>BPTQ01000008.1:146903258-147284882 GCA_019973895.1 Chrysanthemum seticuspe | reverse complement strand
TGACTATAGCGAGTTGGACATTGAAACCGTTTTATTTTGGGTTAATAGATGAGATCAGTGTGTGTGTGATTTCTGGGTTTCTGGATCAAGAGAGAGAGCCTGTGGATGTGATTTCAGAGTCCTGTACACGTGTTTTAACGCGTGTGCATGCCAAGTGAAGTGTCAGTGAAGTGACGTCGTTTCAAATGTGTTTTAATATATATACTAATTGGTGATGATGATCCATTTTCTGCATTCATGCTTTTTAGGATCGCCGTCTACTGATGCCCATATCTTGGCATGGCAACCACGCCTATAACGTGGTTGCAGCCATGTCGGCTGTCTCTTGACGATCCCTTGCTTGAAAATCTGAGCCTCGGTTTTCATTGTAGCTACTACTGTTCCCTGTCTGAGTTAACATCGGTGCATCATCATTTTATGATTCGTTTAGTTAGCTAACAATTGTTATGGAAATGTATCTGGCTAACGTACCTTGGCGAGGTGACCACATAAAAAACTGTCTGAACCCATGCTAGCTGGTATGTGTCGAATCCTCCCAGGTAGGTTTTTATGTTTCTCTAACTTAGAAACACAAATAACATTTCTGCAACTAATTTGTTGGTTTTGCGTTTAATTGTGTTTATTTTTCCAGGTTTCGAGGTTCAAGATATTCGGTATTGAAGAAGGACAGCGGGAAAAAGTTGGTGAAGACCAGCGTCGAAGTAAATGGAAATCTTCAACCACGTGTAAGTTTTCGCACTACTGCAAAAAACTATTTATCAGCAACTAATTACATAAATTACCAGATAAAAATGTCAAAAAAAAAGGTCCGCCGCAACGCGGCGGATGGTCGCAATACTCGTTTTAACTCATAAAATAAACTAAAGTTTAGGCACTTTTGACTCCAAGGCGATCTTGACTTCAAATATTCAAACCTCATTTCAGGTCAGATTACCCCCTCTTAGACATCAACTTACTGGATCAAGCACCCTAAAATAGTACAAGTAACTTATACCTTAGGTACATGAATAGGGTCCTCCTATGCAGGCACCCCATGGGTAGGGGTGGCTGAATTTTTGCCTCGGTTTCCGTGCCAATCATTGGTTTCTCGATTTCCGTGCCAAGTTTTTTCACAACTTATTTTTTTACCACTTATACCACTTATTTTTTTACAAGTTTTTTATACACTTTTTTTACATAGTTTCTTTTTACAGTTTTTGTTACATGTTTTTTTTATAAGTTATACCACTTTTTTACAACTTCTTTGGTTTTACAATTTTACAAGTTTTTTTTTTTGGTTATACAAGTTCTTTTTATGCTGCGAATTCAGTTTTAAAACTTTTTAAAAAACCGTAGTCGGAAAATTTTTGAGGCTCAGTTCGAAGGTTGCAAAAGTGAGATTTTATCCCACTTTGCCGTCCATTCGGTTTTCATCATCGCCTCGGAAAGTTTTTAGGCTCAAAAATCATCATCGCCTCGTAAAATTTTTAGGCTCAAACCCGAAGGTTGCAAAGTGAGATTATATCTCACTTTACCGTCCATTCGGTTTTTATCATCATCGCCTCAGAAAGTTTTTAAAGTTTTTAGGCTCAATAATCATCATCGCCTCGGAAAAGTTTTAGTCACAAACTGCACAAAGTCACCAGTTCACATGAACTGCACAAAACTGCACTCACAAAACTACACAAGCCTCACAAATCTGCACAAGCCTCACAAAACTGCACAAGCCTCACAAAACTGCACAAGCCTCACAAATCTGCACAAGCACAAGACTCACCAGTTTCACAGGTTTCACAAGTTACACAAGTTACACGTTTTGAACAAGATTCTCACAAGTTACCACTGCAAAAGTTCACATTCGGTACTAAGATTCTCAAAAGTTCACAAGTACTAAGATTCTCACAAGTTACCACCCCATATGAAAGCAACAACACCAACAACAATCCCATGTGATAGCAACAACACAAACAACAATACCAGGTGAAAGCAACAACACCAACAACAATACCAGTGGTCCAGAAACAACACCAACAACAACATAATCCTAGGCCAAAAATACCAGGTGAAAGCAACAACACCAACAACAATACCAGTGGTCCAGAAACAACACCAACAATAACATAATCCTAGGCAGGCACCCCATATAATCTCAGGTGAAAGCAACAACAACAATCAAGTGGTCCAGATCAACAACAACAATCAACCACCATGTCTAATTCACCATTTAACACACAAGAGGTAAACAACTTATCAAAGGCTCAGATTATTATCTTTATAGCTCATGTTGGCTGCAAATTCAGTTTTGCCTCGCCAAAACTCTTTTTAAGTTTTTTTTTTTAAAAAAAATCATCATTGCCTTTTTTATTTCATTAAAGTTGCAAAATGACCTTGAATGGTCACTTTACCATCCAGTAATGAAATTTTTTTATATAAAACAAAGTTTTTTTCATTACAGTTGCAAAGTGAATCACTTTACCATCCAGTAATGCCAAGGAAAACGTGGGGTGCCTGCCAAGTATAACATGGGCTTTGCCCACAAAAGGGTCCTCCTATGCAGGCAAACCTGCAAAAAAAACCCAACAAACAATAAGCAATGATGATTTTTTTTAAAAAAAACTTAAAAAATAGTTTTTTTTTAACAAAGAAACATACTAACCAAAACTGCATCACCAGTACATCATCACCACAAAAAAAAGTTTTAGATCTAAAAACTTTAACAAAGATAACCTTTTTTTAAGAAAATAAACAAAGATAACCTTTTTTTTACAAAGGTTTAGATCAAAAAAAAATTTAGATCTAAAAAAAATTTTAGATCTAAAAAAAAGTTTTAGATCTAAAAAAAGTTTTAGATCTAAAAACTTAACAATGTACAAACGTAAACCACCACAGCCTCACAAGTACCACCACTTACGTAACCACCACATCATCACCAACATCACAACATCTAATTATTTTTTAAGAAAATAAACAAAGATAACCTTTTTTTTACAAAGGTTTAGATTAAAAAAATTTTAGATCTAAAAAAAGCATCACCAACATCACAACATCTAGGGTATGTTTGGCAAAACTAGCTGTAAGCTGTATGCTGTAAGCTGTAAACTGTAAGCTGTAAGCTGTAAACTGCAAAGCTGTTAATGTGAGCTACAAGTTGTATCTTTTTTTTAATAAAAGTGTTTGGTAAATTAGCTGTTAAATGTAATTATAAGATGTAAAATGACATAAAAGGACAAATCTATAATTGTAAATAAATGTTTAGAGGGTATATTAGTAATTTAAAGTTTTAACAGCTCATAGATATTTAAAAAGCTTCATGAATCAGCTTTTCATTTTGGAGCTATTTGTTTGAAATAAAAGCTTGTAGCTAATGCATCCAAACGAAGCTACTTAGTTTATAGGAGATTATTTTGTAACAAAAAGCTAATAGCTCCTCCAAGAAGCTCCTGCCAAACAGGCCCCTAATTATTTTTTAAGAAAATAAAGAAAGATAACCTTTTTTTTACAAAGGGAAAACTGCCACCGCCGACAAGGGGGGACCCACTCTACTATGAGGTGCCTGCCAAGGAGAAGGTGGGGTGCCTGCATAGTTTGGCCCATGAATATTGTAGTTCAAAAAAGAAGAAATGATTAGATTTTGGACTAGTTGACACTTGAGAGGACATGTTTTCAACTAATAAACCGATTCAAGTGATTGAAATTTTATATAAACGTAATTCTATAGTATGGTAAAGGTTATTTGCATAAAAATGCATCATACTTGTAATTTTTTTTTATTATATTTCGTTATTTTACTTTTTTATACGGTTTCGTCTTTTTTTTACGTTTCCGTCTGTTTTTTTCACGTTTTCGTCTTTTTCTTTTTACGTTTTTGTCCGTTTTTTTACCTTTTCATCCATTTTGTTACGATTTACTCTATTTTTTATGTTTTTGTACGTTTTTTTACGTTTTCGTCCATTTTTTACGTTTTACTCTGTTTTTACATTTTCGTCTGTTTTCATACGTTTTTTACGTTTTCATAGGTTTTTTACGTTTTCGTCCGTTATTTTACGTTTTCGTCTGTTTTTTTACGTTTTCGTATGTTTTTTTTACGTTTTTGTCCGTTGTTTTACGTTTTCGTACATTTTTTTATATTTTCGTCTGTTTCTTGACGTTTTCGTTTGTTTGTTTGTTTTTTTTTTTTTTTTTTTTACGTTTTCGTGTGATTTTTTTTACATTTCTTGACTGTTTTTTAACGTTTTCGTCCATTCTTTTACCTTTTTTTAATGTAAAACAACGGACAAAAACGTAAAAAACAAACAAAAACGTAAAAAAAAGACGAAAAAGTAGAATATCTAACGAAAACGTAAAAATGTACGAAAACATAAAAAATAGACGAAAACATAAAAAAAACGGACGAAAAAGTAAAAATACAGACGAAAACATAAAAAACAAGCGAAACGTAAAACAACGGACGAAAACATAAAAAAACATTCGACAACGTAAAAAAACAAACGAAAACGTAAAACAACGGACGGAAACGTAAAAAAAACTATGTAACGTACGAAAACGTAAAAAACAAACGAAAACGTAAAAAAATGGACGAAAACATAAAAATACGTGCAAATACGTACAAAACGGAGTAAAAAGTAAAAAAAAGAATGGACGAAAACGTAAAAAACGGACGAAACTTAAAAAAGCAGACGAAAACGTAAAAGAAGACGAAAAGGTAAGAAAGTGAATGAAAACGTAAAAAAAAAAAGAGGAAACCGTAAAAAACGGACGACAACGTATTAAAACGTATAAGAAAGTAAGATGACGAAATTTTAAGTTATTTACTAACGGTCATTATTACATAGGACTAACGATGCCAAACTGGATACACATAATAGCACGAATTCAAAAAATTGATGTCAAGTTGAGGGAAAAAAAAATATGCAACATATAATGACAAAACATGATAAATATGATATTTTATGGAGTGTTGATTTGTACACTCATTTTTTTGATTCGTACACTTCAGTGTACAAACTAGAGATGCATTATATAACAACTGTACAACTCTGTATAGCATAAAGTGGAGTGTACGAATCAAAAAAGTGAGTGTACAAATCATTAGCCTATTTTTTATGCTAATAACCCTTATGTTAAAGTGAAAACTTTATTAAACAAAAAATTTGGAAAACTCAAAGGATCTTCATGGTGTGATTGGTAGAGATAAAAGAATTAAAAGAAATGGAAATGGACTAATTTATTTTGTTTGGTAGAGAGAAATCAAAAAAGTGGAGAATTAAAAGGATTTTGGTGGGGAAATGGGGAGAGTTGAGTAGTGTAATTTAAGTAGCCCCATTTCCATTAATTTGGTGGAGAAATTGGAGAAATGGATTAACTTTTTTGAAAAAATGTTTTTTTGTTTAAGTTTTTTTTTAAATAAATATATTTTTAAAAAATAATTAAAAAAAATAAGTTTTTTTTAAATAAATACATTTTTTAAAAATAATTTTTTAGAAAAAACAAGTTTTTTTTTTTTTTTTTTTTTAATTTTTTTTTAAATAAATACATTTTAAAAAAAAAAATTTTTAAAAAAAAGTAATAAATTTTAAAAAAAAATTATAAAAAAGATATTGTTTTTAAATAAGTTTTTTTTTTTTTTATAATTTAATTTTTTTTTTAAATATTTTTTAAGAATTGTTATTTAGAAAAAATAAAAAATAATTTTTTTTTAAAAAAAATCAACAAACAAATACATGTGAGTCTTATATGACAAAATGTTATTTAAATAAAAAAAAATTCACTTCTCAGGAGTCAGGTCAAGTCTCTGTTGTTTTCAAACATTAGAATTGAACAAAATTCTCTATTGATTTCTATTCTCTGAGATTTTATTCTCTGCTTTATTTTATTTCTTTGAAATTCTCTCTACCAAACGTGCCCTTAATGACTTAAGAAATCATTTTGACCATATTTAGAGGTATTCACAATGAATTTTCAAAGTTTTGACTTTTGAGAGGGGCGAACCGAGACAGGTGATTGGGGACTCCCGTAAAACCACAATACATTTTTTACGTAGTGCAAAAATTACATTGAATATACTGATTTTTAACAGAATTACATATGGTGCTAAATTTTTTATGTTATGAATCTTTTTAGTTTTATAATTTATAAATGATTTTTCTAACTTGTGCCCTTAAGGCACAAGTTAAGCACACTAAAAGGACACCGGGTCCCACAGAAAAGGACACAGGGATCCACAAAAAGTGTACTTTTCTGTGGATTCCTATGTACTTTTTTGTGGGACCCGATGTCCTTTTAGTATGCTTAACATGTGCCTTAGAGCATAGGGTAAGGATGTTGTTTAACGTGCCAATTGCATTATTCTTCCTTGTTGGCGTGCCAAATGCCCTACGAGGCAAAGTGCCAAATTCATGTTAAAAGTAATTGAGCCATTCAAGTGGCTTACGCCAATTGTAAGTTTATGTGTTTTTTTTTATGTGTATTGTGAGTGAGTGGATATTTTAAGTGGGGTATTTTGTGGGACCCAATAACATGTTAGTGGTGTGTTATGAAGGATGGTGTTTTAGTTATTGGTGTGTTATTAAAAGGTGTATGATGTGACGCTGAGGTGGCATACCAATAACGTGTTAATGGTTCCTCCGATACCTTGCGCTCTTAGGGCACATGTTAGACAAACCGACCTCATGACATTTGGTCTTGGTTTTGGCACTCTTCTGAATTTGTAGATTTTCTTCTATGAACATTTTTTAGAAGACAGTAATTTTGGCGTATACGATATTTAATTTGCACCAATTATACCACAATAAAATGTAGGATGAATGCTGAATAAACGTAACAAATTTTTAAAAATTTATCGATATACGTAACATATTTATTTTAGAGTAAACTGCAAAATACATCCCTGTGGTTTACAGTTTTTGAGACCTTACATCCCTGTCATAAATTATTGGCTAGTTACATCCTTCGTTAGCCAAACGTTAGCCATTCTACATCCCTGGTCACTAACTCCGTTAGTTTTCTTCGTTAAGTGCTAACGGGAGGGCTGCTTTTGTCTTTTTACTCATACGAGAGATGTATTTTGCAGCTTACTCTTTTACATATAAGAGGGATGTATTTTGCAATATACTTTTATACTTTACTTTTTTTTTTTTTTTTTAATTCTTATTATTATTATTATTATTATTATTATTATTATTATTATTATTATTAGAGTTAACTATTTATATAAAAAAACATTTTGTCGAAAATATTATAAAAATTTACAAAAATTTTATAAAAATTCCGAAAATTTTATAAAAAAAAATTCCAAAAAATTTATAAAAATTCTATAAAAAATTCCGAAAACTTTATTAAAAAATTTATAAAAAATTCCGAAAATTTTATAAAATATTCCGATAAAATTTTTATAAAAAATTTTCGACAAAAAAATTTCTTTTTTATTATTTGAATACTTTTTGTCGGAATTTTTTATAAAAAATTTTCGACAAAAAAATTTCTTTTTTCTTTTTTGAATACTTTTTGACGGAATTTTTTATAAAAAATTTTCGACAAAAAATTTTCTTTTTTCTTTTTTGAATACTTATTGACGGAATTTTTTTATACAAAATTTTCGACAAAAATATTTTCGAGTCGAAAATTTTTTATAAAAAAATTCCGTCAAAAAGTATTCAAAAAATAAAAAAGAAATTTTTTTTTCAAAATTTTTTTATAAAAAATTCCGTCAAAAAGTATTCAAAAAAGAAAAAAAAAAAATTTGTCGAAAATTTTTTATAAAAAATTCCGTCAATAAGTATTCTAAAAAGAAAAAAGAAATTTTTTTGTCGAAAATTTTTTATAAAAAATTTCGACAAAAAGTATTCAAATAAGAAAAAAGAAATTTTTTTGTCGAAAATTTTTTATAAAAAATTTCGTCAAAAAGTATTCAAAAAAGAAAAAAGAAATTTTTTTGTCGAAAAGTGTTTATAAAAAATTCCGACAAAAAGTATTCAAATAAGAAAAAAGAAATTTTTTTGTCGAAAATTTTTTATAAAAATTTTATCGGAATATTTTATAAAATTTTCGGAATTTTTTATAGAATTTTTATAAAATTTTTGGAATTTTTTTTATAAAATTTTTGGAATTTTTATAAAATTTTTGTAAATATTTATAATATTTTCGACAAAATGTTTTTTTATATAAATAGTTAACTCTAATAATAATAATAATAATAATAATAATAAGAATAATAATAATAAGAATTAAAAAAAAAAAAAAAAAAAAAAAAAAAAAGTAAAGTATAAAAGTATATTGCAAAATACATCCCTCTTATATGTAAAAGAGTAAGCTGCAAAATACATCCCTCGTATGAGTAAAAAGACCAAAACAGCCCTCCCGTTAGCACTTAACGAAGAAAACTAACGGAGTTAGTGACCAGGGATGTAGAATGGCTAACGTTTGGCTAACGAAGGCTGTAACTAGCCAATAGTTTATGACAGGGATGTAAGGTCTCAAAAACTGTAAACCACAGGGATGTATTTTGCAGTTTACTCTTTATTTTATTGTCAACATACGTAATATACTTTTAAATACTTACCAATAAATGTAATATTGTCATACTACCACTTATAAAAGTTACAGATTTAATCCTTGTCGTTTGCGTTGACTTTCACCGTTAGTCCCTTGACAAATTTTCACTTAGAAAAGTTACAGTAAGGGTCCCATGACTTTTGCGTTGACTTTTACCGTTAGTCCGTTGACATTTTTCACCTATTATATGCATATTTTGTCCGTTTTTATATGTTTCTGTCAATTTTGTTTACGTTTTCATCCGGTTTTATACTATTTCGTCCATTTTTTTTACGTTTTCATGAGGGTATAATTGTCATTTCGCAAACCAAAATGACGAACGGTGTCATTTACTCTTTTTATTATTTATTTAACTATTAATACGTTAACAAGATCCGTTTTTATACGCTTTTGTCTATTTTTATACGTTTTCATACGTTTCCGTCCGTTTTTATACGTTTACATACGTTTTTATCCGTTTTATACGTTTTTGTCCGTTTTAATATGCTTTCGTCCGTTTTTCTTACGTTTTTATACGCTTTCGTCCAGTTTTCTTACGTTTTTATTTGTCTTTATACTTTTTTGTCCTTTCTTATAATTTTCGTTCCTTTTTATACGTTTTTATCTGTTTTTATGCGTTTTTGTCCGTTTAAATACGCTTTTGTCTGTTTTTATACGTTTTCATCCGTTTTTATACGCTTTCATCCATTTTTATTACGATTTCATACGTTTTTGTCCGTTTTTAGCCGTTTTCGTTCGTTTTATACCTTTTTGTCTGTTTTATACGTTTAATTCGTTTTTCTGCGACATTTTTCGTTTATATATGTTTTTGTCCGTTTTTATGCGATTTAATCCATTTTTATACGTTTCCGTCCATTTTTTTACGTTTTTATCTGTCTTTCTCCATTTTAATACGCTTTCATCCGTTTTTCTTACGTTTTTATTCTTTTTTGTTTGTCTTCATCCGTTTTTATACGTTTATGTCCGTTTTTATACGTTTTCATCCGTTTTCATCTGTTTTGATACGTTTACGTCCGTTTTTCTTACGTTTTCAAACGTTTTTATCTTTTTTTAATACGTTTTATTATGTTTTAATTTGTTTTATACTTTTTTGTCTATTTTTATATATATAACAACGGAAGAAAAAGTATAAAAACAGATGAAAAAGTATAAAAAGGAATAAAAACGGGCGAAAACGTAACAAAAACGGACGAAAACGTATAAAAATGGATAAAAACGTATAAACAGACAAAAAAGTATAAAAACAGATAAAAAAAAAACATACAAAAACGCATAAAAACAAATAAAAACGTGTGAAAACATATAAAAACGGACGAAAACGTATAAGAACGGTTGAAAACGAAAGAGAAACAGATGAAAACGTATAAAAACGGATGAAAACATATAAAAATGGACAAATGTATAAAAACGGACAAAAACGCAATAAAAGTAGATAAAAACGGATAAAACCGAATGAAAACGTATAAAACGGATGAAAATGGACTAGAACACATAAAAATAGATAAAAACAGAGAAAATAGAGAAAAAACGGATAAAAACGTATGAAACTGTATAACATGAACGAAAACGTATAAAAATAGACAAAAACGTAAAAAAAACGGACGAAAACATTTAAAAACGGATGAAAACGTAATTTTTTTTAACAAAAACAGATAAAACGGACAAAATATACATATATTATGTGAAAAAATGTCAATGGACTAACGGTAAAAGTCAATAAAAAGGTCAAGAGACAATACTGTAACTTTCTAAGTGAAAAAATGTCAAGCGACTAACGGCGAAGTCAGCGCAAACGACAAGGATCAAAACTGTAACTTTTATAGGTGATACTATGACAATATTACGTATATTGATAAGTATTTAAAAGTATATTACGTATGTTGATAATAAAATAAATATGTTACATATATCGGTAAATTTAAGAAAGTTTGTTATGTCAGCCTTCACCGTAAAATGCATAAGGCATGTCGAAGGTTTCGTTATTTTGATGATCAAACATATGATTATGAATATTGGCAATCGAACAATTAAAGCAAAACAAATATTTTTACTATGTTGACTTTAATGGTTTTGTTTTTGTGCCCTTTTCATACGCATGTCTTCAAAATCTTAAGCAAGACTGAGGGTGCGTTTGGTAGATCACTATCAGAATGGATTTATGAATTTTATTTTAATTTAAAGTGTTTGTTTAGTGGGTTCAATAACGAAATGTGTATATCATAATTATAGATGCATTACTCACTTATTTGGTGTCTATGAAATCCATTCCGTGGGCCCCTCTCATTTCCACTATAAAACTCAAATATCTATATATTTTTTCATTTCATATTTTGTCATCTAAACATAAACAAATCGTAATGATATATTTTTTTATATCTATTGTCGTTCTACCCCACACCAAATCCGATATCCATTACGATTCTTAGCAATAAACCAAACGACCCCTGATACTTATATAACATGATATGTAATAGTGTAATACTACATTTTTGAAAAAGTATTCATACGTATTGTTGGTACCAGTAAAGAAGAGATCGATAGTGAGTTTTATATGGATTAAGAGAAATGGTGATTTAAAAAAAAAATGCATTTAGATGCTTTAATTTGTAACGATTCAATAAGTTTTGTTAATTAAGAATAGACATAGAAAACGGGAAATCGAACCTTGTACAATATGCCAAGAAAGTCGAGTTTTTTTTGCCTTTGATGTACCGCGACTATTTTCGGACTCATCCCTAGTAATCCCAATATATTAATCCAACGAGATTCGGACCATGATCACTTTTGAGATTTTGGAACACCTTACGATTAGTCCACCTTGAATACATTTAGTTATCTGTTTTAGTGTTTGTTATAAATATTAGTAGATACTTAGCCCAAGCTCGGTTTGTGGGTTTTGAGAATTAGGGTTTTATCATTATAAATAATGGTCGATAAAGTTATACCTACGGGGTTTACAATGTTCTAACATGGTATTAGAGCGGGTCTGATCTCAAACCTAGGTGGCTATGTTGAGCCGCCTCCCTAGGCCGCCCCAACAAACCTAAAAAAAAAAAAAAAAAAAAAAAAAAAAAAACGACATTTTTTTTTTGTTGGAAGACGACAGAACACATAGATATCACTATTTGTTACAGGCGAGCGTGCGGAAGGAATAAAGGATTTAAATCCCTTGGCTCTTGATCTAATACAGCGTCACATTCTTTAATTTGAAGACTACAATTTCCTTGTTCGGTTTATATATTACTGTGGTTCTTAATTAATAAAAAAAGGAAGGTTAAGAGTTGTTTTGTTCCTCTTTTTACGTCTAGACCACAACATAAAAAAAAAAAAAGAGTTATGAAGTTGTTCCTTGTTTGCTTTATATGTTAAAGTTATTTAATTGTTTGTTATTCTTTTATGTCGAATCTAGGTATTAATTCCCGAGACGATTTTTGTTGGTATCGAATCTAGGGTTTTTATTCTCGAGACGACTTTTGTTGGTGTCAAATCTAGGGTTCTTATTCTCGAGACGACTTTTGTTGGTGTCGAATCTAGGGTTCTTATTCCCGAGACGACTGTTTGGGATACTTTGGTTTATCCTTCGGATACTTTGGTTATCCGTAAACAAAATATTAGAATAAGTGATACTTTGGGTTATCCCGTTTTATTTTGGTTATTATTTTATTTTGCTTTCTTTGTTTACTACTCCAGTTCGAGCTTTCGCGATTTCGCCGCTCGAACTGTGGGGGAATATTAGTAGATAATTAGGCCCAAGCCCGGTTTATAAGTTTTGGAAATTAGTGTTTTACCATTATAAATAATGGTTATCAATAAAGTTACACCTACGGGGTTTACAATGTTCTAACAATAAATAGTAAATTTATTTTGCAGTTGTGGCCAGCGACACATTATTCTATTTGCCACCACCTTTACCTTGTAAATGTAAAGCATGGATACAATACGTGTGTTTTCTTGTTTTGACTAAAATATCATTGAAATGATTTTAAACTATAGAAAGTGAATATTTTGTATACTTAACAATAAAAATTGAAAACAAATGTCAAGATAGTGATTTAAAATAAACACAGGGTGGAATTAGAGGGAGGTCAACACCGACTTTCGATAAGCAGCCCATCGCCGACAAAGAACTTGTGGTTACGTTGATTTTAATTGAAAAATACTAGACGCCAAATATTGACCACTTCAAATGTCTTTTTTAAGTTATATCACGAGTTTCTAAAATTAGTAAATACAAAAGCTATTTTCGTTTACAATGACAATAAATTGCGAAGAACTTTTCTCAAATATAATGCGGTGCTTTTCGATACCCAACTATGTAAATAGCGTGTGCATCGAGTTAATGCTCCAACAATAGACGTCTGTAGTTTCTAGCTAAAAATATGATTCAAAGCAGAAAAAGGACGTGTTTCTTGGAGCTATTTTTGTAGGATACCAGTACGCCACTCACGTTTATGACTTTAACTAAAGTGAAAATTGTTAGTTATTAGTAACAAATCTACTTATGGTAAATTTCGATTAAGTTAGCTTTCTTTGTAAATTTATTGGCCTTGCAAGTCAAGTAAACACGTAGCTTTGTTTAGGGCGTATGTTTGAGTCGGCTGAGGCCCAAGAATGAGCCATATAGTCGGTTTGGTTTACCTCTCACCTCTGAGGGAAGGGGTACACACACATCTTTATTCTTTCTATTGTAACTCATTTGAGGTGTTAATAAACTTAATCGTTCGGTTTTTTATAGTCTCCTTAATTTTATATATGTTACCTCTCGTGTTTGCTACTTGTGCTCGATACAACCCAACTCCGGGTTTGGTGTTGTAACACTCTAACACCAACGAAGTTTTATTGAACCTCCAACAAGAAGTTGGAGATAAAACCGATCTAAGGGCTATCATTTTCAAGTGGTTTCAGATCAAAACAAGCGCTATTTTGATAACGCCAAACAACCCATAAGGTAGTTTAACATAGTGAAGTGCAGCGTTAAAGCAAAGTTTGAGCAAATAATGTTATTCAATATTGCATGGACAATGTGATTATGCGAAGATTAAGAACAAATATTTATCATCAAGGAATAAAAAAGGAGATGATTCTTTAACTTTGTATGATGTTAAAAAATAGTCATTGTATTCACCCACATAAAAGGTAAAGAAACTAAAAGTGCAAATTTCACTGACTTCGGCCTAGAATCGATCATAAATTCAAGATGGGTGACCACAACACAAGGACCACATCTTTTTGGTACAACTGGACCAAGCAGAATTCCACTTGATATAATGAAATTTCTATAAATGAAAGTTGTGTTCTAAAAGGTCAATTCCAAATACAAAATGTCAAAAAGGGGATTTTGTTAGGTAACTATAAAATTTAAAGAGTAAATTACACCATTCGTCTTTAAGGTTGTAAAAAAAAAAAAAACACGTTCAGTCCCAATTTCAAAATAAAAGCACCATTCTATTAGATGATATTTTGTAATGGGTTCAAGCCCGACTTCTAAAATAGTCTTTGTATTACTCCTTCCGTCTCTAAATAAATGTCCACTATTAACTTTTTAAGTCTTTGTTATTCAATTTTAACCTTAAATTATTTTGTTTGTGTTATGTAATATTTGATGCAAAATATATGAATAGATTGAGTTTTAAATGTATTTTTATTAGTATAATTTTCATCAAGTATTGCATAACACAAAACAAAACAATTTAATGTAAAAAAAAAAAAAAAAAAAAAAAAAAAAAAAAAAAAAAAAAAACTTTGAAAGTCAATACTGGACATTTATTTAGGGACGGAGGGAGTATTATATATGTACTGATATTTTGTTAATGGAATACATACAAAATTCGGCTCTTACATGGTATTAGCCTAACCAACACTCAGGGGCGGAGCCAGGATTATAAGTTAAGGGGGGCCGAGCCAGATTCAAACGTCGATATTTTTTTCGTAAATGGAATTGATAGTTCTTTTATCTTAGTTAATGATTAAAGGTTCAATTTTAAGTAATTGCTTTAGGCCTTGCTAGTATAAGATAATAAACAAAGTGCATCATAATCATAAACAGAAAAGAAAATTGTGAATACAGATTTTCAACTTTGATGTTTCGAGTCATAATAATAGTTTACTTTGAAAATTGAAATCTTACGTTGAATGGAAACCTTTTCAAAACATATAATACATACGGCTTCAAGCAGGGTAGTCTCATGTATTTTGGAGACCTTGTGTCCATAATATGAAATATATCCTTTATTAAAAAATATATATAATAAATAAAAAAAATAGATTAGCTATTCAATATACATATAGCTTATTTTACTTCGATTCTACATTATATTTGATAGCGTTAGAAATTTGTTCGTTTTCTTTCCGGTTATTAGTAGTTAAACTATTTGGTTTTCAAAAAAAATATAAAATATTAATGCTAAAATATAAATTTTTAAAGTCCAAACAAAGTACTAGCAGTCAAAGAAATGCAAACGATATGTCAAATGTATTTTAGGCCAATTTCTACCAGGAATTTGAATGAATTCAGATATTTGAGTTTCAATTTAACACTTATTAAATTTAAAAAGGGTGAAAGTAAAACTTTATATAATATTAAAGTTATAAGCCAACAAGGGGGTCCACAAGCAATAACCTTACCCTTTTACTGTTTGTCTTCCCCAGTTTATCACAAACAAAGTAACCACCACCCTCCAACCTCCATGTTCAAAAAAAAAAGTAACCACCAACCTCCATTAAACCACAAATAGAAGTACAAAATAATTTATATATTTCATCACGAAAGAACAGTTAATAAGATTAGAGCATTCCAATGATGAATATCATTGAATGTTAGGGGATGCCGATTGCACGATTTCCTTAAACTTAAGACTATGAGCTTATATTATATCAAACATATTGTGCTCATTAGGGGGGCCCTAGCACCCGCTAGCCACCCCCTGCCTCCGCCTCTGCCAACATTGATCCATAAACCCTAACAACCAAACCATCATATACTACAAACCCTAACTTCCTCCTATTCCTTATTTTTACATTGTTCAAGTTATCGTCGATCATTGGTTTCAGTTGATAAACACTTGACGCATTCATCAGTTTAAGACGGTCGTTGGTTCCTTTGTTGATAATTAGTCGCCGGGTTTCGCAAGTTTTAGTCGATCGTTGGTTCTTGTGGTAATACCAGCATACGTTTGATCACGATTCTTCTTGTTTCCCAGGTTTCATTTGATCGTTGGATATTGTTTCAGCAGCTTCTTGTGTCCTTTTATGTTCGCGTTTAACAGATTTTCATATATATTTACCGGTGTTACTAAAACCATATCCCTCTCACTGTTCATTGTTTAGAAATAACCTTTAAACCCTAACCCTAATTCTTTCATCATGACTGTTACTCCCACCATGACTCGCGAGAAAATGATGTCCCTCATTCAAATGCAACAAGCACTTTTAGCTCAATTGGGGTATCATGGGAATAATGGTTTTGGTAACCATGGAACTGCTCCTACTGCTACTCAAAAACCTATTGTTTTTCATACTACTGTTGGCCCAACACAGTCATTCAATATGCCTAATGCTACTGTGAAACCTCCTGTTGCTTTTCATACTGGACCAACTCATATTTTGGGTGGACTCACAGGCCCACCAGGATTTTCGATGTGTCCAACTTCACATACGACACTTGCCTCTCCGCCGGCATAACAGGTCCAAACTATGGGGTCTTCCACAGGTTTATTTCAACAAGAAGGCCAAGTCCAAAAAGGTAGTCTGGCAGGCCCACTTCAGGCCCATTCTGCGTTGGTTAATCATGGTAGCTCAGTGGGACAAACGAGCTATAATCCCGAGGGACAAGCGACTGTATTGCCGATTGTGTTTAGTGTCACGACTGCACAGGGTCCTACTACTCGTGCTTGGAATATGGATACAAGTGCGCGTTCTCACCTTAATGATTCAGTTACTAGTCTTAGTGATCTTTTCAATATGTGCATATATCCATCTGTCTCACTTGATGACGGTTATATTATACCCGTCACCAATTATGGACAAAGTATTTTGCCAACACTTCATAAACCCCTTCACCTTAATAATAATTTATCACACCTAACATTGTCAAAAATTTAATTTTTTTATGTTACTTTTTTCATGATAACAAATTAATAATTGTACCGTTGAATTTGACGCTTTAAATTTTTCTATTAAAGATTTCATAACCTGGCGTTTGCTTCTCCGATGTGATAGCACGAGGGATTTTTACCCCCGTCACGAAACCCTCTCCCCTTCCTCATGCCTTTCTCTGATGTGATAGCACGGTTTCTATTAAAGTTTACTTAAATTTTAAAAGATTAAGTGAAGTAAATTATCAAATAATGACCTCATAAATTGAGAATTGTTACAGTTCGTACCCCCTAAAGGAATCCTGACCCGAGATTTAATTTGCGTTAGATGTCAAAGCGGTGTTGGTGAAAAGGTGTGGTTACTTGTGGCGAATGGTTTCTAGGATAACTAGCGATGTAATTCGACTAGTCATTTTGGAATACGTGTCACACCCCCAAATTACCTGTTTTGCAGCGAAATGGAATTCCTGGGGATTGACTGTCATAGCATCACAATCACAGTTATATTGAACGACCTAAAGTGTCGTTTGAAAAGAACATCGTTTGATTTAATAAAACAATCAGAGTTTACAAAGTATAGGTCCCAAATGAAAATCAACTTGTGCGGAAATAAGTTTGTTACAATTCAAACGATGTTTTAAAGTGCGTAAAACCCAAGTGAGACGAGTCGTCATCGCGACTCCATGATGTGTCCAAATGCATGCCATGAAGTGAATGTCTTAGTTACCTGAAAATACATTGCTAAAAGTGTCAACACAATGGTTGAGTGAGTTCATAGAGTTTATGTAAATGTTAATACGACTACCACAAGTATAAATTATGCGTGACAATGATGTCACAAAATGATGTTACAATTGCTTAAGCACATGACACCGAAGCTCTGACTGATGTTCGCCCCAACAGAGTGTCTTGCCAAACAACTCAAATAATGTTTATGAAATGAAATGCATCCGTATGACTAGTTGGGATCCACCAACCCGGATGGAGGTGTCACCCTCGATAGATCTATCCACTCACCCACGCTTCTAGGAAATTAACGGTTCATGCTTATGAAATGGGGACATTTAACTGGCAATGAGGTAACTTAAGCAATATAATGAATTTGACATACTTGGTAGCGTAATAAAAATGGTGTGCAATGTATTCTCCCCCGTAGGTTTGAAATAAAGTAAAAACTTGAATAAATCGGGGCTATAAAACTCACCTGTTGCAATGATTACGATGATATAATGGCAATACTGAAATGAGGCGCAACCTCTGACCGTAACCTATTGTGAATGTTATGATACGTAATGAGTTATGATGTAATGTTATGCATGCAATTCAGATGATATTTATACCACTTGTGAATTTTGAAAATAATACTCTTCGTCGAAAAATACTCCTTTTGACGTCTTGACCATTCTTAAATTACTTTGCAAGTATTTACGTCAAAATGTCATCCTACAATAGTTTCTTAATGATTTATTGTGAAATTATAACTTTTCGTCGTAAAATAATGTCGTTGGAAATTTCATGGAAGTGACTAAAATGGCCTCGAAAAGCTAGTCGTAAAATGGTGTACGTCGAACGTTAGGAAACGAACTCAACGGTTTTGAAAAGCTTGTATCATGATCTCAAAGTTTTGGCATTTAAGTTTTTATCCTAGAGGTCTCGTTCATAAAGAAAAATATAGGTTAAGTATGGTGATTTTGTCCAAAATGTAGTTTAAAAGTGAATTTCGGCAAAGTTTAAGCAACCGTAGATAATTCATTACAATTCCGCTATACAAACGGTTGGTCATTTTGGAAAATATGCTTGGTGATCTCACTTTTATTAGAAGACATCTCTTTACAAAAAGTTCTACGTCAACGTTAAAAATAGCCTTCAATATGGTCAATTGTTTACCGTAACACTTGTCTAATAAAAATAATATAGTTTTTCTTAAATAATAAAGTTACGGCAATTTTGTGTAAACGTGTATAGTTTAAGTTCTACAAATCCGTTTTCTACGTATTATACGTCCTTAGCTTCGTATCAAAGTATACTAATATATTTTTGATAAGTCGAAATAATTTATAACGCTTAAAACTCGTTTTTGACTCGTACAAACTAAAATTAACATGCTGAAATTTTCAGGATATATATATTTCGTCGTCAAACTTGAAAAATTCATAACTTCTTCGTTATAGCTCCGTTTTAATCCGTTCAAGCGGCCACGGTTTCGTTTTAAAGTTTATTTTCTAAATATCTAGGCCAAAAATTTATGTCTACTGTCGGATTTTCCAGATTTTAGAAATAAGATCAGACCCTTTTTAAGACTTGTCGAAAAGAGTTTTTCTCGTGCTAAACCTATTACAATCCCTTCAAAACAACTCCGAAGCTATTCTAATCCTACCATACACCTTCTTAGGGTGTCATGGGTTCCTAGACATCACCAAAACTAATATATAACAAGGGATAATTAGAGGATGACTTATATATGTATAACTTCTAAAAAAAAAAAGTAAAAATGGTGTAAACATCCATAAGTCTTGCATGCTTTGCTCAAAAAAAAATGATGAGATGAGTATGAAATAATAATGAAATATGAAAAATGAAGATGATATGCTTACTAGTTACTTGATGAGGTGACTAGAACAAGGGATTAAACTTAAACACCCTAGGTTTTTATTTCAAAACCTAAACAAGAGTGTATACTAGATTGTTTAAAACTTGATTTGGAAATTTTTGAGAATCTCCTTCTTCTACACTTGGTTGGCCGGTTTGGAGAGGAAGAAACAAGAGAGAAAAGATCTTGATTGAAATTGTATTATTGTGAATGAAATGTGTATGTGTAAGTAACTTGAGTATAGATCTAGATATGTAAGAAAATTTTACCAACCCATTAATGCATCACCCCCCCTTGGTCGGCCAAGGGGGTATGTATTTCCAAAATACATTATTTATTTATTTATTTATTGTTATAATGTAAAATGTGTAAGTAAAATAACTTAAGTAAAGGTAACTTGTAAAATTGTATATACATTTGAGTATTTAGGGTAGTATTGTCTAAAAATAAGTTGTAATGGATCAAAGTAAGATATATTGAGGTCATCTAAATTGTAAAAATACATTTCTTGTAAAATTTGAGTGATATAATAATTATCGTGTAGTTTTTAAGAAAAGCGTCGTAATAATATAAATTTAACAATTTATATACCAAATAAATTTAAAACACTGAGTAAACTCATAATATTATTTTTATAAACTAAATGTAAGTATAAAAATATATCGGGATAATTTTTGGAAGTATCGGATTAAATGTTCAAAATAATAACTTACGCGATAGCGTTTATTTAATATGAAATTTACGCGTTTAAGGTGAAATGCAAAATCATGAATGAACTAACATGATGAAAATGATGCTAATGATATGTAGACTAAACTTAGTCTATATGAAATGTCCGTGATGATATGATCATGAATTCGCCGCTAAACCATTAAGGTTACGCGAATTTGAAACTCGTAAACCTAGTTTACGATAAATGATGAAATTGTGAAGCATGAATTGTTTTGAGAAATGACCTGAAAGTACGAGTTGTCACAATACGGTGTAGGATGAGGCTGACTTTTACATGGTAAAGGTAGAGTAAGAGCCTGCTTAGTTGTTGTGCTCAATCATACAAATACCCATAAACTGTTTATACTCACACAAAAATTGCTTTAGGAATATAAATGAAAAGTCGTTTTTAGGCATAGGTGATTGATCCGCGCAAAACAGTCAAGCTAAATCACTCAAGCCTGCCACTTGTGAATAGCAGACCGTAATCAGCTTAAAACTGCTCAAACACGAATGCAATGAAGATCAGGAGAGTATAGTGTTTCCCCAAGTCGTTAAGTCCCAACGAGCTGTGCGAGAATAGCCAAACGTGTAGTGATCGAGGGATTTGAACGGGAAAAGAGATTTGAATATGATTATAACTAAGGAAAAGCCCATAAACTACAGGGGCTTAAATGCAAATTAAAGGAAATTAAAAAGATAAAAAATATTAAATAAACGCTATCACTATTTGCAAAATGATGTTTTTGTTTTTATGTTTTTATAAAACTGAAATTAAAAACTACGTAGCGTACAAATGAAAACGTGAAACTTACACAATATAAATCCTAAAAATATGAAAAATACATTTTTACAAACCTAATGATATAAGAAAATTTATAGAAAAAGAAAATTATTTTTATAACTAATTATCTAATTATTATTAATTAAAAACTATTTTTAACTATTTAATAATTACCTAAAATACAAGAAAATAGGAAATAAAGCTAGAAAAATAAAATTAAGACTTAGAAAAATCTAAAATATCAAAATAGAATTTTCAAAACTATTTTTATATTTTTCTGATTATTTTTCTATTTTCTAGGAATTTAAAACTATTTAAAACTAATTAAATTACTTAAAAATACAAATTTAACTAAGAAAAATCTAGAAAAATACTTTTTTGGCTTTTTATATTTATCTTAACTTAATAAAAATGAAAAATTATTTTTTTGAACCTTTTCTTAATTTTTTGTATTTAAAACTAATTAAAAATGCTTGAAAACTAAATAAAATGAAGAAAAATAGCAAATCAACTTGGAAAAATCTGAAAATTTCAGGAAAAGTCTAAAATTATATTTAGAAGCTAGGAAAAATAGAAAAACAAGGGCTTGTGTGGAGAAATATGAAACTGATGAGTAAGTGCTTATTGAAATAAGCACTTAAATAAGCAAATGGAGTCCAAAAGCCACCAAACCAAAACAGAAGCTCTAATATGCTAAAGTAACCAAGAAACAACAAGCTAAACCCTCTGGATCACAAGCTCAACAGATTTGATGTGATTGAGATGATAAGCCAAAACAGTAAAAGGGTTGTCTACTTTAAGCTAGAATATAAGCACCTAAATAAGCTGGAAACAGGAAAACAGAAATTGGAACTTGGAGAAGACCTGGGTGAGAGTGTTTAAACCAAATTACAGACCTAGACAAGCTCAAATGAGACTTGTGCAAGGTCTGCAAAACCTGCATAAACCCTGTGCAGTCAACAGTGCCCTGCACAGGGGATTTGACACCATGTTCACAAGCTTGTTAGAGGCTTAAGAAAAATTCACAAAATTTTGCAAAAAAGACAAAAAGAAACTAGACCAGTAGGGATTTTTAAAACTGCAAATTTCATTGAATTTGACTCAAAAATGAGCCAATGAAAAATCTTTCTAACTTGGCTAAAACTAAGCTTTTGCATATTTTGACTTTTTGAAAGAAATGGAAATTGACTTTTTCCAACTTTGGACCTTGATTAATGTACTGAAATTGAAGTATTATGATGAAATTAAACCAATGCAAGCTATATCTATTAGATTTGAACACAAAATAAACTTTTGGCTTGTGAAAATCTCAACAGTGAACAGATGAGAACAGATTTGATAAAGTTTTGCCTTTGGTGGTTTGTATGCACAAGTATTTGACTCAAATGAGTCTCAAATGACTAAGCAAACATGAAGTACCAGGAACTTAACACTGACTAAACCTAAATCTTAGTTTAAGCAGTCCATCCAAACACCCCTTTAAGAACTGTTAAGCAAATTTAACTAAACTACCTACTGATCTAGCTATAGCAGATACTCAAAATCATTCTAACTGACTTAAATATAACTAATTGAACATGTTAAAACCTTTAATGAGCACAGATACATACACAAGACTGATATGCAAATTTGCTTGGAAATGAAAATAAGCTACTTACTGTCAGAAGACCAGCTGATGTCTAAGGCTAAACCAGACCCAATATCAATATATCAAACCATTTCCAACCCATATCCAAGTCCTGCTGCTACCCACTCCATTTCCAAGATCTAATGAAACCAGGTTGACTTTTATTGACCTTGAGATAAAACTACTTAAAATTTGATTGCAAGCTTACCAAAGGCTAAACTAAGCTTAAAGAAGCTTATTTGATTCTAACATAAGCTTATGAGAAGCTTGGATACAAATTTTGAAACTTGAAAATCTCCACAGTACAAAGTAAACTTGGAATTCATATAAAACTTGGATTAAAGTTCACAAACACATTACAATGACACTTTAACATAAATGTGATACTAAGACACTGAAATTACAACATTTAAATTAAGCTACAACATTTATCTAAAAAAAACGACATTAAGAAAAAAAATAAGAAACTAGCTACTGGTTCTTCTCAACTTCTCCTCTCTCTTTTATAGCTTCAAATGGTTCCACGTGTCCTTATGAGTGTTTCCCACCACTTCTTTGAGCCAATGGGTGAGCAGTGTTCATTTTAGCCTTTATATGATTTTTGGCGGGAAAAGCCTAATTTGACTTATAGGGCTTCTGAGCTAGCAACTAGGGGGGGGGTGGACTTGTAGGGGTGATGATGAGGTGGGAGAGGTGTTGGGATAAGGTGAGGGTGATGGGAGATGTGGTTGCAGAGGAGCAGGCAAGTGGTGAGGAAGAAACCCATAAGGGAGGGAAACAGGCTAGTTTGACTTGGGTGGTTTGACCTGGGCAGTTCAAAATGGTGTGAAAGGGGGTCAAAACAGGTAAATGGCAGGGGTCAATTTGAGTTATGACTTGGCTTAGGTTTACAAGGACTAGTTTTGTAATTTTCTGAAAGATGAGGGACCAATCCTGTAATTTTCCAAAGTTGTAACAAGGGACCAATATTGACAAGTTCCAATAGTACAAGGACCAGTTTTGTCATTTTCAAATTTCCAGGGACCAAAATTGACATTTTTGAAACTTGAGGGACCTTTTCTGCCATTTGACAAAAGATTTATTCAAGGACCATTTTTGACAATTTAAAATATTTCAGGGACCTTGAATAACATTTTTCTTTATTTGGTTTTACCAGGGACTGTTTTTGACAACTTTTGAAACTTGGGGGACTAAAACTGCCAATTATGCAAATTTGATACGTTTTTCACCAGATTTTGATATTTTTGCATTTAAAACACATAAAACACTTATTTGTGATATTTTTATCATTTTGATGCATTTCTGAGTGTTTTCAGATGTTTTTGCAGTTTAAATGGTACAAAAATGATGAGTATTTAGACACTCATCAGTGATCAAGCTATTGATGCAGGATTTCTGACCATGTTTTAATATTTGTAATGGTCTCGTCTACCTATGGTCTACCTTATGCACTAACGGGCAGTGTACCCGGTCGTGGGTAGTGTAGTATTCGGTAAAGCCGAGTTCGTCCTAAGAGCTATGTGCTAGGATCCTAATTTAACTCTAATGTCACGTTTTAAAGGGGGTTTTGATTGAATGATTAATTAAACTAATAATTAGAAATGAAAAGCAAAAATTAAATTGGTTTGAATGGTAGAGAGAAAGTGTGCTAGCCTAATCATTCTTCTTATCACGCAATGACTATGTTTTTTTATTAAGCCTTTTATCGCTTCAAGTAGGGCATAAATGTCACTAGACTCCTATGGTCAATTCGCCTAGCCTATCTCCCTAGTATCCTTTCCGGAACCAAAGGCACTCTCCTCTGTAGTAAGCGGTAGTACGGTAGACTAGTTTGAGTCATTAAGTGCCGCTACATGCTAGATCATTTCTTTGTGTGGCCTAGCCGGTCAGAACATAGGCCACACATCTAACTTCTTAAGTTCATCCTCCTAAATTCAATTCGCATACTAGGGTTTTCAATCCTCGCAACCAATCAAACTAAGGTCCTATGGTCAATTCTCCTAGTGCAGGAGATACAACCGGTTTTCAGAACTACCGAAACTAGAGGATCTATCGAAAAACTATGCATGTACACACTAGAAGCAATAATAAAGCATGAAAACATAATCAAGACATGAAAAGAATCATAACTATGCTAGCACCAGAGGTGCTTAGCCGATCATATTAATAAGAACACAAGATTCAATGTTTTGCATAAAAGTGAAAGCATGGAATCGTAAATGTAATTAAAACAAGAATCGCTAAAACTTATTGATTTTATCGTGTGATTTCTCCCTTGGAAATAGCTCCGTATGCTGTTGTAGATCTCCCTTGTGGAACCCTACTTCGTTCTCTGGTGTTTTGTGGTGAAAAGAATGTCTTAAATGCTGGAAATAGGGTTGGTATTTATAGGTCCGACATAGCTACGGCGTAACTTAGGGTTGTGGTTATGCCGTAACTAGTGTAATCATCCACGATATTATCCAAAAATAGATATTTACGGTGTAACTAAGATGGGTAGTTATGCCGTAACTGCCTAGGGTTTCATATACGCCGTAGTCTTCATTCTTGGCTACGCCGTAATCTCGTCAATTTCATGAGCCACGTTATGTTTCATTTTTATGCCGTAACCTCATACATTGGTTATGGCATAACCTTCATAGGTATAAAATCTCTAAGTCTTCAAAATATTACGGCGTAATCTTATGTGGTAGTTACACCGTAATCAATAGAAAGTAGTTGATATTGGCGTTGAAGTGGTGGTCAGGGACTTCTTGACTTCCTGAGACCTTTTTAAGTCAGGGTATCGTCTGTTGATGAGGTTTTCCTCATAGACAAATTTTCCATAAATTTCAGGAAGTTCAAGATTCTGGATACGATTAGCATTCCTAAGTCCCTGAGAGAAATTCAGCCACTTCTCAGGGAGACTATTGACAAAACCAACATTGATTTCATGTTTGGACAACTTAACACCATCATTAGCCAGTTCATTTAAAAGAGATTTGTACCGGGTGTAAGTTTGAGACAGAGTTTCCGAGTCCTTAGCCCTGAAGGTGTTATACTCAAGTTTCAGGTCCATTATCCTGTTTTCCTTGGTATCAGATGGGCCTTCATGGCTATGGACAAGGTCATCCCAGGTTTTTTAGCTATACTACAGCTTATAACTGACTCCATAATATCATCAGGAAGACATGATATGATGATACTTTTGAGTCTTTGGTCCTGGTTGACCACTCTCCTCTCATCCTGAGTCCACTGAGCTTCAGGTTTAGACAAACCTTCAGCAGTCTTTGGGATAAATGGACCTTTGTTTATACACTTGATATAATAAGGTTCCATCCTAATCAAATAGCAAAGCATACGCTTTTTCCATTTGTTGAATTTACCAACTTCAAGTCTAGGGGCAACATCTGAATAAGCTCCACCCTTTTTATCGACTAGTTGGGGTACATCAATTTCAGCCATAAGGATCCTGATTTAAAAACGTTTTAGAGCGGCTTAAAAAGGTTTTATAATCAGCCAGGCTCTGATACCACTTGTTGTTCCCTATTCACTATCGTAAAACAGTTAAGTATTTAGAAACAAGTTAATAGTGAATTTATGAATGATAAGATGTAAGTAAAACACACTGAATAATTTTCAACATAATATTCTTTATAAGAAATGAATCAAACTAGAATACATTACCCAAGTACTTGCGGAATAGTACTTGGGATTGAAATGACAAAGGGTGTAACTCCTCACGAAGCTCAGGCTAAGTCTGAGCACAACTACAAGTACCCACTGAGCTATCTCAGGGATTAAGTTATATTTGGAGGAGTGAGAGATGGCTTGCGTGTATGTGTGTTTTTACAATTCACAAGCTTGAATCTTTCACTCCATCTCTTATGCTATTTATACAAGTATGAGTTTTAACTCTTTCCTAAGTGACAAACTGACAATTTACAGAAGACAAAATACTGATGTATTTTGTCTCTGTTTACAAAGACTATTTTAGGTAAGAGACAAGACTGCTTTCCAAGGTTCAGTGATTACACTGAACCTGATCGTTTGCCATTCAGGGAAAGTTGACTTTGGTTGATAAGGACTTCGTCTTATCTGATTCAAACTTATCCCGCTCATTCTTCAGTCTTCACATCCTTCAGTCTTCTATATCAATTTGTCTTCAGTGTAAGTAGCTGGAGAGGAGTTTTAGGGATTCAGTGAGTTATTGTCATCACTCACTGAATCCACCATCTTCTTCTTGACTCAGTCTTCACCCTTTAAGTTCCGCCTTACTGAGTGGAGAGACTTCTTCTTTGCCTCTAACTGAGTATCCTGAAGATGGCTCACTGAGAGACTATGCACTCAGTGACCTGTTAGTATTTAACGGACTAAACACTTAGGATATTTTCTATTCAAATCCTAGATTAAGGGGTTTGGGTATTTACTGAACCCAACAAATACATAACGTAAAATGTATAAGTTACTCGTAATATTATTTTGTCTCAACATACTTTCAACACCTCTTGACGACTCAAGTCCTTGTATGCTACAACACAGGTTCGTACATGTTTGCTATGTTGTGTTATGATCAAACCCCTAACAAAACCATTAAACATGTTTAGTTAAATAGTTTATATAAAACTAAAACCATTATATAAAACACTTAAGTAATCTCGTTCACTTACATTTTATAAATACATAAACAAAAGTAAATATGTTGGGTAAATACCATGATTCATAACCCATGACCCATTGCATGAAATTTTTTAGGTAAAACCCATGACCCATGACTCAAAGTCCATGACCCATGACCCAAAATCCATAACACATTATCTAGATACATTGTATCTTGTTGGGTACCCATGATCAAAGTCCATGACCCATGGTTCATTACCCATAACCCATAACCCATAACCCGGGATGTAACCAAAAACCCAGATTTGTTTCCCAGTATCGCGGTTCCGCCAGATCCCTTTGGGTTAGGCAGGAGGATCCCTCTCAGAAGGGATCCTTGGGGCAGAACATATTTTGGTCTTTTTGCCTATAAATAACAAACCACTTCTCACCATGTTTTCACACCTTTTCACATACTTTCTCTCCATAATTTCTAACATATTTAGATTAGTAGGAAACATGTAAAACACCCTCATTTCATATGATCATAATGTTTCTAACTTTCATTTGTTGTTAGCATACTCCCGAAGTGATCCTCCAAAGCAAGCCCAGAGATCTTGCATCCTTACCTACTGAAGTGATCCTCTATCACAAGTATACAAGCACATGAAGATCTTCTACAACAAGCTTGGGAAACTTTTCATCTTTATTCATGGAAGACTAACTACATCATGCTTTGTGTTCTTGATGTTTGGTTTAGTATTTCATATCCATTAGATACATTGTCTTGGATCTTGTCTTGTATCCATAACTAGATTAGATGGTTTATGTGTTTGTGCTATAAAACACAAGGTTTGTTACGTTGGGCCACAAAACATAATGGGTGTCATAGATGTGTCGTGTTGGTCGGGTAATGGTTCCTCCTTTGTAATGGAACCCGGTATCTAGCCTTGTACCGGATAAAGTGTAGGCGACGTTGTGATAGGTTTGGTTCTACCTCGTGGAAGAACTCGGTGTCTAGCCTTATACCGGATAAAGTGTAGGCGACGTTGTGTCAGGTTTTCTCCGCCGAGAATGGAGTTTATTGATCTAGTGAAGTAACTCTCGAGTTGGATACTCGGGGAGTGGAGTAGGGCGAAGAGGATCTTCGTGACCAAACCACTATAAATCCTCGTGTTGGTTTGCATATCCTTTTACTTATCGCTTTACTTTTATTCTTGCTTTATACTGTTGATTGTCCATGTGGTTGATGTTTCTGTTTGTGATGTATACTTGGTCTTTTATATAGTCATAAACTATATTTAACACTTTACATATTATGACACGTTTGATCAAGAAAAACAAATCGGACTAATAATGGTGAAACTTGATTTATAATGAACCATTAATCTTGCGGAATCTTATGTGATATTAAGGGGTTGGCCTTACATGCCGTAATGCGTTAAATGCATCCTCCCGTCGAGATTAGCAAATGCAATGGTTTATACTATATTTGATACAAAAGTTTTAAGTTTGAAATGAAAACATATTCACCCCCTCTACGTTTTCCACAGGCTTCTTCCTCATCTAAGTCATCATACACCAAGGGTGATGATTTAGTTGGGGGGGGGGGGGCTCTCATCGAATGTCACTTTGAGTGCTTCTTTGACTTTCATTGTTTCCTTATTAAGGACAACATAAGCTTTACTATTTTGTGAGTATCCTAGGAAAACACCTTTGTAAGACTTTGGGTCAAACTTGGTGAGGTAGTTTTTTGTGTTTAAAATGAAGCATTTTCTTCCAAACACTCTAAAGTAATCTAGAGTAGGTTTTCTACTGATAACATCAAATTAGCCTGATATTTTATATATCAAATTCCCGTGTTTATGGTCTCATTTGTATTAATATGGTACTTAATTTGTTTATATTTGTTCATATTTATATTTCAGGATAAATGAGGCGTTGAAGCGAAAAAGATGCGAGAAATGGCCAACATGTGCAAAAATATATTCTGAAGATAGATTACGGCGTAAGTGGCACATTGACTTACGCCGTAACACATACTATGAAGGCCATTGAATTATGTGTGAAGGTTACGCCGTAACTGCTTAATAATGTTACGGTGTAAATACGGTATCGAGAAGGATATGGCGTAACCTCCTCTTAATGTTACACCGTAATTATTAATATGAAGGCTACGGCGTAACATGGTAATTTAGTTATACCGTAGACATATTTGAGGAGTGGATAAGTATACGCGGACGAAGAATTACGGCGTAACCCGGTGATTTAGTTACGCCGTAATTAATAACTTGGGCGCAAAGTTTTGAAGTCCGGGGGTTGAAAGCGATAAGATTATATTAAGTTTTATTTATTTCGAGGACTAAAGAATATATGATAAAGTACGAAGAAGGGCTGAAAGTGTTAATATTTCAACACATTTAAAGAAGATACCACAAGGACTTGTGATGAAATGAAGTTTAGGTCAGGGGCCATTTGCGTACAAGTGACATTGATTGAGGTTTATGATTAAAATATCATTATTATATATTGAGATAGGGATGAGCACGGTGCAGGTCCCGTACCGAATCAGTGGTACCGATTTTTTCCAGAGCATAAATTAGTGGTACCGGTACCGTACCGAACGGGATTCGGATACCAGTACCGGGAAATCGGGTTTTCCCCGTTTTTTTCGGGAATTTCCCGATTTGGTACCGGTCCCGTACCGAATTAGTGGTCCCGGTTTTTTTTCACCTTATTTCGTAGTCTCAGTACCGTACCGTATTTCAATAGTCGGTACCGTTTCGGTACTGTGCCGGTACGGTTCCGGGATTCGGTTCGAAATGCTCATTCCTATATTGAGATGGTACGAGGTATCATAGATCATTCAATTAGGGTATATTATTGTTTCTGCTACCGTACAAAGCAAAAAGGAGAGCAGCAGCACTTTGTGTCGAAGGTTTCTGTGGGGCAAACCTTTGGGGTTTTGCCCCGGTACTCAAATAGGGGATCGATATCATTTATTTGGCACGATATGTAATCAGTTTCGAACTCCTATTATTATTTTGGTTTCATTACTTGTTAATACTAATTTTGATTGTAGTTTAATTGTCGGCCAATTGATAATTATTGTGTTCTTATTAATTGTCTATTAATTTATTATTAGCCAATTAATTATCGATGTTTATTCCTAGTTTATTTATCATTTTATGTGTTTGCCTAATTTGTCATTCCACTAGAGTATTTTGGTGATGTGGAACTAGGTGTTAGCCTAGTTTTGATTCGTTTATTATTATGCTTTCGCATTTATTATTGCTTCTAGTGTATGCATGCGTAGTTTGTTGGTAGTTACCCTTGCTTCGGTATTTTTTAAGCCCGTTTGTTCTTGCTTGTCTAGGAGAATTGACCAAAGGAACCTAGCGAAGTAGGTTGCGAGGTTTGATAAGAATTGACCAAAGGACTATCAATCCCTCTAGTGCGAATTGACCAAAGGATCACCTTCCGGAAGGAGGAACTTAAGAAGTTATGGATGTGTGTCTAAGATGTAGCGACACTTAATGACTCAAACTAGTCTACCATACTTTCGCTTACTATAGAGGAGAGTGCATTTGCTTCCGGAAAGGATTCTAGGGAGACAGGCTGGGACAAATTGACCAAAGGATGCCCGCGAATTTAAACCCCACTTGAAGCAGGAATCTAGTGACTTTTAGCTCCCATGTATTGCGATAGTAAACACCGACACTTAATGACTTAGCATAGCTTACCAGAGACCTCCCATTTTAAAGGGTAATACCTTTGATACGGGTAGGGGGCTATGTTTAATAGGGTATACGAATTGACCAAAGGAGTTTACCAATCTTTGCCACAATTCTTTCGTGGATGAACACGGTTTGAGAATTGCATCACTGTCTTTCCCATTAGCTTGTTTACCAGAGAACCTTCCCAATTGATCACGTGACATATTAAAATATTATCAATTAAACTTATCATTAAAACTTATATTATGTGACAACCTATTTAATTAGACAGCTAGAAATCAATCGTTCTTGGGACGACCTCGATCTTACCATTTCCTCACTACATACGACCGGGTACACTGCCCGTTAGTGCATTAGGTAGGTCATAGGTAGACGAGAAATTATAAATAGTAAAACCTGGTCAGAAATCCTGCATCATCTACCTTTCAAGATTTCGTATGGATTTTTTTCTAGGATTTTGAGTATGTAAGTTGAGGTGTCTACGGCATTACACCAAAACTTTTAAGGAATGGATTGTTCGTTTAACATCGTTCTACTCATCTCTAGTAGAGTGCGATTTTTTCCTTTCAACTACCCCGTTTGATTGAGGAGTGTGTGGAGCCGAGAAGTTGTGTGTAATACCATTACTATCACAATATGCTCCGAATTGCACTTTATTATCAAATTTCCGACCATGATCCATCATAATGGAAACTATTGTACATCCTAGTTGATCTTGGACTTTCTTACTAAAGATTGTGAATTCCTTGAAAGCTTGTGTCTTATTCTTAAGAACCTAGTCCAAGTATATCTAGAGTAATCGTCTACGATTACTAAGGTTTATAGATTTCCTCCGTAACTCCGTACGGCGGAAGGACCGAAAAGATCTATGTGAAGGAGTTCTAGGCATCTAGAGGTCGAAACTAAGTTCTTATCTTTGTGACTAGAGTGAACTTGTTTTCCAACTTTAAAAGCGTCACAGAAGTATTGATCAAACTTAAGCTTAGGTAAGTTTCTAACTAGATCCTTAGATGCTAAGGATTGTAATAGACGCATATTGCCATGACCTAATCTCATATGCCATAGTGTGGAATAATCATCTCTCGTAGACATATCTTATTACCAGGCTTATTCCCCATTTTCATAACGAATAAGCCATTTTTCCTAACTCTTTTACCTATAGCAATTGGCACTTTGGTATTATTAATTACTCCATGACTTGGTTTAGGACTCAAACTATTTTTCAAAATTGAAGCTGACTCAACCTTTTCGGCACATGGTACCACGGTACCACTAATCTGTACCTTTAACGGTGTCGTTCACTGATTTGATAGAATATGTGGGTTTGATAAATTTTACTTGTTTTTTTCCACTTGCCGAAGCTTTATTTGGATCAAAACCTAAGCCTGTTCCGGGATGTTCACTATATTTAATATTGTCTAACATATCATTAAGAGCTTTTGTTCCTTTTTCAAATTTAGAAATTTTAAGAACGTTTTTCCTAAGTTCTTCATTTTCTATTTGAAGATTTTGACATGACGTACATCCGAAGTCGACCCCTTTATTTTTCTCAAGTTTGTTAACTTTTTCTTTTAGTTGTAAAACTTGAATTTCTAGACTAATACTTCTTGTTTTTAGTATCTTGTTTCTAGATATGATTTTAGAGGTTACTTCACATAACTTATTATAATCATCTATTAGTGAGTTATCATCTATTGAGGAATTATCATCACTATAATATGAAGAATCGGAATGTACCTCATTTGGAGTGTGAGCCATGAGACATGTTTCGTTGTTGGGCTTTTCCTCTTCCTCTTCACCGCTATCACTCCAAGAACCTCCTACGAATGCTCTTTGATTCTTGGTCCTCAGTGGTTTAGGACATTCTCCAATAAGGTGGTTTGGATCTCCGCGTCTAAAGCATTTCCTATCACTCTTTCTTTTCTTATCATGACGATTCTTTGGGAACGACTTCTTTTCGTCGCGAGGTTGTCTAACGAATCTACCTCTTCTCCTAAAGAACTTCTTGAAGTCTCTAACCGCTAAGGCATACTCTTCGTCTTCACTATCGGAAGCCGAACTTTTCTCATCACTTGACTCCTTCTTGGCTTTTAATGCTAGAGACCTTAATTTTTCTCCTTTGCTTTTAATTATGTCAGAGTCTTTCTTGATTATCATTTCATGAACTTTCAAGTTTCCTATGCGTTCATCAAGTGATAATGTCGCCAAGTCCTTTGACTCTTCAATGGCGGTGACATTTGCTCTCCATTTGGGATGTAGAGCCCTAAAAAACTTCCTAACATAATTCTTACTAGAATAACCTTCATCAAGAGCTTTAAGACTAGTGACAATAGTATTAAATCTGGCAAAAGCATTATCTATAGTTTCATCTTCTAAAATGGAAAATTGTTTATATTGTTGCACAAGAAGATCAATCTTGTTTTCTTTGACTTGATTATTACCTTGAAGGGTGACTAACAAAGTTTTTCAAATTTCTTTTGCCGTATTACATGTAAAAATTCTTTCAAATTCTTTTATTTACAAAGCATTATAAATCATCATTTTAGCCTCATCATTTTTGGCTAGTTTTCTTTTAAGATTATCACTTTGTTTTTCGTAAGGAATAATTTCATTTTTGTTAGTTTTCCGGATTCTTTTCAATAGGTTTAAAATCACCCTCGGTAATAACATACCAAAGATCAGTATCTTTTGATTTCACATAGATTTCTAATCTTGTTTTCCAATAAATAAATAAATCGGTTTTAAAAAGTGGTGGTCTTTGCATAGATTGTCCTTCTTGATTTTTGTCGAAATCCATTGATCGATTCAAGCTTTAAAATACAGTTTATTTTAAAAATCTTGACTGACGTGGCTCTGGTACCAATTGTGATAAACTAGAAGGGGGTTGAATAGTTTCACGCTTTTTAATTTAGTTATCAAAGTTTACTTGTGAAAAACTTAGATTCAATTCTTTGTGAAATCAAACCACAACAACATGGATTCTACTTAATAAGACTACAATGAACAAACTACAACAATTGAAAGTTAGTAATGAAAGTAAACAGTGAGAGATGGAAAGATCAAGCCAAGACAAAGAGATTTATAGTGGTTCGGTCAAGAAGCTCTTCTTCGCCCTACTTCACTCCTCGAGTACCCAACTCAAGAATTCTAAGCACTATGTCAACAAACTCACTTGAGGCGGAGAAAACCGTACAACGTCCCTTATCACAATTTCCGACACTAAGCTAAATGTCGAGTACTAATCTAGCTAGTACCAATCTCACTCACGATCTACCCGATCCTTGCTAATCACACAACCTACTAGATCACCACGATCTAGACTTGATCCACTTGATCAACACAGTAACTCACAAACTACAAGAGATCTCAAAGATCTCAACAAGATCACAATGATCCACACAAGTTATCTAAACAAGACTCAAGACTACTTGATGTATATCAAGATACAACAAGTATGTAACAAGTGGACACTACTATGACTACAACACTTAGTATCTTCTTGATACAATGTGTTCTTCTCTTACACTAGGAGAGGAATGAAGGTGATCACTTTGTTGGAAGAAAGGATCACTCTTAAACAAAATAAAATTATCTAAATGATCAAAGGAGTGTGTTGTTAAGAGAGTTAAACTCAGAAAGTTTTGTGTGAAAAGGGATGCCCAAAAACTGTAAAGTGGGCTGGTATTTATAGGGACAAAAAATTCGACCGTTACAGTACACGGTACCGTTAAATATCCGACGGTACCACTAAATTTAGTGGTACCGTTGTACCGTCCCAAACAAAAACGATCGATTTTTTGTTTTTAGTGGTGAAAGTTTATTTGGGGAAGTTTGGAGTTGTTTTGGGGGGGGGGGGATAGCTGTTGGGAATTTTAAACTTGTTTTTTCAATTAAAATATTTTTTATTATTAAAATATAATTTGTAAAATGTATTTTTGAAAAAATGTTTTGTAACAATAAAAATGTGAAGCTTGAAACACAAATTCACTTCTTTGATCATTTGTCAACTGTAAATTTGTTTGTTTCATACCTAGAGTGATATATGTAGAAACGGGATATTTCGACTAAATACTTGTTTACGTTAACTTTGACGTAACGTGTTTTTACATTTTGTTATCATCAAAACGTAGAGATATCGAAAGCTAGAAATAACGTTTTTAGACATTATTTGCATCAACACACCCAAAATTTGTTGTTGGTCGAGTTTGTAACAGTGACAAAATGCGTGTGTTTTTTCATGATAGAAAAGAAAAAAATATATATTAATAATAAAGACAAAGGCCGGAAAAGACCAAATTGCTCTCACGTAAAAGGCACGTGAGACATCTAACTAGCCTTGACTAACACCTGTTAGTCAAAAGGACCACAAGGGAAGCAAAATGAAAACATTGAGGATGTATGATGCATTTATTTTGAAATTGGGAATGAACGTGTTATTTTTTGACAACCGAACGAATGGTTAATTTACTCAAAATTAAAAGATGCATGTTCGTTTCATAAGTAATGACAAAGATGGTTGGTAATGTTCCATATTATAAATCCAAATTTTACCAGAGTTCTTAATTATAAATTTGTAGTTTGTCATGTAAAAAAATAATAATAAAAAAAAAGGCTGGTTTGACTTTGCATGCAAGTATAAGAAATGATAAACTGCAAAATAATATTACGAACCACATTGTTAATGTTAGACATTGTAAGAAAATAATAACCGGTCGTCTGGCAACCTTTACTAACCGATCCGACAACAAAATCACAAGTTGTAGAGATTAGCGTAAATAAACTTTTTAAAAAAATGGCTAACCGTAGCCCTAAAGACATGTTTACAATATAAGACATGCATCAACTGTTTTTGCATTTAATAATAACGAGGGTTGGAAAACCCGCGCGATGCAGCGGGATTGCTTAAAGGACTTACTTTGCAACGACATTTAAACCTCAGGGGTTGTTTTTGCCAAGTTGCGAAAGATTATTAATGTTAAAGGACTTACTTTGCAACGACACTTGAACCTCAGGGGCTGTTTTCGCCAAGTTGGCAAAGTTTGCAATTAATGCAAATGTTTTGCAAAAGTTGTTCCTGCCTTTTAGTATATTATAGTAATAGTAATTGCACACTCGCTGCATTTAACTTTTTTGAACCAATTTTGTGTACCTCTATTCACGCATGTTTTTACTTTTTCAAACATAACACTTACACTCTGTTCCCGAGTTTTAATTTGAAGAGAAAAGAAGATAAGTGGGGAGGAAATTAAAAAAAAAGTTGCATTCCCGAGTTTTTTTCAGAGAGAAGAGAAGAGAAGAGGGGAGGAAATTATGCCAAAACTTCTCTCCTAATCTTCTTCCCAAATTGGGATGATTTGGAGAGAAAGTGATTTTAAAGCCTTTTTTGCTTACAACCCCCTTCTTTTCTTTCCAACTCGGGAACACAACATAAAAAATAAAATTTATTTCCTCTCCTCTTCTTTTCTCTCTTTTTTTCACTCTTCATTTCTCTTCTTTTCGTTTTATACTCGGGAACAGAGTGTACCCTAATACCCTGGGTGTCACATCACGTCTATCCAATAAAAACCATCCAACTCAAAACTACCCAATTTTACCCTAACACTACCCTAAGTGGAGGGAGTGGTACCCTAGTACCCGAATTTCATTTTTTTTAATACATAAATTCACATACAATATTTAAATTAAAAACATACCATTTCATTAAAAATAAAAACATTGCATAATACTTAAAAAAACTACAACTTAAAAAAAAAACATTAAATGTCAAAGTAGCCGTTGGCTACTCCCCAAACCCTAAACCGACCTTGACGCGAGGTGAAAGTTTTTTTACCTCTCCTTGGATCCATGGTTTTGTGTTTTTGAAAGATTAGTGTGTGTTGTTATTTGTGTTTTGTGTGTTTTTATTTTGAAAATTGAGTATGAATGGTTTGGTTTTAAATATAATTTTTTTTTAATTAAATGTCAAAGTAGCCGTTGGCTACTCCCCAACGTCTCCAAACGGTACTCTTTTTCAAAATTAATCACCAAACAAGCTCGGGCTCCCAACTCGATTTTCCTACCCGATTCAAGTACTCGATGGGCTCGGGGCGGTGTACCCGCTCGGGTTCATGTACTCGCTGCACTACTCGAGCTCCACTCCCTCCTCCCTTAAGGCTACGTTAGCAAAACTCTAAAAACAATGGGGCTTTTACATATATATTCTTGGAAATTTCAGAAATTATATATATATATCCTTTTGATGCATTAAAAGCACTGTATTTTATGCATTAAAAACTGGTACAAAAGATATACCCCCGAAACAAACTCGTGTTGGAACGTCTCATTTGGAAAGTATTTTAAACAACTTTTTGAATTTTCTTTTGCCTACCCTTATTTTGGTGCTTACCAATGACAAATCTCCACCATCCATCTAGTTTAAGGATTAACCTAAGATTTAATACTTAAACCTAAGTCCATGTTTTTTTCTTGTCTTTTTGTCTTCCTTTTTTATTCACTTTTTTTTTTTTCGTTAATTCCCGTTATTTTTTTATAAATTAACGTTTTTTTTTTTTTTTTTTTTTTTTTTTTTTTTTTAAATTCGCACTATTCGCGTTTTTTTATCAGTGTTTTTTTTCGCTTTCATACATTTTCGTCAGTTTTCGTCCGTTTTCATATGTTTCGTCCGTTTTCCAACGTTTTCCTCTATTTTCTTACGTTTTCGCCCGTTTCGTTCATTTTCATACGTTTTCGTCCGTTTTCATACGTTTTCGTCCATTTTCATACGTTTTCGTCCGTTTTTTTACGTTTTCGTGTTTTTCGTCCGTTTTTATACGTTTTCCTCCATTTTCTTACGTTTTCGCCCGTTTTTTTACCGTTTTCATACGTTTTAGTCCATTTTCATACTTTTTCGTCCGTTTTTTTTATGTTTTCATGTTTTTCGTCCTTTTTTATACGTTTTCGTCTGTTTTTATACGTTTTAATCCGTTTTCGTAGGTTTATATACGATTTCGTCCGTTTTCATATGTTTTCGTCCGGTTTTTATATTTTCTTCCATTTTTAGACGTTTTCGCCAGTTTTCTTACGTTTTCGTTCATTTTCATACGTTTTCGTCCGTTTTCGTCTGTTTTTTAGGTTTTCATGTATTTTCATCCGTTTTTAGACGTTTTCATATGTATTTTTATGTTTTCATGTATTTTCGTCCGTTTTCAGACGTTTTCGTCCGTTTTTTTACGTTTTCTTCCATTTTTAGACGTTTTCGTCTGTTTTCAGACGTTCTCGTCCGTTTTTATACGTTTTTGTCCGTTTTCATCCGTTAAGTTTTTGTCCGTTTTCAGACGTTTTCATTTTGATATTTGTAAGTGACACTTATTTATCTCTTGTGATATAACACTGTAAGAAAGATGAAGAGTATTACATTCTTTATCATGTATGTGTTATCAGTTGTGATACTCAACTAAGAATGTGATGATTCTGATAATTTTATTTATTTATTTATTTATTTATTTATTTTATTTATTTATTTATTTATTTTTGTTTTTGAAAATACTTAGGAAGATTTTTGTGTTTTATGATATTATGAAATATTAGAAAAGTTTTTCAACTGAAAACAAGAGATGTTATTATACTTTTGTTAGACTTGTGGTGGATTTTTCTATTTAATAGATACATTGTGCATGTTTTGAAAGGTTTTATAGCGGGATTTGAAAATATCTATGGATGAATCAGCAAACTAAAGAAGCTATGGTTGAAGAAAGCACACACCTTTATAAACAAACTGAGGAAGCTCAAACACCTGTGATATCACACATGATATCACACGTGATATCCCCTTACTTGTAATATCACATGATATCACACGTGATATCATGTGTGATAACACCGGTGATATCACATGTGATATCATGTGTGATATCACCGGTGGTGGCATGTGTGATATCATAGTTTATATCAGTTGTGATATCACCAGTGATATCAAAAGCGAGGTGATATCACCTGTGATATCATGTGTGATATCACAGGTGTTTGAGCTTGCTCAGTTTGTTTATAAAGATGTGTGCTTTCTTCAACCATAGCTTCTTTAGTTTGCTGATTCAACGATAGATATTTTTAAATCCGTCTATAAAACCTATCGAAACATGCACAATGAATCTATTAAAAAGAAAATGGCACCATGTCACAATTCTCAATTTTCGGTCATTTCTCAAACTCTATATTCATCATTTCATATCGGTTCATTCATGATTTTGCATTTCACCTTAAACGCATAAATTTCATATTAAATAAACGCTATCGCGTAAGTTATTATTTTGAACATTTAATCCGATACTTCCAAAAATTATTCCGATATATTTTTATACTTACATTTAGTTTATAAAAACAATATTTTGAGTTTACCTAGTGTTTTAAATTTATTTTGTATATAAATCGTTAAATTTATATTATTACGACGTTTTTCTTAAAACTACACGATAATTATTATTTCACTCAAATTTTACAAGGAATGTATTTTTACAATTTTTATGATCTCATTACATTCTACTTTGATCTATTAAAAATTCCTTTTACCTAAAATTTCCCTAAATACACTAATATATAAAAACCTTACAAGTTACAATTTACCTTAACTTAACTTCTTTTACTTACAAACAATTACACACATTTATATATACATTATAGAAAGAAAGAAAAAAATATCTTGGAGAAACATGATCCCCAAAAACCGGTCAAGGGGAGGGTAGACATTTAATGATTTGGTGAATTTTTTTCAAATATATATATCTATACTCAATCTCATTCATTTCACCCAAATAATTCACAAGTGTTAAAACTCTTCTTCTCTCTTGTTCTTCATCATCAAAACCGGCCATATATGGTGTTATCAAGGGATCATCACAAATTTTTACAAGATCAAGTTATACAATCTAGATCACACTCTTATTAAGGTTTTGAAATAAAAACCTAGGGTGTTTAGGTTAAATCCTTGTTCTAATCACCTCATCAAGTTTACTAGTAAGAATATCACTTCATTTTACATCTTTCATCTTTATTTCATATTTACTTCTTCATATTTTGTGCAAACATGCAAGACTTGTGTTCATTTATACTATTTTTACCTTGATTTTAGGGTTTTATATATATAAAGTCATCCTATAATTATTCCCTTGGTATTTATTGGTCTTGATGATGTTTAGGAACCCATGACACCCTAAGAAGGTGTATGGTAGGATTAGATTAGTTTTGGAGTTGATTTGAAGGGATTGAAATAGGTTTAGTACGAGAAAAACTATTTTCGATAAGTATTAAAAGTGGTCTGTCCTTATTTTGTTTTTCTGGAAAATCCGACAGTAGGCACGAATTTTTGGCCTTGATATTTAGAAAATATACTTTAAAACGAATCTGTGGCCGCTTGAACGGATTAAAACGGAGTTATAACGAAGAAGTTATGAATTTTTCAAGTTTGACGACGATATATACTTTTTCTGAAAATTTCAGCATACTATTTTTATTTTGTACGAGTCAAAAAACGAGTCCTAAGCTTTACAAATTATTTCGACTTATCAAAAATATATTAGTATACTTTGATACGAAGCTAAGGACGTATTATACGTAGAAAACGGATTTGAAACGACTAAGATATGCACGTTTTCATAAAAGTGTCGTAACTATTATTTTTAGAAAAACTATATTATTTTTACGAGATAAGTATTACGGTAACTAAAACGACCATGTTAGAGGCTGTTTTTAACTATGATGTAGAACTTTTTGTAACGAAATGTCTTCTAATAAAATCGAGATCACCAAGCATATTTTCCAAAACGACCAACCGTTTGTATAGCGGAGTTGTAATAAATTATTTACGGTTGCTTAAACTTTGCCGAAACTCACTTTTTACACAACAATTAGACAAAATCACCATCTTTAACCTTTATTAACTTTATGTTCGAGACCTCTATGACGAAAACTCCTGAACTGAAACTTCTAGATTTTGATACAAACTTTCCAAAACCGTCGAGTTCGTTTCCTAACGATCGACGTACACCATTTTACGACTAGTTTTTCGAAGCCATTTTTGTCACTTTCAATAAATTTCCGACGACATTATTTTACGACGAAAAGTGATAATTTCACTATAAATTATTACAAAACTATTGTAGGATGACATTTTGACGTAAATACTTGTAAAGTAATTTAAGAATGGTCAAGACGTCAAAAGAGTATTTTCGACGAAGAGTATTATTTTCAAAACTCACAAATGGTATAAATAACATACGAAATGCATGCATAACATTACATCATGACTTATTACATATCATATCATTCATAATAGGTCGCAGTTAGAGATTCACGCTACATTTCAGTGTACTCACTTTTGTCTTCGCATCATTTCATCAAGTGAGTTTTCATAGCCCCACTTTCTATTAATTGTTTACAAACTTTTGGGGGAGATACATGCTCAAACTATTTTCATTTACTTTCACAAGTACTTTAAACTCTTACATATTATTATGAGTTCATACCCCGCTTTTTCTCGTTTAAATTCTTACAAACTCTTTGGGGGAGATACATGCTTAAATACTTGTTTTACTCTTGTGAACACTCAAACTATTTATACAATTGTGTTACACTATACTCCTTATACTCTTTGGACTTTATGTGTGGTTTATTGCGATATGTGCCTTAATGTGCTAAACTTGTTTTCAATTATGCATCAACATACATACTTTAGCAACCGGTTAACTCCTGCGGGAGCCGGCCAAAACATTTAAACTCTTTTGCCAAACAACATTACTTATACTTTAGACTTGGTGCGTGTAGTGACTAGACTTAAACAAACATACAAGAATTAGTGGCTCCAAATTAAGTTGTTGGAAGGCTATTAATTTACAAACATACAAGAATTAGTGGCTCCAAATTAAGTTGTTGGAAGGCTATTAATTTACAAACATACAAGAATTAATGGCTCCAAATTAAGTTGTTGGAAGGCTATTAATTTACAAACATCCCAATATTTATGTTGGAAGGCCATTTTTATGGATACAGCCCAACGTGAGCGTTTGAGGAACATCCCAACACGAGTTGTTGGAAGACCCTTGTGGTGACATTTATACTTTTAACTACCTTGATGCGCATAAACATAATTGTCATTCTATTTTTAGCAGTGGGTTGTAAACACACAGGTTGCAAGTTTTGTATGGGCGGAACTTGGAACTGAGTGGATTTATGATGCCTTTGCTTCGTGGACTATTTTAAATGACCAAAAACTTTGCCTTTGTTACATGAACGCTCTTTTAAGACTTTACTTGTTAACCAAACTCTATGAACTCACTCAACCTTTGTGTTGACACTTTTTAGCATGTTTTATCTCAGGTATCTAAAGCATTCACTTCATGGCACGCATATGGACATATCATAGAGTCGTGGTGACGACGCGTCTCACTTGGGTTTTATAAACTTTAAAACATCGTTTGGCTTGTAACAAACTTATTTCCGCACAAGTTGATTTTCATTTGAGAGTAATACTTTGTAAACTCTGATTGTTTTAATAAATTAAACGATGTGTTTTCCAAACGACACTTTAGGTCGTTCGATATAACTGTAACTTTGATGCTATGACAGTCCTCCCCAAGGTATTCAATTCCGCTGCAAAACAGGTAATTTGGGGGTGTGACAGATTGGTATCAGAGCATCGGTTATAGAGAACTAGGTTGCATCATTGACCCTAGACTATAACCACATCATCATAGCATCTCATCATATCATTATAAGTGCACATTCTTTATACATGCGGACTTATGACTCAACACCAAACATCATATGAGTCGATTAGTCCAAGCATTGCATAGTTACTCCTAAATTATACATAGCCTGATCACCTTTGTCTAATTCAGGAAGAATCATGCAATGAAGGGAGTAGTAGTCTCATATGAGTAAGCAATTCCGTAATCAAGCCAAATTTTCAAAAGATTTTCTTCAAACCACTTGTTTCCAGTTTGATCCGCGTGACAGTTCTTGTTTGATGAGTTGCAAAGATCAAGCTAGAAACAAGTTGTTACCTAAACCGATTTAGCCTAATCGTATGACAGTTCTTGTTTGATGAGTTGTGGGATTAAGTAAAAATCGGTTACCAAAAAGTCTTTTAAAAATTTTGCTTGAGAATGGGAAAGCTTGTCTCATCGAGCCTAATCATAAGAAAGCATGTATTTAGGACGGGAATTGCTCACGATAGCATGGGAACGTACCTTGTTGGACGAGTAACTCATATGCATGAGCATTGACATAATCATTTAGACCATACATGAGCATAAACTTTTAGAACCCTTGTCGAGGTTCGGACCATAGTATCATCGATTGAATCACGAGGACGTGATTCTTCTGACATGGGAAGAATGTCACAATTCTCAATTTTCGGTCATTTCTCAAACTCTATATTCATCATTTCATATCGGTTCATTCATGATTTTGCATTTCACCTTAAACGCGTAAATTTCATATTAAATAAACGCTATCGCGTAAGTTATTATTTTGAACATTTAATCCGATACTTCCAAATATTATTCCGATATATTTTTATACTTACATTTAGTTTATAAAAACAATATTTTGAGTTTACCTAGTGTTTTAAATTTATTTTGTATATAAATCGTTAAATTTATATTATTACGACGTTTTTCTTAAAACTACACGATAATTATTATTTCACTCAAATTTTACAAGGAATGTATTTTTACAATTTTTATGATCTCATTACATTCTACTTTGATCTATTAAAAATTCCTTTTACCTAAAATTTCCCTAAATACACTAATATATAAAAACCTTACAAGTTACAATTTACCTTAACTTAACTTCTTTTACTTACAAACAATTACACACATTTATATATACATTATAGAAAGAAAAAAAAAATATCTTGGAGAAACATGATCCCCAAAAACCGGTCAAGGGGAGTGATGAGTGTCTAAATACTCATCATTTTTGTACAATATAAACTGCAAAATCATCTGAAAACACTCAGAAACACATCAAAATGATCAAAATATCACAAATCAGTGTTTTATGTGTTTTAAATGCAAAAATATCAAAATCAGATGAAAAACATATCAAATTTGCAAAAATTGCAGTTTTAGTCCTCCAAGTTTCAAAAGTTGTCAAAAACAGTCCCTGAGTAAAAATTTCAAAAGAAAAATCACCAAAGGTCCTTTTTAAATCATAACTTGTCAAATTTAGTCCTTTGGTGAAAAATATCAAAAGTTTGAGAAAATTACAAGAATGGTCCTCCAAGTTTGAAAATTGGCAGAAATGGTCCCTGGAAAATGTGAAAATGGCAACTTTGGTCCTTGTAATTTTAGCACTTGTCAAATTCAGTCCTTGGATCAACTTTGCAAGATTGGCAGCCTAGGTCCTTACAGTTTCAGAAATTGCACCATTGGTCCTTGATAATTAATAGCCCCTAAACCTATTATGACCTTGTCAAATCCCAAATGACCCCCTGCCTACCCAAATTGGACCCTGCCATTTATACCTTTGGACCCCCCTTTTTAATATCCCAGTCAAACCACCCCATTTGACTTCTGTTTCCCTCCCACTCACGGGTAGCACCCTCCATCATCACAATAGCCCTGCAACCCCCCTCCTCCAGCTCACTTTTTCCACCTTATCACTCCACCCTCAACTACAATCCAAGATACACTCATTGCTTCACCCACCCCACTCAATCTCAAGCTACAACTGTTAAATCCAATTTTGGCGCCAAAAAGCCTTAAACGGCCAAGATCATTTTCATTAATCCAAAGGTCAATATTAATGGTGGGATTTTCTTAGAGAGATGAGAGAGAAAGCTTGGAGCTATAAAAGAGAAGGAAGATGCAGTTTAGGGCATTAGTTAGTTTTATTTTTTAGTTTAAGTATATGTCGTTTTTAGCTTATTATGCCTAAAATAGCTTTCAGTTGTAATTTTTAAGGTCTTTTGTATCAAATTAACTTGTTTAAGTATATTGTAACTCTTTTAAGTTTCAATTCCAAGTTTATGTCCTTATTTCAAATTTCAAGCCACTGCTAGAATTTTCATTTTCCATCTCTGATATCCTGACTTCAATGAGCTTGTTTACAAGCTCAAACAAGCTTATTTTAACTTATTAAAGCTTTCTATAAGCTCATATTTCATTTTCAAACAATTTTGAATGAAGGTCAACAAAAGTCAGAAATAGTCAACATAAGTCAAAACGGGTGATATTGTGAGTCTAATTAGTTTGGTTTAATCTCTGTTCTTAAATTGTTGTTTGAATAAGTGTAATATCAGTTTTAAGCTTAATCTCATTAAGGTTTAAAGTTTTAAATGCATTTTGTAGTTATAAAGGAGTGTTTGGATTGCTTTGTTTAACTGTTTTAGAGGTTGAATTTTGGAGTAGGTTAGTTGTCTGAAGTTTGTTTTTGCCATCAGTAGCCTTACCTGTTCTTATTGTGTGCTTGCTGTCATTATTAGTCAAACTTAGTTTGTCACTGCTCTTGCTTGCAATTCTGATAGAATCAGTTAGCTATTATCATTCATATAGGTTTAGTAGTGGTTAAGCTTGCTTGCTTAAGTTCCATTTCATCTTATTGCATCTTCATCAGTCAGATATTTGATCTCAAAACTCATTTTTGGTCAATGTTTAATCTGTTTCAAAAAGTCAATCAGGTCATAGTTCAGTTTTCTCAAGACTTGCAGCAGGTGTATTGCCTTCATTTCAAGTAGTTAAGGTCTGAGATTTGGCACATTAGGAGTAGGCTAGGTGGTCTTTAAGACCACATTCTTGGTTTTTGGTTTAGCTTATTGAATAAGTTGTTAGATAAGCTCTAAGTTAGGACCTGTTTCACTGTTTCTGCACAACAGCTTTCTGTCTCAGCTTTTGCATTTTTGTTTTGCTCTGTAACTGTTTCATTTCAAGTCCTTATTAGCTGTAATTTGGTTTATACAATCTCTGCCAGGTGGTCTTGAGATCTACATTTTTAGATTTCTCTTTAGCTTACTGAATAAGCAGTTTTAACTGCTTATTCAGTAGGGTTGTTTAGCTTATTTGCTCCAATATCAGTTTTCTTTAATCTTAGGTAGATCACTATTTAGGTGTTAGGAGTAGGTGAATATAGTTGCCTCAGAGTAGTTTTAGTGTATTTTAGCTTATGTTTTCAGTTGGTACCATCTAGTGCTTATTAACTTATTGAAGTAGCTTATTCCCATTCTAGTTTACATTGCAGCTTCAGATTTTCCCACATAAGACCATGTTTTTATATTTTTCTCAGCTTTAGAATAATATTTTAGAATTTCCCTGTAATTTTCATAATTTTTAGACACTGTTTAGTATTTTTCTTATTTAAATTCAGTTTTTAATCACTTTTAAATAGCTTTTATTGCATTTAATTCAGAAAAAGTTCCAAAAAATAATTTTTCATTTTTATTAAGTTAATATAAATATAAAAAGCCAAAAAAGTATTTTTCCATATTTTTCTTAGTTAAATTTGTATTTTTAAATATTTTAATTGGTTTTTAATAGTTTAAAATTCCTAAAAAATAGAAAAATAATCAGAAAAATACAAAAATAGTTTTGAAAATTCTAGTTTGATATTTTAGACTTTTTCATTTCATAATTTTATTTTTCTAGCTTTGTTTCCTAATTTCTTGTATTTTGGTTAATTATTAAATAGTTAAAAATAGTTTTTAATTAATAATAATTAGATAATTAGTGATAAAAATAGTTTTCTTTTTATAAAAAGTTTCTTTTATCATTAGGATTGTAAAAATATCATTTTCATATTTTTAGGACCTGTATTTCTTAGATTTCACTTTTTATTTTTGTACGTTTACGTTATTTAAACGTACATTTTAGGTTTTAAACGTTCATCACTTTAAATATAGTGATAGCGTTTATTTAATAGGTTTTATCTTTTTAATTTTCTTTAATTTGCATTTAAGGCGTTTTTAATTTGTTGGTTTTTCCTTAGTTATAATAATCATTTCCCAAATCCTTTTCTGTTCAAACTTCCCGATCACTAAACGTTTGATAATCCATTGCACAACTCGCTGGGACATAACGACCCGGGGAAACACTGTACTCCTCAGATCTTAATTGTATTGGTTTTTGAGCAGTTTTAAGTCTTTGAGACTTGACTGTTTAGCACCGATCAATAAGTATAAGCGGATGAAGTACTACGGCGTAACTCGGATATTTAGTTACGTCGTAAATTATTACTTGGGCGCGAAGGAGTTGAAGTCCAGGGGCTGAAACTGACAAGTTAATTCGAAGTTTATTATGTACAAGGACTTGCTATAAAAGTAACATGAACGAGGAGGGACTAAACACATACACAAGAGCAAATTAGTTTAAAGAAATTATGTTAACAATGAAAAGTACGAAGTTAACAATTACGTCGTAATTCAGTTACGGCGTAACTTAGTTACGACGTAACTAAATAATTTAGTTACGACGTAATTGTTCGAAGATCCGGATTTCTTTGCGCCTACTTTAGTTACGGCGTAATTAGCCCTTAAGGTTACGCCGTAACTATGTCGCGGCCTATAAATACAACCCTAAATCTGCATTTTAAAGTATCTCTCTTCACCCCTCTCCTAGGGGTCGATTAGGGCACCACTCCAGGGCACTTTCCAGCAGTCCGAAGCCAGTTTTGAAGGAAGAATTCACTCGCAATCATCATCATTATTAGCTCTACATCAAGTAATTTGTATCAAACATTATGTTCAATTCAATTCATGATTTATTCATTTTTGTTGGTATGATTTACTATATGTTTGGCTAAGCACCTTGGTGCTGGCCTAGTTATGATTCCTTAATTATTTTGTTTGCGTTTATATTACTTCCGCATAATTATTTTTAAGTGTATGCATGCATAGTTTATTGGTAGCTACCCTTGTTTCGGTAGTTTTGAATGGCGGTAGAGGCTAGTTGCTTAGGAGATATGACCAACTGACCCTAAGTGAGTAGACTGAGACGGGAAGGGTAAGATATGACCAACTGACGACCCTTTCTACTTGTGCGATTTGACCAACTGATCACCTACCGTTTGGATAAACTTAAGGATTAGGGGGTGAGTGTTTAAGTTGCTAACGCCCGGGCACTCACTATTATAAATCTAGCATGTAGCGGTACTTAATGACTTGGCTTAGGGGACCAGGAACAACTGGACTTATGAAGGGACACCTGACTTCTCCAGTGGTGGCATCTTTGCTGATAGGTTATGGCGAATTGACCAAATGTTGTCCGCTCGACTTTGACCCCACCTGAAGTAATTGGAAGTAATTAGATGTAAACATTACTAGTTAGGATGAGTAACTAGGTTAGCATCACTATCCTTCATTGATCACAACTCTTTCCTTTATATGATTTCTTTTATTTCCTTGTTTTATTAGTTAATTTATTATTTCAATCTTAAAAGCAATTAAAATTGTGACATATACTTAAGTTAATTTCTGATCCTCGTAGCTCTTGGGACGACCTCGGTTTTACCGATTACTACACTACACACGACCGGGTACACTGCCCGTTAGTTCATTAGGGTAGACCATAGGTATAACGAGTAATTATAAATATTAAACCTGGTCAGTAAAACCTGCATCAGGTATAAGGTTGGAAATGGAATGAGTATTTCTGTATGGCATGATAATGGAATGGAAATCAAGCACTGGCAAAATCTATCAGCAAAAGAGTAATTTATGTAGCCCAATTTAATGATCAAAGCAAACTTTGTGATGTAATTGATGCCATTAGATGAAAGTGGCCAAATGATCGGAACAATAAATTTGGTTGTCTGCAAAACTTAACTGTCCCTATGTTGAGTGACTTACCAGATCGTCCAATGTGGATCACTAATAAATGAAAAGAGGTCAAGTTTCATACTCATCAAGCTTGGAAGGATATTAAAGGTAAAGAAGCTATGGTGCCATGGGCAAAGTTGGTATGGTTTGCAAACTGTATACCAAGGCATACTTTTATACTCTGGTTAGCAGTAAGGAAGAAGCTCGTTACACATGATAAGCTATTGAAATGGTACCCTCAGAAAGACTTAAAATGCCCATTTTGTAAAACTATACCAGACTCTCATGGTCATTTGTTTTTCCATTGTGGGTATTCAAAAGAAGTATGGGCAGTTATAAAGGACAAAGCAAAAGTAACAGTAAATGCTAATACATGGGATGACATTGTGAGTATCTTGGCTGATTGCAAGAATCATAATCATATTTGGACTGTGATCATGAAACTATGTCTTGCAACCACTGTTTACTTTGTGTGGCAAGAAAGAAACAATAGAATTTTCAAGAATGAGGAAAGAGACAAATTTGTGCTGACAAAGATTATATGTGATGAAGCCAGAGCAAAATTAATGTCATTAAAGACCAAGAAAACAACCTCATTTAGTAATGCAGAAAAGATATGAGAGGTCTAGTTTTATGACAAGACAATTTGAGTTTTTGGCTATTACTTGGGAACTTAAAGGAGTGTTTGGGTTAATCCAAAAACTGTTATGTTTGAAGTAACTGTGAAGAGAGTGGCATAATTATGAATGGTAGGAATGAAGATAGTGCACACTTGTTATATTGAATGAAGGTTCAGGTTGATGTGGAGTGATTGGAATAAAGTTTTGTGAGCAGATGGCTAGTATCTTGGTGGTGTAATCATACATACTAAGGGGTCCTATATCTATCTTTGTACTGCTTGGAGTAACAACTGAGGTATTTGGATTTCCTTATGTATGGGTTAATGATGACCAACCATAAGGTAGTTTCCTGCTCAAGAGGTTGTATGTCTCAGTCCAAGTGAAAAAAGGAATTTCCTATAATGCTATGCAGAAGTTGAGGTTCTAGAAATCTGCAATCAAAATGTAATAAGTATTATCCTAATGCTCTATTCTTAATGACTTTGAAGATAAAGTTACCGAGTTCATTCACCAAAAATAGCCTAGTACCTTGAAATTCTGGATACTTTAGTTCAATTCTCATTTATGTGACTCTCAATAGGCCTTTGTTAGGTAATTGTGCATGTTTACAGTTTGAAATTGAATTAAGGTGGATAGGATTTCATAATGTAGGTCTCCTCTGTGTGTGAATGGTAGAATGAACTAGAAGGGTAGAACATGATGCTTGAAATAGTGAGGAGTGAAAGATGAACATATTTGGTCCAAATAATGTTATACCAAAAGAGGATAGGTTGGTTCTAATGTAGGGAGTGTATTTCCAAAATCTGATGCCACTTAGTCTTTTAAGCTGGAAATGTAAGATTTTGGTATAGCCCCTATGTGGAGAGGCATGGTGGCTATAACTCTCATAGTGATGCCTGCCTACACTTGGCTAAATCATTATGGATGATGGTTGAATGATTTTTGGTTAAGGTTGGTTAGGAAATGTTTATGGAGCTATGATCTTGGTGCATTAATGGGTGAATCGGACTATGGTCTTGGTGCATTAATGGGTGAATCGGAGCTATGTGTTGCTAAGCAGTTGAGTAAATGTTGCACTTTTAGTGGTACCCAATATGAGACATGATAAAATAGGATTGTTGTATGTTTCACTGATTTGGGCATGTCCAAATCAGTTTGAGTTTCTTAAATTGTTGTAACATTGTTTGATGAATAATATATTTTCAACCTTTGCATAAAAAAAATAAAAAAATCATCACAAATTTATAAAATAAAAATCATATATTACATAATTATACACTTTTAATTCATTTTAAACGTGTTAAGTAAAGTTAACTACTAAGGAGTACTAAATATTTAGTGTTAATTGTGTAATTATAGAATTCTAAACAAAAACCCGTATTATTGTGTTTAGGGAATCTTTTAGTGAGCTTAATCCGTTGTATACAAATCAGGTATGGTACCAAAATAATTACTGTGGATGTTTGCTCAGACTTTTACGCAGCTTTTCATATTTTTGGAAACTTTACCCATGCCTTTGTACATCTGTAAACAACACAAAAAGCAGTCATCAAACAAAAGGATAGACAAAATATGAAAAAGAGGGATAAATATATTAAAAGAAAATTGCAAGATTAACCAAAATTAAAATTACTTCCCAGAAAATAACTTATTTGTGTTTGATGTTTATCTTAACGTAACTTATAACGTTACATTATAAGTTTTGATTTCTTATCTCTTGTACAAGTTAAGTCTTACAGTAGTAAATTGCAAAACTATTTATCCTAACTATGTTGTTAAAATGTAACAACTATAGAAGTAGGTTTTCGTTTCCCATAAACCTTTTTTATGCCTTAAGTTATGAGTAGCTCGTTTTAAGTACTCATGCTCGTTTATTAGTAAAAAACTGATAAAAATGTGTAGTTGACCAGATGGTACTTGGTTTATGGAATTAAAATATTGGAAGTTGGTGATTTCAATATTTGGGGAAGAGTGTTGATTCGTACACTCATTTTTTTGATTCACACACTCCAGTGTACAAACTTGAGATGCAGCATATAACAACTGTACAACTCTGTATAGCATAAAGTGGAGTGTGCGAATAAAAAAAGTGAGTGTACGAATCATTAGCCTTTGGGGAAGTACGTTTGAAGACTTAAAAATAAGAGTTTGATCTTGTTTTCCATAATTAACTTGCTGGCAAATGCTAAAACACTTTTAAAAAATTAATTATGTTTCCTTATAAAATAATGTACTCTGGACATAATTAATTAAAGAAAGGCGTATTTATTTGCCCCACAAAGTAGATCCACGAGTACCATTAGGAGCCTGAAATGGTATAAGTGGTGGGTGGGCTTCTTTTTGGCTCCCATCACAAACGGCTATTTTGCCATTTTCACTAACAATTTGTTGTTTAATTGTTTTAAACTAGTTACGACCAGTTCCGTAGTTGAGTTAGCGAAGACTTTGGACAAAAAAAAAATTTGTGATAACTAGACATGAAGATAAAACTAAATAGTAATCATCTAGTTTTAATTGTTTTTTGTTTTTTTTGTTTTTTTTTTTTTGAGTTTTTCGTTACTCTCGACCACTTAAAGTAGAGTTTAACAAATTTTTAGAACATAATTACATATATCGTTAACATTTTTATACTAAAAGTAAGTTTTGAGGCCTAAAAATATCAAAACGAATATATTTTTAAGGCTTTAAAAACTTTAAAGCTTTGTGTGGTTGCACACATCTTGCACATCCTCAAATACAACTCTAATTACAACTAGCACATCTCAAACATTTTGGTGTATCCTTTATAAACTTTTTTAAGTTATCCTTTTACAGTTCTACATGTATAATTATAATAACACATGTAAAAGTAATAGAATGAGACTAGTGAAATTCATAAGTTTTTTTCTTTTGTGGTTAACAAGATAAGTATAATTAAATTGTAACGGTTCCACAAAAGGTGTAGATTGGCGGGAATACTCTAATACCGAGTGCTTTTTGGCACCGACTATTCTCCACCCCACAAGGAATAGCTCCGGCAACTCTACTGGCCTAGTGGGGGCACCAGCTGGAGCGAGCACGAGCCAAGACTCGGACCCCTGAGCTCTTATTCCACAAAGTCTCTACAGTGTGCTCATAGGTTTTGCGGAGATGGGTACCTATATGAAGCAAATGCCAAGAATAGAACTTGAACCTGAGTCAATTGACCCAAACACAAATGCTCCAACCATTAGACTAATGCTCCATTGGTAAATAAATTGTAACAGTATATAACAATGCTATAGCTCAAATAAAATGTACAATCTTTCCAATTTAAATCATCTACAGAAGAGTGTATAACTTTTACATTTTAAAAAATCAAAATATTTATCAAAGAATAAAATAAAATTTTATTGATGCATAATATGCTTGTATCACTAAACAAAACAAAAAGCTAGGAATTCATACAAGCTTTTCAATAATCTATCATAACCCACTAATTTTGTATATTAGCGGGCATTGGTAGATAAATTGAAAACACAATATCATTCCAATCACGAACAGTCCATATACGCTATTGTAATATTTACTAGCAACATCTTCTTCATTTAGGCAATGTGGGATAGAATGTGTGATAAAAGATTGAAATGGTTCCCATAAAAAAAGATTGTAAGACAAAATAAAAGCAATTTACTAATCCAATTTAAATACATCCTTAAGCTCCTTAAAGAAATAGTTATGATATACTGAACCCCAACACAGCTAAACGGTCTCTCTTTTTTGGTTGGATTTTTCATCATGATACCTCGTGGGGAAGTATATATAAAAGCAATCTATGGACCCAAAGGTTGGATAAGATCAAGACCGTTGCCTTTTATGTTTGTTTTATTGTTTCATTACACAACTATGGATGTTTGGTGCTATCATGAGTTACTCAAATAATTTGGTTGTCGGACAAATTAATCAAAGGAAAAATTAATCAAAGGAAAAACAGTAAGTACAAATCTATGAAAGATATGGACACATTCGTTTATACGAATTGTTAGTTTCTTACATTACTGTTATGCTGGTAACCAGAGCCGTTTTTGAGGGTGTGTAGGGTAGACGACTGCTCAGGGCTTTAAAAATATTAAAGACTCTAAAATTTGTTCGTTAACAATTATATATATGTGTACATATATTTTTCACAAAGAAAAAAGTATTTGAATACGAAAATATCTTAAATGAGAAATATATTAAACGTTTAGATAACTAATTACGTTTATCTTATACCGATGATACTTTATATATAACATTCTTTTTCAAAATAACTCATTATGTAATTTCGTTTAAAGCTTTCAAAAATTTAAAAAGTTTCAAATACGGCCCTAATGGTAAGTAGGGGTGGTAATTCGGGCCGGGTTCAAGTTCGCGGGTTCGGTGTCAGGTTGGCGGGTCAGAGAATCTCACCCCAAACATGACCCATTTAAATCATCGGGTTAGCTATGTCAACCTTAACTTGTTTAGACATAACCCGAACCTAACCCATTTAACCTATATATATACTTGGGTTGGCGGGTTAAATAGGTTACACAGGTTGAATATGTTAAACGGGTTGAATCGGTTCAACGAGTTTCGAGTTGACTCATTTAACATTTTTTATATACAAAAGTTGGCACATTACACAAGTTAAACAGGTTGTCGGATCGACCCATTTAACGCATTTAACCCACATAATAAAATATAAATACATTTGAGTTTATGAAAAAAAAAATCTTAAATAGGTTGGCGGGTCGACCCGCTTATTTTATTCCTAACCTGAATCTGACCTGTTTAATTAACGGGTTAGATAAGTCGACCCAAACCTTACTCATAATCTATTTAGCACAACCCGAACTTGTTAATTTTTGTGTCAGTTTCAAGTCGAGTTTCATGTCGGGTCAAAAATTGACACCCCTACTACTCTTGGTAAGTCCTTTATAGAAAAGGTACTTGATAAAGTTAGTCAGGAGTATAAGTAACACCAGCAAGTGATTGGAGATTTAATTCATAAATTTGACTAACATGGAAATTTACTTATCAAGTTATCATAGTAGTGGATACAAATCCTTGCCAATGAAATATATTTGGTTTCTGTTAAGTATCAATCAAGTTCCAGTTAGCACAAAATGTAATTATTTCATTAATCCAAATAAACTACTGTGATATCTTGTATATTTAATCCCATAAAGTACAAACTATAAATAAACCCTATGTCTCTAGAAAGCAGAAGCTACATTAAAAAAACAATATTCCCAATGTCTTGTTGCCTTAAACCATCTTGACTTTACCATTCTTCAATGCTTTCCATCCTCACTCACACTCTTTCACACACATATCCTCTCTCTAAAAACCAAACTCCAACTTTGTACTACTTGCTAAACAACACTTGTTCTTGCTGTTTTCCTACTCATAGGTAACATCTTGAAATGTTGTTAAATGTTTATTTTGTTTCAGTTTTCTTGATGCTATGCAACTCACATTTTATAGTCCATGTAAGTAGTTTAAATGATGAAGGGTATACACTTTTGAGCTTTAAGCAGTCTATTACACAAGACCCTTTAGGCTCTTTAAGCAACTGGAACTATTCAGATGAAACTCCTTGTTCATGGAATGGTATTGCATGTACACAACAAAAAGTTATCTCAGTTAGTATCCCTAAGAAAAAGCTGCTAGGGTTTATCTCACCTGTTCTTGGATCTTTGTCTGAGTTAAGGCATCTTAATTTAAGGAATAATATGTTTATGGGTGAGTTACCTTCTGAGTTATTTAGAGCTGATAAACTGCAAAGTTTGGTGCTTTATGGTAATTCTTTATCTGGGTCACTGCCAAATGAGGTTAATAGGCTTAGTTACCTTCAAACATTAGATTTATCTAGTAATTTCTTCAATGGGTCACTACCCATGTCTTTGAATCAGTGTAAGAGGTTAAGGAGTCTTGATTTGAGTCAAAATAATTTTAGTGGTGTCATACCAGATGGTTTTGGGTCTAGTTTGGGGTATCTTGAAAAGCTTGACCTTTCGTTTAATCGGTTTTCGGGTGAGATTCCTAAGGATTTAGGGAACTTGTCTAACTTGCAAGGGACTGTTGATTTGAGTCATAATATGTTTAATGGATCGATTCCGCCTAGTCTTGGGAATTTGCCTGAGAAGGTGTATATTGATCTTACTTATAATAACTTAACCGGGGCGATTCCACAAAATGGTGCTTTGGTTAACCGTGGGCCGACTGCTTTCATCGGAAATGCTGGTTTGTGTGGCCCGCCGTTGAAGAACCTTTGTTCTCCAAATGATGCTAGTTCACCGTCTTCATATCCTTTTCTACCTAACAATAATCCAGCTGAGACTAATGAAAAGGGCCGAAAGGGGTTGAGTAAAGGTGGGGTGATTGCGATTATTGTAAGTGATGTGATTGGGATTTGCTTAATTGGTTTGATTTTATCGTATTGTTATTCAAGAATATGTCTTTGTGGGAAAAAGACTAATGGGTATGAAAAAGGAGGTAATAAAAGAAGAAACAAATGTTTATGTTTTAGGAAAGATGAGTCGGAGACGTTATCTGAGCATGTGGAGCAATATGATCTTGTGGCATTAGATACGCAATTGGGGTTTGATTTAGATGAGTTGTTAAAGGCGTCGGCTTTTGTTTTGGGGAAAAGTGGGATTGGGATCGTTTATAAGGTTGTGTTAGAAGATGGAGTTACTTTGGCTGTTAGAAGATTAGGTGAAGGTGGTTCTCAAAGGTTTAAGGAGTTTCAAACCGAGGTTGAAGCGATTGGGAAGCTTAAGCATCAGAATATCGTGACTCTAAGGGCTTATTATTGGTCGGTTGATGAGAAGTTGCTTATCTATGATTACATTCCTAATGGCAATCTTGGCACTGCAATTCACGGTAATTATCTTGCGTAAATTTTGTTTTACTGCAATTGTTTTGTTATTATATAACTTGAAACTGTATTATAATGCTAGTTATGCTCGATATTTCTTAAAACGAAAGTAATATGCGGGGGGGTGTTCGGATTTGCATTTGGAAAGAGATAGCATTATGTTGAAGAGTCAAAATCTAATAGTTAGGTGTAAAAAAGTATTTGTAAAACATTGTGATTAGATGAGTTTTTAAAATTGTTATAATGAGTTAATTTCTTCTTACTTAGTACATGAGTATATATAATAAAGGGTATGTGTTGGTAAATGAAATAAAATTTTCATCAGATTTGGATTAAAACATGGTAAATAAGTAAATTTTATTTTTCCTTCAGATAATCATTTTTCTTATAGCATATTATTTGTCCTTTATACAATGAGATAACTGGAACTCAAGTTTTATACGAACACTTGTTGGGACTTCATGTCGCAAATAAGATAATCAGTTTTAGAATGCAAGTTCAAGCATCCCACAAACACATTGGACATGATAGTGTATCCATACTCTGCAAGTTGGCACAAAATTGTGAACTATTCTGATGATATTGTTTATTTCAGGAAAGCCAGGCGTGCCATCTTTCGTGCCACTTTCTTGGCCCTTGCGTCTGAAAATCATGAGAGGAGTTGCTAAAGGTCTAGTCTATTTACACGAGTTTAGCCCCAAAAAGTATGTTCATGGTGACCTAAAACCTTCAAACATTTTACTCGGTCCAAACATGGAGGCCCAAATCTCTGACTTCGGCCTTAGCCGCCTCGCTAACATAGCCGGTGGCGGCACACCCGTCCTTCAATCTGCCCGTGTGGTCTCGGAAGTTGCAACCACTACCACAACCGCAACTTCAGCTTCAAATATCACTATATCTTATTATCAAGCACCCGAAGCTTTCAAAGTGGTGAAACCTTCACAAAAATGGGACGTTTACTCTTTTGGTGTTGTGTTACTAGAAATGATCACTGGAAAAACGCCCGTAGTACAAGTAGGCCCAGAGGAAATGGATATTGTGCAATGGATTCAGATGTGCATTGATGATAAGAAACCACTTTCGGATGTTTTGGACCCGAGTTTAGCTCAAGATGTTGATAAAGAAGAAGAGATCATTGCTGTTTTGAAGATTGCGATGGGCTGCACTCAAAGTAATCCCGAACGGAGACCCTCAATGAGACATGTTGCTGATGTTTTGGACAGATTGAGTCAAGATTGAATGGTATGAAAACAAAAAGAAGGATTAAAAGTATTGGGTTGGTTTTGCATATTTTGAAAGTGGAAGGGTGTGTGATGTAAATCTTATGAGGGGATGGGAGAAAGTATTATTTTATTTAACTTTTTTTTTGTTTTTTCTTTTCATGGTTCAGTTTGATATTTAACTATTAATTTTTAATGTATATTTTGGAAAACACATGTGGTGTCATTGGTCTTAATGATCCATTTTTTTTTACTTTTGACTTATGGTTTTCTGCTTCTTGATTTGTCAAATTTTACACACATGTTGAAATATTTTAATTTATGTTTGGTGTTTATAGTCATTTTTATTAAGTACTCTAAAGTAGACTGAATATTTCTCGTTGCTCAAATTATTCATATTTCTCTATATAAGCTTGCATTTTTCGTTGTCAACAAATCAATAATGTAATTTGGGTTCAAGTCCAACTTATGGTAAATGTGTAACTTGTATAAAAGATGGTTTTTGTAAGTTTAACTTTTGAAAATAATTATTATAATTCACTTACTTGAGAATGATAAATTGAAGTATGCAACTTGCATATAATCTAACTTGATATTGATACTTAACTTACAACTAATTGTACTATGATCGTCATGTATTTATAAACATCTATTTGGAACAACAAAATAAACCTAAGAAAAACATTTGCTTTGAGGTAAAACTCGGTTAAAAATAAAAAAATGTCTGCTAACGTTTACTGGAGAAAACCTTTTTCCCCAAATGTATAACCCCGAAAGTACTTGTTTGTTTTCGAATATTTTAAGATGTCTTAGCTTTCACATTTTATATTCGTTATGAATTTTTAAATCATATACTACTTTTCCAAAGTTCAAAAGAAACGTCACCGTTGAATGGCAATCAAGTGGTTGATTGGAAGAAGTTTCTTACCACAATTAGCCCGTCATTCATGCCTTAACCACTCTATTGGCTTTTGCCATATTTTGCATACATTTTCATCAATTTTTGTTTTTCAAAATGGTTTCGCTAAATATAGTGGTACATTAAAGTCAGGGCCGTCCCGTGATATTTTGTGGCCATGTGCCGTTACTACAAATTTTGGCCCTTCCAACACCAAGTATATATGTAATAATTTCGTTACTATCTCAAAATTTGTCATCATTATACGTTTACTAGCTTATCTATTCCTTCAATGCTTAAACTATGTTATTCTTCTTGCAACTTTGGAGCAAATAATAAACATATAGTATCGGATTAATCTTTTAACTTTAACACTTTAAAGAATCACAAAAAATGTTTCTGGTTTAATGATGCTTGCAGTTTTTGACTTATGTCTCAAAGTATTATATCAAATATAAGTTACAATATATAACATGTATATTAAGATGATAAAGTATAATGATTTATAAGATATCAATTGTAGTTATAAAAAGTGAAAAGGAAGGCTTCTTTTTTTCCCGATTAATTCACGAGGTTTGAACTCATTACCACACAGAATCAAATCAGGTAAAGCCCTACTTTTTCAGGAGGTTAGCATGGGCACTTAATGTAACACCTCAACCCGACAAGGGTCCGAATGTCACATTAAAGAGTCATATCAGAACATAATTAAGTTGCAAGCGTAAGTCTTGAATAAATAAAGGAAAATACTCTGAAAGGTCCAAAACATGCAATCCAACTAAAATAATAATTTCAAAGCTGAAATGAAAATAAAGACCGAGTAAAAGATAATCCAAAAGAAAGGGTCGCTAAAGGGTAGGTCTTCTACTCCTACTCTCTTCACTCTAATCTCAGCTCCCGCTAAAACCTGTCGCAGGGAAAAGAAAAAAGCGGCTGAGCTTACAAAGCCCAGTGAACAGATATAAAAAACTTAAAGTAAACTGAGAAACAAAAGTCATAGACAAGGAATGAAATTAGTCAATGAGGAACCTTCAAAATGCAATATTAACAGAAATAAAGAAGGCATAGAAATCAAAGGAGACCAGAGCAAAGTAGCGCATCAGCGAACATATATAAGCACACATAAAATAACCAAACTGTAAAGGCCCTTTTATCACGTATACCTTATCACAAACCCACTAATGAACACAAGTATCACCATGTGAAACCACGCTACGCGTAGAACACGTTCAACACAAACACAAACGTTAAGCTTAGAAGATGAAAGAAATAAAGATGAGAAAGATGGTGACTTGATGTTAAAACCGTGTATGTATGAATAGAAAGATGAACAATAAGTTGTATATTCCAAAGAAAACACACACACACACACACACACTCAAGCACACCCCTCAAATGACCATTTGAGGGGTATTTATAGTACAAGTAACATGATGCCCTAAAAGGCTTTCTATGGGCTTTCGTGGGCTTGGACATGGGTTGGAATGGATAAGGCAAGCTTAACTAAACTAATACCCATTTAGCTTAGTCCAATCCACGAGCCCGTTGACTATTCTAGCACGATATCTAACACACGTTACAAAGTTCCTAAACGTGAATGACCATCACTTCTAATAAAACTATTAAGGCTAACAATCTCCCCCTAAGGGGTGGTCATTCAAAAGATGCTCCACTTGATTTGGTCTTTACTTTTCTCGAGCTTGAACTTTGTGCATAGATATAGAATAGTCTTGATTCTTTGTTCCTTCATGCTTTGTGATCAGATAATGTAGTTGTCTGCCTATTGTCAACTTCGTTGGTTTGGTGTCTCCACGTCTTTCTCCACCATGCTCACACTTCTATTTGTCTTTTGGTTACCAATGATGTGGTTCTCGAGTCTTTAAACTTTGTAGATTCTTTGACATTGACGAAGAATCATCTTTAACTTTGAGTAGCCTTTGATTTTGATGAGAACTTTCATGTGTTGTTTGTATGAGCATGTGGAGAGTCTCCACAATCAACCCGCTCCGGAGCTTCCATATGAAGAAAACATAAAAACAGGTTAGTAATAAGCGGATTCCGGCACTTACAAGTTTGAATTTTGAGGGTGTTAACAGCATAGTGTGAAAACACGTCTCTAATTCTCACAGAGGCCGTTCCTGAACTGGAGTCCCACAAGTGAGATAACACGATATACCAAAGTACATATACAGTTCAGATGAGTCGCTGAGGTACACCGAAGCATCACCCCACGACTGTAGACCGTTTGAGACACACTAAGCGTAATCCACGGGGAGTTACCGAAGTGACCTGCTGTCAGGGCTGCTTGATGTTGACCCTGGCAGGAGTTTCCATTCAATCACTGAGGATCACAATTGTGAAACCTCTCATAAATGTTCTGGCAGATTGCTAAGATCTGCGTAGGACTCTATAATATATCACTTGTGTCCTTATTGATGAACAACAAGCGATGTCATGTCAAGTGTTCCTATGAGATCTTTTGATGAATCTCGCGGCTCTAGACTCAATAGTGCATTTTGGTTTTCCTGAGCGGAGACTAGGGAGAGGGTCTCCTTCTTCAATATCAACGATCTCTAAGAGAAATTCGATAGATTATGTAGGGTTCTCAGTGAGAATGAAACAAATCCCTTTTGAGAGGAATTGAGTGGCTGGAAGGTTTAGTGCAGTGCGCCACTGGGTCCATGAAGTCTTTGTCTTCAATACCAGTGTCAACTTAGTGACAACCAGTAGCAGATGAATTGAACCCGGTTTCTGCCCTAAGGTTGAATATGGAGGGCTATTTCTTTTCACCCTTTCTTTTACATTTCTTTTTAATTCTTCAACCCCTTCTTTCTCCTTTCTCACATTACTCCTTTTTTCAATCATTCCTAAGGACTTCTAGTTCTAAACTATTTGTGATGTCCTTGGGTAGATCCCTCCGGCTCTGGCGGATCATAGGACGAATTTCCTATCCTTAGTCACCTTATAACTCCATGACTGTCCCATGTTGCCATAAAACTATTTTTCTTGAAAATCTCTCAGAGTGTTTATGATAGAAAACATGTTTTAGACACTCCGTGAGTTTTATATTTTCATAAACACTCCCCCTTCACATGTGCTTATAAGTTTTGACAGAAATCTGCACATAGAGGGTAGAGTTCGCACTTTTTTGAATTGATCGACTTTAAATGAACTAGACCGATTCGAGACACGTTTACATCACTAGAGAACTAGCTTGAAATTATTACCCGTCCTGGTCAAGTCCATAGAAAGTTTCTCGAGATGGTACATTATTCTGACTTTGATTCCCGTCAATTCATTGGTTCCGTCTGAGTCGAGCACATTTTGAGATTCAAACACCGATCATTAAACATTTTTGATCACATTTTAATCACGTCTCCTCCCCCTCAAAAATAGCATAATCGTGATATTTTTGATATCCACGGATTAAAAATCATTTTTAGAATCTTTTAGGGAGACAAACGGATATGATTTAAGCATGAATTTGGAACATTTTGTTTTATACTCCCCTTTTAATAAAGCATAATCAATTAAAGGGTTTTAGAGGGAGTTATCTTGAGCACAAAATATTTGAAAGATTTTGAAAATCTTTTTGAACAATCTTGAAAAGGTGCTCAAGATGATGATGATTTCTCATCATTTTTAAATGTAGTGCACTGAAGCGTACACTAGTGATTTTCATTAAAAAGCACGAGTTTTGATTTGAAAAAAATAATCAAAAGTCATCATTTCGGTCCGGGTTTCGTACTGATGTATACGAAAGCCATTTTATGAATTTTTTTTTAAGAAACGACATGTTTTAGAAAACATATAAATAAAGAACTCTCGCTCAAGCATCTGTACATACCCGTATCATTGTTGAATGACATTTCTAGAAACGTACAGAATATCGATTATACGAGAGACATGTCGTGAGAAGAATATTTTTGGATTTTTGATTTTATATTGTTTTTGTATTTTTTGAAAGTTTTATATTTTTATATTTTGCTTTTGTTGGTTTTCAAATTTTGTATTTTGTTTTTCAAAAATATTTACAGCGAAGCTTTTTGGAAAATCATTTTCAAGAAGATTCGAGAAGACGTTCTAACTCCTCAGGGGTTAGGCTTCGCATTCCAATTCGTCGAACTAAATCGTCAAACCTTTATTTTGGAAGGGCTTTAGTAAATATATCGGCGAGTTGGTAATCAGTCTTCACGAAAAATAATTCAACAGTACCTTCTTCCACATGTTCTTTTATGAAGTGATAGCGTACTCTGATATGCTTGGTCTTTGAGTGATGAACAGGATTGCATGATATGGCTATGGCACTTTTCGAGTCACAATACATAGGTATTTTATCGAAAGTAAAGCCATAATCTGTGAGTTGTGTTCTCATCCATAGAACTTGAGCACAACACGCAGATAGAGACACATACTCAGCTTTAGCGGTTGAAAGTGCAGTGCAATCTTGTTTCTTTGAAGACCAGCTGACTAACTTTTCACCCAAAAATTGTGCTCCTTCGGATGTACTTTTTGCTGTAACTTGGTCACCTGCGTGGTCCGCATTTGAAAAGGCAATTAGATCAAATCCGGATTCCTTCGGATACCAAAGTCCCAGGTGAATGGATGTCTTCAGGTACCGAAAGATCGTTTAACCTCTTTGAGGTGCAGTTCGGTAGGCTTTGCCTGAAACCGTGCTAATAAGCAAACATCAAAATGAATATCGGGTCGACTAGCAGTAAGGTACATGAGAGAACCAATCATGCTCCGATATTTCTTCGGATCAATAGGTTTCCCAAATAAATCGGCTCCAATTTTTGGTGAAGTTACCATTGGTGTTCCAACAGAGTCACAATTATCCATACCATGATTTTTCAAAATCTCAGATGTATATTTTGCTTGATTAATAAAAATTCCACGTGGGGACTGATGTATTTGTAAACCAAGAAAAAACTTTAGTTCCCCCATCATGGACATTTCAAATTTGCTTTTCATGAGATTTTCAAAATGTTTTGAAAGTTTCGGATTAGTGGACCCAAAAATGATGTCGTCCACGTAAATCTGAACAATCAAAATGTCATTTTTGCATTTTTGTGTAAACAAGGTAGGATCAACCGTTCCTTTGGTGAAATTATTTAGAATAAGGAAAGAGGACAGTTCGTCATACCACGCTCTCGGAGCTTGCTTTAAACCATAGATTGCCTTTTTGAGTTTGTAGACGTAGTCTGGATGTTCCATGTCTATGAAGACTTCTGGCTGACTCACGTACACTTCTTCTTTCAGAGTTCCATTTTTCAGAGTTCCATTCAAGAACGCGGTCTTAATGTCCATCTGATAAACCGTGATGTTTTTGTGAGCTGCATAGGCTAAGAATATCCTGACTGCTTCTAGTCTGGCCACCGGCGCGAATGACTCTTCAAAGTCTATCCCTTCTTCCTGTCTGTATCCTTTGGCCACAAGACGAGCTTTGTTGCGAATTACAGTCATCTCTTCATCCCTTTTGTTCTTCCATAACCACTTGAGATCAATGACACGGACGTCAATTGGTCTTGGAACCATATCCCAAGAGTCATGTAGACGGTATTGGAGAAGTTCCTCCTGCATTGCTTCTATCCATGCGGGTTCTGCCATTGCCTCGCGAATGTTCTTTGGCTCTATATTGCTAATTGAGCAAAGGTAAATGCACAAGTCACAATCGGTGGCAAGTTGACGTCTCGTCTGAATTGGCCTTGAAGGTTCACCAATAACTTGTTCAATTGGGTGGTCTTTTGTCCACTTCAGAGTAGAAGGATACCGTTGGTTAAACGTATGCGAGTTAGATGTTTCTCGTAAGCTTGAGGATGATTCAGCTGATTCCGTGGCAAACGGGTTTTCAAATAAGTCTTCATCTAACGTTGCATCGTTTTGATTTTGGTTTTGGTTTTGCTCATCAACTGCTGGTAGAACGGGTGCAAGATCTGGAGTAGATGTAGATGATGTTGATGGAGTTGGTACATTGGTTTCGACCGTTGTAGATGCATCTTCTGTTGGTAGTGGAGGATGATTTTGAGCGGGTGGAGCGGAATTATGGTTTGATGCATTTGTCGAAGTTCCACCATAGTATTCATCGAACATTAACTCGAAGAAATTCTCCCATTCTTCTTCTTTTGGATTGTCAAACGAAGTTGATTGAGCTCTTTGAGGTACGAGTCCTGAACTGATGTGTCCAGAAGTCTGCGGGTTTAGTGCGGGTTCTAGAGCGAGTCTCTCAGAAGCCATATGTGAAAGTTCATCAAATTTCACATTCATCGTTTCCATGATCCTCCTAGTTCTCCTGTTATACACCCTGAATGCCCTCGAGTTATCTGAATATCCAATGAAGATTCCAATATCACCTTTAGCTTTCAATTTACCTAGATCTTCTCTATCGTTCGTTGGATAGCACAAAGCGCCAAACACGTGAAAGTAAGAGATATCAGGTTTTCTGTTGTTCACAAGCTCATACGGGGTTTTATTGAATCTAGGATGGATTAGGGATCGGTTCTGAGTGAAACAAGCAGTGGCAACAGCATCAGCCCATAGAAATAACGGTACACTAGAATAAATTAGCATTGTGCGAGCAGCTTCCACAAGAGTACGATTTCTTCTTTCAACTACCCCATTTTGCTGTGGAGTTCTAACAACTGATGTCTGATGTGTGATTCCAACATCTTCAAAATAAGTTCTTAACTCCTGATTAGTGAATTCAGTGCCATTGTCTGTTCTTACAACCCTTACTGGAGTTTGAAGAAGTACTTAAATACGTTTCAGAAAGGTGATGATGATGCCTGGTGCTTCATCTTTTGATCGCAGAAACTTAACCCATGTATATCTCGAATAATCATCGACGATGACAAGAATATACTTTTTCCCATTAATGCTTTCAACTCTCATTGGGCCACATAAGTCCATGTGCAACATATGCAACTTTGCTTCCGAACTAGGTACGGATTTGGGTTTATATGATGCTCTTTTGCTTTTTCCTTGTTCGCATGATGGACATAAGTGATCCTTGGTGTATTTGAACTTTGGAAGTCCGTTGACGATGTTGTCTTTGGCAAGATTTTTGATGGTGTCAAAATTGAGATGGGATAACCTTCTATGCCACAACCAGGACTGTGTTCCAGATGCTCGTGTCATAAGACATATTGGTGATGAAGAGGCCATTTGATTGATGTCGATAGCATACAAGTTTGTATCACGATTCCCAGTTAAGAGATCAGTGCCATTCAAGTTTCTAACGAAGCAAGCATTTTTCCTAAAAGCAACCTCTAAATCTGCATCACAGAACTGCCCGACTGAGAACAAATTGTGTCCCAACCCTTGGACATAGTAAACCCGAGTGATCAAATAATTTCCGAAAGGTAGATCTCCATAACCCATGATAGCTGCTACATGATCATTTCCGAAATGTACGGTTCCCATGAATTGCCAGACGAAATTGATCAGCAGCTTCAGATTCCCAGTCATGTGCTTGGAGCAACCCGAGTCGACGATCCAAAGACATATTTCGATAACCTGCCAATAACAGAAGAATAAGATTTTGGAAACCGTTTCGATTTTGGTTCCTTTGGGTTAGAGGTAAAATCCTGATCACACTCATAGAAGTTATCTATTGGTAAGACAGGTATATCACTCATTCTACCATTCTGGAGTGTGAAAGTTCTACCCGTGGGTTTCCAAATGTCATCCCTAAAGTAAACATTATGCTCCCTATCAGTAGTGTAAAGCCTAAGTCTCGCAACTAGTCTTCCTATTCGTTTAGCATAAGTTCTTTTGGGAACATTCTTCTTAACAGGCTTAACAATCTCATTCTTAGAAACACAATCATCATGAACATTAGTTAAAGATTTCTTGCAAGTTAAACAAACAGATTCAACACATTCATTAGACTTAGCAAGTTTCATAGGTTCATTACATTCAGATGAAATGTCTTTCTTATCACGTATACCTTATCACAAACCCTCCTAAACCATTGTTAGGCGATTGATACCAATTGTAAAGGCCCTTTTATCACGTATACCTTATCACAAACCCACTAATGAACACAAGTATCACCACGTGAAACCACGCTACGCGTAGAACACGTTCAACACAAACACAAACGTTAAGCTTAGAAGATGAAAGAAATAAAGATAAGAAAGATGGTGACTTGATGTTAAAACCGTGTATGTATGAATAGAAAGATGAAAACAATAAGTTGTATATTCCAAAGAAAACACACACACACACACACTCAAGCACACCCCTCAAATGACCATTTGAGGGGTATTTATAGTACAAGTAACATGATGCCCTAAAAGGCTTTCTATGGGCATTCGTGGGCTTGGACATGGGTTGGAATGGATATAAGGCAAGCTTAACTAAACTAATACCCATTTAGCTTAGTCCAATCCACGAGCCCGTTGACTATTCTAGCACGATATCTAACACACGTTACAAAGTTCCTAAACGTGAATGACCATCACTTCTAATAAAACTATTAAGGCTAACACAAACATATAGATACCTGATAAGGATTTAAAAGGTACACTTTTGAGGGGTCATTTAAGCCCTTAATCGATTACTTTTGTATCCGTTACTGCTTAATTTCGTTCCTTTTCACTTTTTAGGTCTCTTGAAGGCAAATTGCTGGAATGACACTTATTCGGACGAAAAGGCGCGAATATATGAAGAAAATGGCCAAAGTCAAGAATCAAGACACTCAAGCTGCTGGAACAGAAGCTGACGGCGTCACAGCCAAATGGCGACGCCGTCGCAACACGTTTTGAGATGACTCAGAAGCCAAATTGCTATTTTGCACTTGACGGCATCGGGTTTTAAAGAGTAGGGCATCACAACTCAGACGGCCTAGATTTGGATCCCGATGGCGTCAGAAGATGAAGCCGACGGCATCACAACCATAAGGTGACGCCGTCACAAAGTTGACGTGGCCAAGACGAAAACCTAATGGCGGCGACCCGACGGCGTCACAAATAAAGAGTGACGTCGTCGCATATTGTAACTCTATATATAGAATTCGAATTTTCAGAATTTTAGGAAGGTAGTTTTGTGGAGTAAAACCTAAACTAAACTTTGGCTGTCTTGGGCAGTATCTTAGGGTTCCATACCCTATTTTACAACAAGATAAGTGATTTACTTCATTAATTCAATTATGTCTTCAATTGTTTGTGTATATGCTTGCATGTTTTCCATGTCCGGCTAATTTACTTGTGTTTGCTTAGATCTATGAAACCTAGGTATTGAATATTGATTGGTTGTCTCTTATCTTAATTGTGATTGACCTAGTATTGCGATAGGTCATTCGTTATGTTTTAATGCTTGAGTAATCTTTGTGAACATTAGTTTATAATCACCTAGAGTTATTGTAGGCTAAACGTCCAAAGGTAACCTTAGAGTTAGTTTATAAATCCTAGAGATTTCGTAGGTAATAACCTTAAGGTAGTCTCAAAGAGTTAGGGAAAAACGCATACCCTACAACCTTAGAAGACACAACGCGTTAAGAATAAGGACGTGGCAATTCAACCATCAATAGGAGATAACTAGGGAGTAATAGCATCTAGGTAAACACATTTTTAATCATCATAAGAGCACACAACAATAGACATAGACTACACTCACCTTAGCTTAGTTAATTAGATAAGTAGAGTAATCGGTAGAAATACCAACCCCCTAATCCAATACCCCGAGATTTGTACCTTTCAATTTTCTAAAAAATATAAAAAAGAATAAAAATAATCTTCCTCAACCCCAAACTTAGCGTAGTAATTTCTCACTAGCATTCCTATTCCCCTAGAGAACGATATCAATTCCCGAGGCTTACCCTAATACTTCACTACAACGATTAGGTTCACTGCCTAGGGTGTTGAAAAACTTGCTCGACGAAAAGGAAGTTCCTTTGACCCCGAACGCGCGTTGTACACGTATCAAGTTTTTTGCGCCGCTGCCGGGGAATAGAATAGCTAGTTAGGAGTCCACCTCATTTAGGTTCTCTTGCTTGATTCCTATCAAGTAAGTTTTTTTTTTTTTTTTTTTTTTTTTTTTTTTTTTTTTTTTTTTTTTTTTCATTCATTTTTAGCTTCCTCGTAGTCTATCCCCTTTCTTTGTGACCTTTGTTAGTAACCCATTACTTTTCATCATGGAAGGTGATAATCAACCACCACTCATCAACCCACCACCAAATGACCCACCAAGAGGCCGTACTCTTGGTGAATACTCAAGACCAAGCCACCTAGGCTATAGAAACACCATTGAGCTTCCCGACCAAGCCCAAACTACGGCCCTTCGATCCGACACCATCCGGTTGGTGCAAAATGGATGTGCATTCCATGGACTTCGTTCCGAAGATCCTAATCAGCATCTTAAGGATTTCCTTAAAATCGTCGATTCCATCGACCTCAATGCTACTACTCGGGAGACCACGCGCTTGCGTCTCTTCCAATTCTCTCTACGGGACCAAGCTAGTAATTGGCTTGAGCGACTTCCCTCCGGCTCCATCTCAAGTTGGGATGATCTCACCTCTCGTTTCCTTGCCCAATTTTTCCCACCGGGGAGAACTACTAAGCTTAGAAATGAAATCTTGATGTTCCAACAACGTCAAGGTGAATCTCTCTACGAAGCATGGACTCGATTTAAGGACTTACTCCATAGAGTCCCTCATCACGGCATTGATCTTTGGCTTCAAGTCCAACTCTTTTATGATCATGTCAATTTCCCAACTAAGCAATCCATTGACCAAGCGGCCGGTGGTAAACTTAGTGATCTCACCGCGGAAGAATCATGGGGTATAATAGAGGACCTTGCTCTCTATGACAACGAAAGTTGGAATGACCCCCATGAGTTGCCCAAAACCGTAAAGGCAATCTCCTTGCCTCCCATTGACTCACAACCTTCCAACCTTAGGATGCTTGAGCTTGAAGATCAAGTCAAATTCCTAATGAGCTCCTACAAAAATCCGAAGTCTTCACATCAAGTGAACAAAATCACTCTACCTTGTGAGTTGTGTAGTGGTCCCCACCACACTCGTGATTGAACAAGACTCCCCGAACAAGCTTTTGCAGACTACGCCTCAACGCGTACCGACGGAGCGGGAGAGAAGTGGTACACTTTCAAGCCCGAACAAAACCACTTAGGAAACTCATATAACCCCTCATGGAGGAATCACCCTAACCTTAAGTGGAATCAAAATTCAAACCCACCCCAAAGCTCATCTAGTCCACCTAATAGGTTCAACCCTCCAAACACCGGGAACCCCACTAGTCTTGAGGCAATTGCCCGTCTAGATTCATGTCATTTCAAGAAACTCGATTGACTAAGCTTGAAGCCGATTTCAAGCAACGACAAGGCGAGATGACAAACAAGCTTGACGCCCTCTTAAAAGCCTTCAATGACCGGGAAATTGGAGCACTCCCAAGTGATACTATAAAGAACCCAAAAGTGAATTCGATTTCATCGACTTCATGTTCTTGTTCACCATGGGAGAGTGCACATCCATGCCCCTCACACCCAACGGTCCACTCGGTAAATGCTATCAATAAGGATTCTAAGCGATCCCAAATGAGGTACTGATAAGGTTTTAAAAGGTACCATTTTGAGGGGTCGTTTTAGCCCTTATTTGATCACTTTTGTATCCGTTATTACTTAATATCGTTCCTTTTCACTTTTTAGGTCTCTTGAAGGCAAAATGCTGGAATGGCACTTATTTGGACGAAAAGGCGCGAATATACGAAGAAAATGGCCAAAGTCAAAATCGAGACACTCAAAGCTGCTGAAAACAGAAGGCGACGGCGTCACTGCTTAACTGCGACGCCGTCGTAGGATTTTTGTGACGGGTCAGAAGACAAAACTCGTATTTTCAAGAGACGGCGTCGGGCTTTAAAGGAGTAGACCGTCGCAACTCAGACGGCCTAGATGTGACCCAGACGGCGTCAGAAGCTGAAGAGGACGGCGTCACAGGCATAAGGTGACGTCGTCGCAAGGTTAACGTGGCCAAGACGAAACCCTAATGACGGCGACACGACGGCGTCACGAAACATAAGGTGATGCCGTCGCATATGTAATCTTATATATAGAATCCGAATTTTTTAGTTTTAGGGAGAGTCTTTTTGGAGTGAAAACCTAAAACCGAACCTAAGGTGTCTTGTACAGTATTTTAGGGTTCTAAACCCTATTTTACATCAAGATAAGTATTTACTTCATCAATTCAATTATGTCTTTGATTATTTGTGTGTATGCTTGCATGTTCTCCATGTCCGGCTAATTTATTTGTGTGTTTGCTTAGGAAGTATGAAACTTAATTATTGAATATTGATTGGTTGTTTCTTATCTTAGTTGATTAATGATCTAGTAGTGCAATAGGTCATTCGTTGTGTACTTAATGCTTGATTCATCTTTGTGAACCTTAGAATATGATTACCTGAGTAGTTGTAGGCTAAACCATCCGAAGAGTGCCTTAGAGTAAGAGTTTATCATCCCTAGTGGGTTTTGTAGACGAGACCCTTTGGTAAGTTCAAAGAGTTAGGGAGAAACGCACACCCTACAACTTTAGACACACAACGCAACTAAGAATAAGGACGTGACAACTCAACCATCAATAGGAGATAATTAAGGAGTAGTAAAACCTAAGTAAACACATCTTTAAACTATCATACGAGTACACATAAATTAGACATAGACTCCCACAACCTTAGTTTAGATAATTAGATAATAGTAGAGTAATCGGTAGAAATACCAACCCCCCAAATCCAATACCCGAGATTCGTACATTTCAATTTTATAAAATATAAAAATACAAAAAATAATCTTCCTCAACCTCAACCTTAGCGTAGTAACTTCTCACTAGCATTCCTATTCCCCTAGAGAACGATATCAATACCCGTGGCTTACCCTAATTACTACACTACAACGATTAGGTTCACTTCCTAGGGTGTTATAAAACTTGCTCGAAGAAAAGGAAGTTTCCTTGACCCCGAACGACGCGTGTAGCGTTATCAAGTTTTTGGCGCCGCTGCCGGGGAATAGAATGGCTAGTTAGTAGTCCACCTCGTTTAGGTTCTTTGCTTGATTCCTATCAAGTAAATTTTTTCTCATTTTTAGCTTCCTCGTAGTCTATCCCCCTTCTTCGTGACCTTTGTTCGTAACCATTTTCATTGACTATTCCGTTAGCCGTTATGGAGAACGCGAATCTGCCAAAACTTTCACCCAATCAACGAAATCTACTACATAATCTACCCTTTCCACTCCAAAATGAGATCTTGAGGTTCCAGCAACATCATGATGAATCCTTTCCTGAGGCGTGGACTCGAATTAAATATTTATTACAAAAAGTCCTTTATCATGGTATTGATTTACTGTTTCCACTACAATTCTTTTACACTCGTATCGCCCACGAAACCCAAAGGAGACTTGACTATGTAGCGGATGGGGATATTTGGGGACGTGGTGTTCAAATTGCATGAGAAACCTTTGAGATTCACGCCCAATTTAGAAGTGGAACATGGGACCCAAAAAACGAATCTTTAGACCTATTTTCAATTTGGAAACTTCGGTCGGAAAGGTTGTTTAGGAAGGAGATGATTAGAGTTGAGGTACCAAGGTGCATGTCATGGTTAGGCGCTACCACAGTACAAAATGAATACATAGGTGATCTTGATAAGATGGAGGATAGAGTAGAAAATCCAATCCCATCGGATAACCCACAAGTCCTACCATCACTTGAGAAACACACACCGCCTATGACTTACCCGGAAGTAGTAGAAGAAACTATAGGAACCCCAATAAAGGTTGAACCTTTGGACCGACCACAAGTAGTGGATGTGGGTTTGAACGCTTGTAGTGATGACCTTTCTCTTAGCCCTAAAGAAGTTCCTAGTTTTGATGAACCGGAGCCTCAACCGAAACCCTTACCCAATTTTCCGTCTTTAGATGTGAATCTTGGAATTGAATTAGGCTCCAATCCACCCATCAAAATAGATAGTCCGGGTAGTTGCTTGATAAAGGTGGTAGATTCTAGGCCATGTAGAGTGGAAGCTAATATAGGAGTAACCCATGACCTTACACACTTATATCACCCATTCATGGTTGATAACAAGAAACACTATGGGTTTAAACCGGGTTTATTAGGTCAAGATGGATCCTTAACTAAGAATCTTTTGAAGTTGATAGAAGATGATCCATTTTTAGGAGAAAGATTTGATACACCCGCTACACCAATAGACTTAGGTAAGGTTATAATGAATGAAGCACACTCCTTTGAGCATATAAATCACCCATCACCCTCTCCTCACGTAGCAAATTTCCACCCTAAGGGTGTGTATCGCTACTATCACCCGCACTTAAACTTAAGTGTAGGGAAAACCTCCCCTTTATCCATTAAATAAGGGTAGAGTCAAGCTCGTGACTCGAACAAAAACAAGCGCTTCTTGGGAGGCAACCCATGTGTATTTGTTTTTCATTTTTTTTTATTGTGTGTCGTATATCTTTTATTGATTGTTTATTCTCATGTTTGAATTTGTAAAAATGCTTTATTTTGTCTTTAACCTCTTCTTAATTGCATATAAAGGTATTTTACATAAGGGATAAGTGTAGGGAGGATTACACACGTTTTCAAGGAAACGTAAACATGAGAATAACAATTCATTAAAAGATATATTTGTGTGTTTGTTCGAGTCAAATGTTTGTATCGAGTCATAATGGATGTTTTTGCAGAAATTTTTCCAGATTCTAAAGATGTAAGTTTTCCAGAATTTTTTCCAGAAAATCGCAGACCAGTTTTTGTCAGGATAACCTGACGGCGTCAGGATCGTAACCTGACGGCGTCAGGAAGGAGTAAAAACAACATATTACTTTTTTCTCGTTTTCTGAGCTACTAAAAAAAATTTGGAATTTTCCAGGTCTTAATTTTCTAGAAATTTTGTAAACATCCATTCCACAAGCATTATATCCTAGTTTAAATCGAGTCTTATATATATTATTACCGCCAATTTTACGCGAAGGTTTCGTTTGTTTCTTCAAGTGTGCAGGTTTAATTTATCAAGAAGAAGTTACATAAGATTGGAAGGAGCTTTTCACGCATAAATTCTTCTTTGAAAGAATTTAACCACCACTTTACACGGATCCTACCGAGCTAATCAGGGGAGTATTAGTTTCTTTCGTTTTTAATTACCTTCCATTATCATAACTTTGATACTTTCGGGGAACATTGGGGACAATGTTCAGTTTAAGTGTAGGGAGGGAAAATAAAACGGGAACTTTGAAACTATGCTTATCCTTGACTATTTGCTTTGTCCAATTGTGATTGTGTAATAAACCATGAGAAAATGTCGGTTAGGGTAATTTTGGCACCAAATTAAATTTTTTTTCATGACGTATAGGAGTGGGCCATTAGTCTTAACAAAAGCGTCTCACGGATAGGAAGTTGCATGACTAGCACAAAAACCCTTTACCACCCAAATTCCACCCAAAATGTGAGGATCACCCTTAGATTAGTAGGAATTAAAGCATTCATCTTCAATGCTTAGAGTGTGAACCGGTAGTATATTAGATTCTAGAACTTGTTTTGTGATGCATTTCGAGATCGCAAGTGAGGCTACACTTGTGTAGTTAGGAATAACTAAATGATAAGAGGCATTAGGATAAACCCTTGTTTGATACCCGTAATATAATTACTTCTTCCACATCGGTTGAGTAATTCCCCCACACCCTTTGCGTTGTACTCATCTTTAGTACACGATACCCCTAGTTAACCCCTCAGAGCCTATCCTTTTCGCGGTTCTCGTGATGTTTCAGTTTTTCCGGAATATCAATGAAGAGCATTGTTTACACCCCACCCCCAAATATACACCCAAATCGCCTTAGCCTACCCCTTATGCACTCACTTTTAGTGCACTATTGTTATCACCCAAAACCCTTAGTTCAATTATCTGGTTGCTTGCATGAGTTGCTAAGTCGAGTCATATCCCTTGTATACAGTTTTGGGACGATTGGGATTCATGGGAAAATTTAGAGTTTGTGAAATGACGGGAAGGGAACGTTAAATTCAAATTCCCTTTGTTTGCATAATAATGTACCCCAAGTCTTTTGATCTTTTCAATTCAGGTCAAATTAGTGTTAGAGTAATAAAAACTCAAGTGTAGGGATGTGCCTATAAATCCCTATCATTTTGATGTTACCGTAGAGGATGGTAGAGTAAAAGTGTATGAAAAAAAAAAAAAAATATACGGGCTACCATCCTACATCTATCCTTTAAATTTATGTTTGTTTATTTCCATTACCTAGAGTTTTAGAGTGTCGAGTCTTGGCTTAGCAACGCCATTCTTCGTATGCTTGTAACATAGAGATTTCTGACTTGCCACCACTAAAAAGCCTATCCCACCAAACCCTTTATTTCCCTACCGTAAGCCTAACATTACAACCCTTTAAAAGACCTCTTTGATAGTCTTTCCTAGGTGCTTACGCCAAAGCGATGGAGATTTGATCTATTCTCAAGCCTATGGTAATCTATGTACTAGGACCGGTTAATGAGTGTTTATCTTCCATTTCCTATTTGTTATATTTCATATATACACCCGAGAGAGATGTGAGTATCCAAACACCCCATGTGAGGTGCTAGTATGTAATTTCCGTGCTTGTTATGACTTTTGCGGGGCTTATATGTGTTGTGGACCGTTTTGAATCAATGCTTCATGACCCCAAACTTATAAATTAATTGGCTAAAAGCACATTTGCTTGAGGACAAGCAAATACCAAGTGTAGGGATATTTGATAAGGTTTTAAAAGGTACCATTTTGAGGGGTCGTTTTAGCCCTTATTTGATCACTTTTGTATCCGTTATTGCTTAAGATCGTTCCTTTTCACTTTTTAGGTCTCTTGAAGGCAAAATGCTGGAATGGCACTTATTTGGACGAAAAGGCGCGAATATACGAAGAAAATGGCCAAAGTCAAAATCGAGACACTCAAAGCTGCTGAAAACAGAAGGCGACGGCGTCACTGCTTAACTGCGACGCCGTCGTAGGATTTTTGTGACGGGTCAGAAGACAAAACTCGTATTTTCAAGAGACGGCGTTGGGCTTTAAAGGAGTAGACCGTCGCAACTCAGACGGCCTAGATGTGACCCAGACGGCGTCAGAAGCTGAAGAGGACGGCGTCACAGGCATAAGGTGACGCCGTCGCAAGGTTAACGTGGCCAAGACGAAACCCTAATGACGGCGACACGACGGCGTCACGAAACATAAGGTGACGCCGTCGCATATGTAATCTTATATATAGAATCCGAATTTTTTAGTTTTAGGGAGAGTCTTTTTGGAGTGAAAACCTAAAACCGAACCTAAGGTGTCTTGTACAGTATTTTAGGGTTCTAAACCCTATTTTACATCAAGATAAGTATTTACTTCATCAATTCAATTATGTCTTTGATTATTTGTGTGTATGCTTGCATGTTCTCCATGTCCGGCTAATTTATTTGTGTGTTTGCTTAGGAAGTATGAAACTTAATTATTGAATATTGATTGGTTGTTTCTTATCTTAGTTGATTAATGATCTAGTAGTGCAATAGGTCATTCGTTGTGTACTTAATGCTTGATTCATCTTTGTGAACCTTAGAATATGATTACCTGAGTAGTTGTAGGCTAAACCATCCGAAGAGTGCCTTAGAGTAAGAGTTTATCATCCCTAGTGGGTTTTGTAGATGAGACCCTTTGGTAAGTTCAAAGAGTTAGGGAGAAACGCACACCCTACAACTTTAGACACACAACGCAACTAAGAATAAGGACGTGACAACTCAACCATCAATAGGAGATAATTAAGGAGTAGTAAAACCTAAGTAAACACATCTTTAAACTATCATACGAGTACACATAAATTAGACATAGACTCCCACAACCTTAGTTTAGATAATTAGATAATAGTAGAGTAATCGGTAGAAATACCAACCCCCCAAATCCAATACCCGAGATTCGTACCTTTCAATTTTATAAAATATAAAAATACAAAAAATAATCTTCCTCAACCTCAACCTTAGCGTAGTAACTTCTCACTAGCATTCCTATTCCCCTAGAGAACGATATCAATACCCGTGGCTTACCCTAATTACACTACAACGATTAGGTTCACTGCCTAGGTTGTTATAAAACTTGCTCGAAGAAAAGGAAGTTTCCTTGACCCCGAACGACGCGTGTAGCGTTATCAGGTACCAAGGCCCCACACCATTGGTACAACCCACTCTTGAGAAACCCGTCAACCAAGAACCCAAACCTAATCTAGAGGAGGAGTACAAGGAACTCCATCAAGAAAAACTGGTTCTTGAGGTCTTAGCTCATGAACCCTATTATAATGATTTAAAAGAAAAATATGAGCGAGAACTAAAACTTGGAAAACATGGGTCCGCGTTTTTGCAAAATAATTTACCTAAGAAATTAGACGATCCTGGGCTATTCACTCTTCCGTGTAGGCTTGGAACCTCCAAACCTCTCGATGCTCTAGCCGACTTAGGATCATGCATCAATCTTGTTCCGATGTCCCTCCATAGAAGCCTTAACTTAGGTAAGATAGAACCAACGGAAACTATCTTAGGTCTAACGGACGGTAGTATTGCATATCCGGTAGGGATAATAAAAGACATGGTAGTACACGTAGGAGAATTGACTCTTTTGGCGGATTTCCATGCGCTAGACATGAATAAGGACCCGACATGCCCATTATTAGTAGGAAGGGGATTCTTAGCTACAGCTAGTGCCATCATTGATTGTAAGATGTCTAAAATAGTGGTAGGAGAAGGGAGTGCTAGGTCAATTTACGATGTCAAAAAGCATATTTACTACAAGGAAGAAGAAATCCCCCATGAGATTTGGTTGGATAGAACGCCATCTAGATATGGACCTTGGATTAATAAAGACTTCATAGGTCCCCAACGACCTTTCTATCTAGATGAAGCCTTTGCTAGTAAAGCAACTTTCCATGAAAAGAATTGGCTAGGGACATGGAAGTGAACCCGTTCGAGGACGCCTTAGTGTTTAGGAAGATGACCGAGTTCCTAGGAAGCTTGCCCGTCAACCTTGTCATGAATAAGTGGAAAGTTGAAAGCGATAAGCCTAAGCATAAGTGGAATTGGGATAGACCGCCTAGTGATGGTAATGGAGAGTGGCACATTAGGATAACGATCTATGACCCCGATGGAGAGAAGTTTGAAAAGGCATACCGGACTAAGCGTACAACTAGGAACTTAAATGATAAGTTTGATCCTTATGACATTCTTGAGGATAAGCTTACTTATATAGGTACGTAGGAGCACGACTTCGAGTGTAGCTACAAGACTCATAAATAAAGAAAAGCGATTCATGGGAGGCAACCCATGCTTAATTGTTTGCTTGTTTGTGTGTCGTATATCTTTTTATTGATTGTTTATTCTCATGTTTGAATTTGTAAAAAATGCTTTATTTTGTATTTAACCTCGTCTTAATTACATATAAAGGTATTTTACAAAAGGGATAAGTGTAGTGAGGATTACACATGTTTTTAAAACGTGAACATGAGAATTACGATTATTAAAAAGATATACATGTGTGTTTGTTTGAGTCAAAAGCTTGTATCGAGTCATAATGGATGTTTTGCTGTAAATTTTTCTAGATTCTAAAGATATAAATTTTCCAGAATTTTTTCCAGAAAATCGCAAACCAGTTTCTGTCAGGATAACCTAAAGGCGTCAGGATCGCAACCTGACGGCGACAGGAGGAGTAGAAACAGCTTCTAACTTTGTTAGGAATTAGAAATTCCAGGTATTAAAGAGTCGGTCACCTCAAGTATATGTAATCGTTAGAAAGCTCGTAGTCGTAGTTAATTTAAGTTAAGTAGTATTTAGTTAAGTAACACCGTGGAGGACGGACGGGTCTTTACCCACTGTATGCCTGATCCACAGCCCGTTGTGTGGCGTTTTATTGTAAGACTATAAATACTCTCTACCTTCCAACGTAGAGAGTTGGAGCTGATAATAATATGTTTCACTTTCTCTCACTAAGTTCCCTAAACCTCTAACTTTCTCTCTCTAAAACACTCTTGTACGCCTACTTGTGTTAATGGTTTGATGTGTATGTGAAATCCAATATCTTACAATTGGTATCAAGAGCCAAGGTTAGATCATATCTTACATATCTTTGGATTTCTAGTGGTTTTTAGGTGGTTTTTGAGTTTGAAAAAGTTTAGTGGTTTTTGCGTCATTTGGTTGATTTCTTGTGTTAAAGCTTGGATTTTGTTTGTACTTTTGTGTTTAGAATCATCACAAGTGTTTAGGTTTTCATTTGGTAAGCTTGAATCATCTTGGTTGGGTTGATTTTGGATTGAAAAGTGATGTTTGTGAAGTTTTCTAGCTAGCGACTTGACCTACGGATAGATTTTCTTGCTAGTGACTTGCTTTACATTTTGGTAGCGAGTTGCAGTTTGTGGAGTTAGCGACTTAGGCTTAGCGACTTGTCTAGTGAGACAAGCCGACAAACAGTACAAGTAGTGGATTCTCCACTACGGGTAGTGACTTGGTGAACGTTAGCGATTTGTACGTGTGTTCGTTAGCGACTTGGTACATAGCGAGTTGCTATTTAGCGACTTGACTCATTAGCGACTTGGATCTTAGCGAATTGCTGCCAAAATTTTGCTAGCGACTAGAGGCTTAGCGAGTTGCTATTTAGCGACTTGACTGTTGTTTTAGCGACTTGGTAGTATAGCGACTTAGTAGTTAGCGACTTGGTGCATAATTTTCTAGCGACTTGGGTGATTTTTTTTAAATAAGGTTTTCTCTTGATTTAGTAAAATCCCGTGAAAGAATCTATTTCCCGGTTTAATCATAGAGTTATAAAATCCCGTGTAATCTGTTAACATGTGTACCAACATTCCTACTATCATCTCCACTGTTGCAGAGGATGTTCAAGCTGCTGGCTCAGATACTCGTCCACCCATGCTTGACAGAACTGACTATGACTCTTGGGCTCAACGAATCAGATTGTACTGTCTTGGAAAAGAAAATGGGGTTAACATTCTCAAATCCATTGATGAAGGACCTTACCGAGTTGAGACTACTAGAGATGTACTTGATACTGCTGAAGATGGAACTTTGATTTACGGAATGGACAGACCAAAGATGTATGATGAGCTTGATGATAAGGAGAAAAAGAGATTTGATGCAGATATCCGAGCTTCTAACATTATACTGCAAGGTCTACCAAAAGACATCTACAAGCTTATCAATCACAACACCGAGGCAAAAGCTGTATGGGATAATGTCAAGATGCTTCTCTCTGGTTCTGAGCTAACTGTTGAAGACCGAGAATCACAGCTGTATGATGAATTTGAGCACTTCAAGATGAAACCAGATGAGAGTGTCTATGAGTACTATGTGAGATTTCATAAGCTAGTGAATGACATGAGGAACATCAGAATGACTATGCCCAACATTCAGCTGAACTCAAAGTTTGTAAACAACATGAATCCCGAATGGCACAAATTTGTCACTTCTGTGAAGCTTACCAAAGGTTTGAAGAATACGAATTATGAGCAACTCTATGCCTTCCTTCTTCAAAATGAGAGACATGCCATGTTTGAAAAGAGGATTCTTGATCAGTTCAAAACCAACCAGGGAGAGACAAGCTCGTCTAATGACTCAACTGCCTTCTACTCAAACATCGGAATCACAACCAAAGCCTCACAAGTCATACCCATGGGTAATGGTAATCACAAACTCATTCCTGATCCTATGTTCAAACAAGCTGATGCTGATGCACACGTGGGAAACTTCATTAATCAACTAGCTCTTCTAATTAGTCAAAACATGAATTCTCTCCCACAAACCAACAAGAACCTCCGAACAGCATCTAACCTACACAATCAAGCTACTGTCAGAGATGGGAGGATCGTGGTGCAACCAGTTCAGGAAAGACAGTATGATCAGGGAAGAGGTGGAGCTGGTAGAGGTTATGTTGGTAATCAGAATCGAGGAAGGAATGGAAATCAAGGTCAAGCTAAGCCGATCAAATGCTATAACTATGGAGGTGAGGGACACATTGCAAGGAACTGCACATCTCCAAAACGTCCACAGAATGCTGAGTACTTCAGGGATAAGATGTTGCTAGTACAAGCTCAAGACAATGGAGCAGCTTTGGATGAAGAGGAGTTACTATTTCTTGCTGAAGGAAATGCCAAAACCTATGATGCTGATGTTGATGAACAACCGATTCAAGAGATAGGTCATAATCATCAGAATGCTTTTCAAGTGGCTGATTGTGATGCATACGATTCTGATGTTGATGATGGACCTTCTGCACAAACAATTTTCATGGCAAGCATTTCTCCAATGGTCTCTCCTAAGGTCTCTTCTTCACCACCAACTGGATCATCCAAAGACAAAATCATCTCAGAGGTATTAAAACTATATGATGATCTTGATGAGCGAAAGATGCATAATGAAGTAAAATCTTTTGAGACTTACGACTCAGATATTGATAATATGGGTAATAGTAATGTTGTCCCACATGATCAATATGTGAATCAAAGTGAATATAAGATTGTACCAAGTAATGCATCTTCTGCAGTCAATGATGAGTATGTCGTTGACGAATTCACTGCATGTACCCCTGATGATTCTATTGTCTCTGAACTGAATGCCTATAAAGAATGGGTTGCCATTTATGAACAACGAGCTAAGTTTGAATTGACCACTCGTGAGCAGGAAATGGATGACCAAGTGCGTACAATCATTAGAAAAAGTAATTTTAGAGAAGAAGTATTAAAACAAGAGGTAAATTCCTTGCAAGAAAAGCTTTCTAAAACTGCTAAGCAAAAACAAGAACTTCAAGAAAATGTGAAAATGCTTAAGCAAGAATTTAATGCAAAGGAATCAAAACTCTTGAAAGATTTTTCTAATCTGAAAACTTTGAAAAAAAACTTGAAAACAAGTTGTACATACAAGGGAACACCATTCAGACTGCTCACATGATCACTAAGCATAGAGTCTTAAGCGATAAGCATAGCATTCCCCTTGTTGAGGAACCAAATCCAGAGGTCATTAAAAAGGCTAGAAATGCTCATAAGGTTCTTTATAATGGCAAGGAAATCCTTAAACCTAGACAGAAACCTAGTTGCGTTGAGTGCACTGAGGAAGATAAGAAATCAGATGAAGTCACTAGGGTAAAGATGAACAAGAAATTAGATGATCCTAAATGTAAAGAGAAGAAAATAAAGATCACACCCCATGATTACAAGAAGGAAAATTGGATTTCCTTGAACATGTTTAAGCCTCAGACATTGTTAACACCCGAACAAGTGTTCTGGAAAAAGGATTTAGATAAGCAAAAAGCAGAGAATCTAGTTGTAACGAACCCTCCCCTTAGGAAAATGCCTAGAGCGACTGTGTATCCTCCTAATACACCAATGCATCTTGTTCCTAGAACAATTGCCACTAAAAGCAAGACCTTAATTAGTCAATATGTTATCTTTCAACTATTTGTTGATTTTGAGAAAACTTGCAAGAAAAGGATCACACCCACTGGTATTACTAAAGGAGAAAGGGGCTTTGAGCAAACTAAAGAATGTTATTTAACTGAAGTCATGCCATTCTTTAAACTGCTAAAAGATCATTTTGAAAGTCTTAAAAAGGGAATGAACTTAGACATTAAAGAAATGGAAAAGGAGTTTGATGCAATGATAGTTGAGATTAGTGACTATGAGTGAGCACTAAAATATAATGAGATTGAGAGGAAGAAATTGCATACATTAAATGAGACTCTTATTACTGAATGTGTTGCTCAAGATATGCTTTTCACTGCTACAAATTGTTCTATTAATGCTTCCCAATTTCATGAACTATCTGTTGCCCTGAAAGTCTCCCATGATCGTGTCATTGAGCTTGAAAAAACTAATTCTGAACTAAATGAGAAAATTGAACTGGATGATCACGACAATTTGGTTAAACATTTTTCTAAACTAGAAGTCGAGCATTTTAATTTACAACTAAAATATCAACATCTTAAAGAAAATGTCAAAACTTCAAATATCAAGACATCCTCAGATGCTCCAGAGTTTGATGCAGTTTTTCAAATTAACAAACGTGATGAACAGATTCAAGCTCATTGCAACACGATCAGAAAGTTGAAAGCCCAAATCTCTCAATTAAAGGGTCAAACGAACAATATGACAGGCTCCCAAATGCCTCCTCCTCTAGATTCTCAGAATTCTCAAACGTTTCATCTTCAAAACTTAGTAAATGCATTACAAAAGGAAAACGAAAGTTTTCTAGAAGAAAATGAAAAGGTTAAACGTCATTTCAATGAGTTATTTGAATCTATAAAGGCCACTCATAACAAAAATAACGAAACGGTAGCCGCGTTACAAAAAGAAATTGAGAATCTAAAGAGTCAGGTAAAAGGGAAGATGCCAATGACCAATGGGGAGAATGGTGTATCAAAGGTACATGTCTGTAATAAATATGCTTTGTCTGTGAAATATGTTCCTCCTCATCTTAGGAATAACAAACTTGCTATTCAAACATATTTCTCATACCTTAAGGACAGCCTAGAATGTCTCCGTGAGATTGTAGAAGAGGATAAGTTAGAGAAACCAGATGATAATGCAATTGGCCATGCATGCTTATATGCCAAACGATCTCAAGAACTTCTAGAATGCCTAATTACAATATGCCCTAAAACCTTAGGTGAGCAAGTCAATCCCTTGATACCGTGTTCTATGCCTAGTGCCAAGCATGTAAGTCATTCAATGACAAATGTTATGAATGTGAACCCTAATGTGCCTTCAAGCAGTTCAGATTCCAAATCTGTTAGTGCTAAGAATGTGAACTCGAGTGTGCCCTCTAGGTGTTCAAATCCCTGCAATTCAAGTGTTAAAAAAGTTAATCTTAGTATGCCTGCATGTAGTTCAGATCCCAGCACATCTAAACAGGTGAAGCAAATAGTAGCAAAACCAACTAATGTTCCCATTCCCTCTACAGGAGTAATCAGTGACATTAAATCATGCAGGTCAAAGTCTCAAGACAATACAAGGAATGATATGACCTCGCAAGCTAAGAATGTGCATTGGAAAAGAGTAGAAGACCAACCTAGGAACTTTAAGTTTGAGCCGAATAAAACGAATCGTGTTGATTCTAGTATTAGCCATAAGCGCACTGTAATTAATTCGAATTCTGATAATATTTGCAAACCTTGTATTGATGTCTGCTTGAATTCTGTTTCTAATCATGAATGTGATGTTAATGTTTTGCCTAATGATGTTAATTGTCCAGTTAATATTGTTAATGTTAAAAATCATGCTAAGAAGGCTAAAAGGCAAAAACGAAAGAAAGTTAGAAAACAGTGGAAACCCACAGGAAGAACATTTAGTAAGATAGGCTATCATTGGATACCTGTTGGTCATAAGACTAATCAGACAATGCCCACTAGAAAATGAATGCCTACTGGTAGAATTATTCCCTTAAGAAGTGAGCACACTTTGAATAGGGCTAATACAGACACTAGTACTGCATCTATTCATAATGATTCCATTGCCTTAATTTCTGATATGAATGCTTCTATCTCTGATGTGGGTGTTCCAACCATTGTTACTAACCAAATGGAACCCATTCTTGCATGGGGATCCCAATTGTCCAGTTATCCATTCTTGTCTGTGTTCAACTGCAGATCGTTCAAATCATTCTGTGGTACCTGGACTCAGGCTGTTCCAAATGACTGGCGACCGGTCGCGGCTCATGAACTTCGTGAGCAAATTCATCGGGACAGTTAGATTCGGGAATGATCATTTCGGTGTAATTATGGGTTATGGAGATTATGTTGTTGGCAAAAGTGTTATCTCCAGGGTTTACTATGTAGAAGGTCTTGGTCATAACTTGTTCTCTGTTGGTCAATTCTGTGATTCTGATCTAGAAGTAGCCTTCAGAAAACACACCTGTTTCGTTAGAGAACTTGATGGTAAGGAAATTTTAAGAGGTTCACGTGGTTCAAATCTATACACCATCTCTATCGAAGATATGATGAAGTCTTCTCCAATTTGCTTGCTGTCAAAGGCTTCTAAAACAAAGTCATGGTTATGGCATCGTCGTCTCAATCACTTGAACTTCGGCACCATCAATGATCTCTCCAGAAAGGACTTAGTTGTAGGTTTACCTAGACTCAAGTATGAAAAGGATCATCTTTGTTCAGCATGTCAATTGGGAAAAAGCAAGAAGTATGCCCATAAACCCAAACCTACTAACTTTGTCACAGAAGTTCTTCATACATATCATATGGATTTATGTGGACCAATGAGAGTGTAGAATATATTTGGGAAGAAATATGTGTTAGTTGTGGTTGATGATTACTCTAGATTCACCTGGGTCAAGTTCTTAAGGACAAAGGATGAAACTCCTGATATCATCATCAAACTCATCAAACAGCTGCATGCTCGACTTAACAAAACCGTCAGAATTATCAGAACAGACAATGGAACTGAGTTTGTTAACAAACAACTTAGTGAATTTTATGAAAGCGTTGGAATCAGCCACCAAAGAAGTGTTCCACGAACTCCTCAACAGAACGGTGTAGTTGAAAGACGAAATCGAACTCTTGTAGAAGCCGCTAGAACAATGCTGATTTACTCAAAGGTTCCAATGTTTCTCTGGGCTGAAGCTATTGCCACTGCATGCTACACACAAAATCATTCCCTGATTCACACTGTTCATGGAAAAACTCCATATGAACTTGTCCACAACAGAAAACCTAATCTCTCTTTCCTTCGTGTGTTTGGTGCATTGTGTTATCCAACTAATGAGGGACAAGACTTAGGCAAACTTAGAGCTAAAGCAGACATCGGAGTATTTGTAGGGTATGCACCAAACAAAAAGGGATACCGAATCTACAACAAAAGAACCCGAAATATCATGGAAACAATTCACGTTACGTTTGATGAGCTGACCGGTCAAATGGCTCCTGAACAATCCAGTTCAGGACCCGCACTTCAAAACAGTCCCATTGGTTCATCCCTTGTTCCAAACTCTTCTCAAGAAACTCCATATGTACCTCCATCTGAAGATGATTTAAAGAAACTGTTTGATCCTATGTTTGATGAACTGTATAATTCAATTACTAATGAGGTGTTGATCCCTACAACAGAGGCTGCTCATATTCCTGTGATTGAAGTCAATCCTTCAGTCTCAATATCATTAAGTCAAGAAGCGCCTGCTGCTGATCCTTCAGTCTCATCAACAAATAATCATTCTTCAAATTTACATCATGGAACTGTTTCTGGCATCAATGATGAAGTTAATCCCTTTGCTACTCCTGAAGATGCTCCATTTGAAAACATATTTGCTCCTGAATCTTCATCAGAACCATCTTCTTCAGGAGACATCGACTCTGCTACTTCAGTCCCTCAACAACTACCACATGAACACCTCAGAAAATGGACTCACGATCATCCATTAGACAACATCATTGGAAATCCTTCTCATCCGGTATCCACTCGTAAACAGCTTGCAACCGATGCCTTATGGTGCTTCTTCAACTCCGTACTCTCCAAGATCGAACCTAAAGATGTTAAAACAACCATGAATGAAGATAGCTGGTTCAATGCCATGCAAGATGAAATTCATGAGTTTGATAGACTTGATGTATGGGAGTTAGTACCTGCTCCAGACTGTGCTATGATTATTGCTCTTAAATGGATCTTCAAAGTGAAACTTGATGAGCATGGTGATGTGTTGAAGAATAAGGCTCGATTAGTTGCTAAAGGATACCGTCAAGAGGAGAGTATTGACTTTGAAGAATCTTTTGCTCCTGTTGCTCGAATCGAGGCAATCAGAATCTTTTTGGCTAATGCTGCTAGTAAGAACATGGTAGTCTATCAGATGGATGTAAAGACGGCATTTCTAAACGGTGATCTTAAAGAAGTCGTCTACGTCAGCCAACCGGAAGGATTTGTGAATCAAGAGCATCCTACTCAAGTTTATCGTTTGAAGAAGGCTCTTTACAGTTTAAAGCAAGCTCCAAGGGCATGGTATGATACGCTATCAAAGTTCCTTCTATCTACCGGATTTAGCAAAGGAGCAGTTGATCCAACATTGTTCACCAGAAAGTCAGGCAAACATTTAATTCATGTTCAAATTTATGTTGATGACATCATCTTTGCCTCGACTGACCCCAATGAATGTGATCGTTTTTCAAATGAAGTGAGTTCAAAATTTCAAATGTCAATGATGGGAAAAATGTCATTTTTCTTGGGATTACAAATTTCACAAAGTCCCGGAGGCATTTTCATAAATCAATCTAAATATGCAACTGAGATCTTAAAGGAATATGGATTTGATTCAAGTGACCCTGTTGACACTCCCATGATTGATCGAACCAAACTAGATGAGGACCACTCAGGGATCATGGTAGACCAAACGAAATATCGTAGTATGATTGGATCCCTGATGTACCTCACAGCTAGTAGACCAGACATCTTGTTCGCTGTTTGCATGTGTGCTAGATACCAGGCTAAGCCTACTAAAAAGCACCTTGAAGCGGTTAAACGGGTCTTTCGGTAACTCCAAGGAACCATCAATATGGGACTTTGGTACCCGAAGGACACCGGTATGTCACTAACAGCCTATGCAGATGATGATCATGCAGGATGTCAAGATACTCGTCGAAGTACGTTTGGAGGTGCTCAGTTTTTGGGTGATAAGCTTGTGAGCTGGTCTTCAAAGAAGCAAATGAGCACTTCTATTTCCTCTACAGAGGCTGAATACATAGCCATGTCATCGTGTTGTGCTCAAATCCTATGGATGAGATCCCAATTATCTGACTATGGCTTTGTATTCAACAAAATCCCTCTGTACTGTGATAATAAAAGTGCTATTGCTCTTTCATGCAATAACGTTCAACACTCAAGAGCTAAGCATATCGACATTCGACATCATTTCATCAGGGAACAAGAGCTAAGCATATCGACTCTATTTTGTGAGGTCTGAATATCAGTTAGCAGACATCTTAACCAAAGCTCTTCCAAGAGAACGTTTTGAGTTCATACTTCCACGACTAGGCTTGAAAAGCCTTCAACCAGAAACACTCAAACGTCTTCAGGAGGAAGACGAGGAGTAAAGGTCTATGCTCATCTATCTCTTGTATATATCTATTCGAAAAACAAAATACAAAATTATAAAACCCTCAAAAAATCAAATAGAAAAATATAAAACCTTCAAAATCCATAAAAATCTGAAAAATTCGAAAAATCTTCAAAAAATATTGTCAATTTGTTATGTTTTTTTTCCGGTTCGACGATATCTACGGTCTTTGTGCTGTCATTCAAAGAATGACACGGGACTTTAGATGTTGTTCAAATTCTCAAAAAAAAAAAAAAAAAAAAAAAAAAAAAAATCAAAAAATCAAAAAATTATTTTTGAGAGAAAGAAGAAAAAAATGGTTTATTGTCATTTCAGGCAGTAACCCGCTTTTCAAAGAAAGAACAGAGACATACTTTATCATATTTTCAAAATTCCATGCTCTGATTCTATAAACATTTATCTGCTGAAAACTAACTGCCTTGAAAAATTAACCCGGTCTCTATTTTTGATAATCATCTGGACTTATTTGTCAAAATATCTATCTCTCAATCAACAACCTATGTCATTGATTGAGGGGGAGAATGATTTCAATTAAATTAAAAAGTTATTTGGTAGTCAATTGTTTTCAAAAAAATATTGATGCATGTTTTACCAATGGAGTTTAAAGTTTTAAAATCCGATCCTTATCAGTTAAAACGCTTTCATAATCAAGTCACAATTCTCCTCAAAAGCTTTCAAAATCAATTTAAATCTATAAGAGATCACAAATCTCAAATGATTTGATAATTGTGATCGGGGGAGAATGTGTGATTTAAATTGGATTTAAACTGATAATTCGGTAAAATGGTTTTATAAGGATGTACAAGCTCTCCTTCCCACATGTGACAAACGATTTTAAATTTTCCATGCACATGTTGAGGGGGAGCATCTATCTTAAACCTATGATTTGAAACGTGATCACTTATCTCAATGTGCAGGTTCCCTCTAGTATGTGCAAAACTCTTTTCAAAACTTGAGGCACATATTGAGGGGGAGCAAAATTATGAAAATCTCATCCTTCCCCAAAATGCTTTATCTACTTGATTCGATTAGGGAAGTGATGTTGATATCTTTTAGAAAATGGTTATTAAAGAAGTTAATTCTTTCTCTTGCCTCCATGTGCAAAACGATTTCATATACTTGATGCACATGTTGAGGGGGAGTTCTCGTTCTAAAAATATCAAAAACAATTCAGGTACAAAATGCTTTGATAATATATCTTAAGTATCTGGATTGATTTTCAAATGGTTTTCAATTGGTTCCAATGGCAGATGAACAATACCAAATAGACCGACCAACTTTACTTTATGTACGGTGATATAAGGATGATAAGGTTAGGTATGTGTTCCCATGATCCGCCAGAACCGGAGGGATCTACCCAGGGGCTATCCACTAGTTAGTGTAGAGTTCTTAGGTATGATGATAAAAGGAGAAAAATGAGATATGGCAAGAGTGCGGACTGAGACTGAGCTAGTACTGGAATAAACCCAACAAGGTTCTAGCTATGAAGTCTCGGTAAGCACTGAAGGGGTTGAAGAATTAAAAAGAATTGAATGAGAAAAGGGTGAAAACAAATAGCCCTCCATATATTCAACCTTAGGACAGAAACCTGGTTCAATTCATATGCTACTGATGGTAACATCGGTATTGAAGACAAGACGTCATGGACCCAGTGACGCACTGCACTTCAACTTCCCAAACCACTTAAGTTCCTCTTAAAAGGACTTGTTTCATTCTCACGGGGAACCGACATTATCTATCGACTTTCTCTTAGAGATTGTTGATATTGAAGTAGGAGACCCTCTCCCTAGTCTCCGGCACAGGAACCAAATATGCACTAAATGAGTCTAGAGCCACGAGATCATCAATAAATCTCATTAGGACACTTTCAATGAAGACTCTCTGTTTCACACAATGTGGAAAGAGAGATTAATCTTGAGTCCTACGCATTATCCTTGTGGTATTGCCAGAACATCTGAGTGATATGCAAACATATTCACAATGAAGATGGAAAGCCCTCTGGAGCCAACATCAAACAAGCTCCTGGTGGGTGGCATGTGAGATCTATTCAATAGATCAACCATGTGACAACTGAACAGAAACAATGGGGCGATTCAATCTTTTGAATCAATCCTGGTTCAGGTTATGGATTGACGGATACCTTTGAAAAACCGGTCATTGTGCTTAAAAACTCTTTTCTTTAGCACATTGACCGTGTTCGAATATTTCAAATCAAAAGGTGTTTTATGATTGATAATTGATTTTCATTAAAACCTTCGTTGTATTGCAAAAACAATTTCTATTGAGCAATACACGATTGTCTTTCAAATCTCTTTTCATCAATCAGTGAATTTCTACTTCGCTGGTTCACTCACTCCATGTTGTCTTCTTTGAGATGTTCCAGTTTGAGAACAGCTAGAGCAGCTGCGAAACCCTGTCAAGGAAATTCTTCGGAATTATACCTGATCACAGGCAGTACTTGTACTGATCAACGGGGAACCGTGGGCCGTGTACCTCAATTCAACGAAAGTGATCAAAGACACTTTCATGCGCTTTATTGCTAACTGTTTTATGCAGGTACACCCGACGTTTGCAGCTGATCAGAATGAAACAGTCAATCCATAGCCGCATGCTCACACTACACATTCATCTCAAAAGAAATCATGATAAGTGCATCAATGACTCTGATATTTTCACTCCATGCTTCTGCTACGCTGCTGCCAATATCATGAATCAACGAAAGCTTCCGCTACTCTGATGAGAAGATATCATGATCCAGAATGTGAGCATGTCGGTCCAAAAGTCACAACATCACATAATACCAACACCACAATGGATGTCTCAGAGATTTTTGATAGCTAATGATCTCAAAAGCTGGCTCAAAATTATTATCACGTGGATCAGTAAAAGACCTCCACTTGGATTAACTAAACATGCAATGAGAAGAATCAATGACTACGAGCTTCGGAGCAAAGGACTACATCAAGAATGCAAGAACTATTTTTTTAATGTAATATCTGTTTGTATTCAATGTAATTTTAGTACATGATTGAGGTGACCTCCCTTAGGGGGAGATTGTTAGGAATTAGAAATTCCAGGTATTAAAGAGTCGGCCACCTCAAGTATATGTAATCGTTAGAAAGCTCGTAGTCGTAGTTATTTTAAGTTAAGTAGTATTTAGTTAAGTAACACCGTAGAGGACGGACGGGTCTTTACCCACTGTATGCCTGATCCACAGCCCGTTGTGTGGCGTTTTATTGTAAGACTATAAATACTCTCTACCTTCCAAGGTAGAGAGTTGGAGCTGATAATAATATCATTCACTTTCTCTCACTAAGTTCCCTAAACCTCTAACTTTCTCTCTCTAAAACACTCTTGTACGCCTACTTGTGTTAATGGTTTGATGTGTATGTGAAATCCAATATCTTACAAACTTTTTCTCGTTTTCTGTGCTACTTATAAATTTTTGAAATTTTCCAGGTCTTAATTTTCCAGAAAATCTGTAAACATCCATTCCACAAGCATTATATCCTAGATTAGTAGAGTCATATATATATATTGTTATCGCCGATTTCACACGAAGGTTTCGTTGGTTTTCTTCAAGTGTGCATGTTTTATTTATCAAGAAGAAGACACATAATATTGGATGGAGCTTTTCACGCGTACATTCTTCTTGAAGAAGGATTTAACCACTACTTCACACGGATCCTACCGAGCTAATCAGGGGAGTATTAGTTTCTTTCGTTTTTAATTACCTTCCATTATCATAACTTTGATACTTTAGGGGAACATTGGGGACAATGTTCAGTTTAAGTGTAGGGAGGGAAAATAAAACGGGAACTTTGAAACTATGCTTATCCTTAACTATTTGCCTTGTTCAATTTCATTTGTGTAATAAACCATGAAAAATATCGGTTAGGGTAATTTTGGCACCAAATTTAAAATTTTTCATGACATGTAGGAGTGGGCCATTAGTCTTAATAAAGCGTCTCATGGATATGAAGTTATATGACTAGCACAAAACCCTTTACCACTTAAATTTCACCCAAAATGTGAGGATCGCCCTTAGATTTGTAGGAATTAAAGCATTCCACTTTAATGCTTCGAGAGTGTACCGGTAGTATAATAGATTCTAGAACTTGTTTTGTGATGCATTCCGAGATTGCTAGTGAGACTATACTTATGTAGTTAGGAATAACTAAATGATAAGAGGCATTAGGATAACCCTTGTTTGATACCTGTATTATAATTACTTCTTCCACATCTGTTGAGTAATTCCCCCACACCCTTGCGTTATACTCATCTTTAGTACACGATACCCCTAGTTAACCCCTCAAAGCTTATCCTTTTCACGGTTCTCGTGATGTTTCGATTTTCCGGAATATCAATGAAGAGCATTGTTTACAATCCACCCCCAAATGTACAACCAAATCGCCTTAGCCTACCTTGTATGCACTCACTTTCAGTGCATTATTGTTATCATACTAAACTGTTAGGAATTGGAAATTCCATATTAAAGTGTCGGTCACCCCAATTATTGTCTAGCATAAGTTAGCTCGTAGACTTGTAGTTATTTATGTTATTTGTTAGTTAATTAGTTAGTTTGTAGCGTAGATTAGTTTAGTGTTTCACCGTGGAGGAAGGACGGGTCTTTACCCACTGTATGCCTGATCTACAGTCCGATAGGAGGATGTATTGTTTGTAAGTATAAATACCCCTTCCACCCATGGAAGGGGTGTGGCTTGGCAATCTAACCTTTTACATTTTATTGAACCAACTCTCTACCAAGAACACCATCTCTCTACTTTCTCTCTCTAAAATGGCAAACATGTATTTTGATCATCCAAGACCACCCGAATCATCAAACACAATAATATATCGATCCTACATAAACCCTTAGTTCAATTATCTAGTTGCTTGCATAAGTTGCTAAGTCGAGTCATATCCTTTGTACACAGTTTTGGGACGATTGGGACTCATGGAAAAAGTTAAATTTTATGAAGTGACGGGAAGGAACGTTAAATTCAAATTCCCTTTATTTACGTAATAATGTACTCCAAGTGTTTTGATCTTTTCAATTCGGGTCAAATTAGTGTTAGAGTAATAAAAACTCAAGTGTAGGGATGTGCCTATAAATCCTTATTATTTTGATGTTATCGTAGAGGATGGTAGAGTAAAAGTGTATAAAAAAAATAATAAAAAAAAAATAATAAATCGAAAAAAAGAGAAAAAGAGAAAAAAAATAGAGTGTTAAAAAAAACAAAAAAAAAACATACGAGCTACCATCCTACATTTATCTTTAAATTTATGTTTGTTTATTTCAATTTATCTAGAGTTTAGAGTGTCGAGTCTTGGCTTAGCAACGCCATTCTTCTCATGCTTGTAACATTAAGATTTTAGACTTGCCACCACTAAATCGCCTATCCCACCAAACCCTTTGTTTCCCTACCGTAAGCCTAACGTTACAACCCTTTAAAAGACCTCTTGGATAGTTTTTCCAGTTGCTTACGCCAAAGCGATGGAGGTTTGATCTAGTCTCAAGCCTATGGTAATCTATGTACTAGGACCGGTTAATGAGTGTTTATGTTCCATTTCCAACTTGTTATATTTCATATACACCCGAGAGATGAGAGTATCCAAACACCACTTGTGAGGTGCTAGTATGTAATTTTCATGCTTGTTATGACTTTTGCGGGGCTTATACGTGTTATGAATTGTTCTAAACTAATACTTCATAACCCCTAACTTATAAATTAATTGGCTAAAAGCACATTTGCTTGAGGACAAGCAAATACCAAGTGTGGGGATATTTGATAAGGATTTAAAAGGTACACTTTTGAGGGGTCATTTAAGCCCTTAATCGATCACTTTTGTATCCTTTACTGCTTAATTTCGTTCCTTTTCACTTTTTAGGTCTCTTGAAGGCAAATTGCTGGAATGACACTTATTCGGACGAAAAGGCGCGAATATATGAAGAAAATGGCCAAAGTCAAGAATCAAGACACTCAAGCTGCTGGAACAGAATGTGACGGCGTCACAGCCAAATGGCGACGCCGTCGCAACACGTTTTGAGACGACTCAGAAGCCAAGTTGCTATTTTGCACTTAACGGCCTAGATTTGAATCCTGACGGCATCAGAAGATGAAGCCGACAGCGTCACAACCATAAGGTGACGCCGTCACAAAGTTGACGTGGCCAAGACGAACACCTAATGGCGGCGACCCGACGACGTCACAAATAAAGAGTGACGCCGTCGCATATTGTAACTCTATATATAGAATTTGAATTTTCAGAATTTTAAGGAGGTAGTTTTGTGGAGTAAAACCTAAACCGAACTTTGGCTGTCTTGGGCAGTATCTTAGGGTTCCATACCCTATTTCACAACAAGATAAGTGATTTACTTCATTAATTCAATTATGTCTTCAATTGTTTGTGTGTATGCTTTCATGTTTTTCATGTCCGACTAATTTACTTGTTTGTTTGCTTATATCTATGAAACCTAGGTATTGAATATTGATTGATTGTCTCTTATCTTAATTGTGATTGACCTAGTATTGCGATAGGTCATTCATTGTCTTTTAATGCTTGAGTAATCTTTGTGAACATTAGTTTATAATTACCTAGAGTTATTGTAGGCTAAACATCCAAAGGTAACCTTAGAGTTAGTTTATGAATCCTAGAGATTTCGTAGGCAATAACCTTAAGGTAGTCTCAAAGAGTTAGGGAAAAACATATACCCTACGACCTTAGAAGAAACAACGCGTTAAGAATAAGGACGTGACAATTCAACCATCAATAGGAGATAACTAGGGAGTAATAGCATCTAGGTAAACACATTTTTAATCATCATAAGAGCACACAACAATAGACATAGACTACACTCACCTTAGCTTAGTTAATTAGATAAGTAGAGTAATCGGTAGTAATACCAACCTCCCAAATCCAATACCCCGAGATTCGTACCTTTCAATTTTCTAAAAACTATAAAAAAGAATAAAAATAATCTTCCTCAACCCCAACCTTAGCGTAGTAATTTCTCACTAGCATTCCTATTGATGAGTGGCATTTTACTCATCATTTTAAGCCCCAAAAAACCCACGAAAACGTCTAAAAACACGGAAATATAACTAGTTATACTGCATATATCCTTGGAATGTGTTTTTATGTGTTTCAGGTACAAAGGATTGAAAACAGGGCAAAAACGGACAAAAATGAGCTCGGATTGGAAAACGTGCTTTGCAGACGGAGCCGGAAGATGATTTTCTGCATTTTCAGAGCCCGGGATACATTTTTGGGAGTGAGCTTGGGGAATCAGACGAAAAACCTAACCCTAAATCCAAATTACCATTTTACCCTTTACCCGAACCTAATTTATCACTTTTACCCTGAAAACTTTTTTCACTTAAAACAATTATTTTCATTTACAGCAATTATTTTTATTAAAACCAATTTTCATTAAAATTATTTTCTCTTCTAAAAAAAAAAAAAAAAAAAGTTTTATAAAAACAGAAAATACAAAATTTTAATTTACTTTAAAATAAACCTTAAATAAACCTAATCCTACTCCTTCCTCCTTTTTAATCCCATCTTAAACCCAAATACAGAACAAAATCCAAACCCAGAACATGACTCATTTTTGCCCGCCAAAACCTTTCCCTCCTAAACCTTGTCTTCTTCCTTCCCCATCACTCTCACCCACTGATTCCCACACTCACCCCTCCCCCACAACCCACATGGGGCTATTTTCCACGTTGGCAATCTCCAACACCCCCTTTGGAGCTCTTCAAAATCAAAGGCTCAGATTGCTCCCTTGGTGCCCAAGTCCAAATTGATGGTTAGGATTAATCTCAAGAAAGCACAAAGATGGATAGAGCTCATTCTCTCTCAGTAAACAAGCACACGTCAAGCACTTGAAGACCCAAGACTAGTAGTGTAAATAAGAGCTTATTGTAGCCATTGAAAGGCACCTAGGATTTTAAGTAGTTTTAATTTTTAGTTTCCTGTTTTTAAATTGTAATTTGTTTTTTTAATTAATGAAAAAGTTTTTTTTTACTATTCTGTCCAACTGCTCATTTCACTAATAAGCACTTTAGTGCTTATTAGCTCAGTGCCTTATTTATCAGTTGTAAAAGTTCTAAATTAATCTATTAAGTAGTTTTATAAGTAAAGAAAATCTAAGTTTGCTTTTAAAAATCAGTTTTCAAAGTAAAATTACCCTGCTAAAGGGGTGTTTGGCTTAAGTGGATTTGTCAGGTTTCTGTCACTTCAGGACATTAGGTCAATTTGTTTAAGTTTAATTTGAGTCTTATTAGTAGTTTTGGACTCAATATCAGTGTTTTTATCAGGTTCTATAGGTTCTCTAGTGATTTCCAAAATTTTAGAATCTTAAACTTTTTAAAACTGCCCATATTAGATCTACTAGGATTAGGTGTTTTTGGTCAGTGTTTTTGAGTCAAAAATTGTCCATTATGTCTGTTTTTCATGCTTGAGTGTCACACCCCCAAATTACATGTTTTGCAGCGAAATGGAATTCCTGGGGGTTGACTGTCATAGCATCACAGTTACAATTATATTAAACGACCTAAAGTGTCGTTTGGAAAACACATCGTTTGATTTAATAAAACATTTAGTGTTTACAAAATATAGGTCCCAAATGAAAATCATCTTGTGCGGAAATAAGTTTGATACAAGCCAAACGATGTTTTTAAAGTGCATAAATTCCCATGTGAGACGCGTCGTCACCACGACTCTATGATAAGTCCACATGCATGCCATGAAGTGTATGCCTTAGATACCTGAGATAAAACATGCTAAGAGTGTCAACACAAAGGTTGAGTGAGTTCATAGAGTTTGTGTTGTCATGAAAAACCTTTAAAGAATGTTCATGCAGCAAAGGCATTGCAAATCCACTCAGTTCCAAGTTTCGCCCATACAAAACTTGCAACTTGTGTGTTTACAACCCACTGCCAAAATGTGTATAGTTTATGTTCAAGCACATGATGTCAAATGAATTCACAATAGTACCTAACTCGACGTAGAACCATAGCACATAATCAATAGTACATGACTCAATGTATCAGTAGTCAACTGATATAGCACATTATTCGACGTAGAACTATAGCACGCAAACAAGAACAATTGATATAGTACAACATTCGGTTTTGAAACGATGGTGATCATGATAGAAGTTATCCTTAAAAATCTAAAGTACTTGTGAAAAATAGTTAAGCATGTATCTCCCCCAAAATAGTTCAAAATATACAAAAGTAGGGGCTACGAAACTCACTTGGTACAATGACGTGATGGCAAAAGTGAGTACACTGAAATGCGGCGCAAATCTCTAACTGCGACCTATTATGAATGATATGATCTATTATAATTCATGAATATATATCGTACATGCAAATCCACATGTAATCTATACCACTTGTGCAGTTTTGAAAGTAGAGTTTATCATCGAAATATATGTTATGACATCTCGTCAAGTTACCAAAATACTTTACAAGTATTTACGTTGAAAAAACATCCTACGATAGTCGTTTAGTGATTTATCAAAAAAAAATTATAGTTTTTCGTCGTAAAACAATGTCATTTGACAATTCATGAAAGTGACTAAATGGCCTCGAAAAGCTAGTCGTAAAATGGTGCATATCGAGTGTTAGAAAACAAACTCAACGGTTTTGGAAAGCTTGTAGCATTATCTCAAAGTTTTAGCCTTTAAGTTTTCATCATAGAGGTCTCGATCATGGAGAAAAACATAGGTAAAGTAGGGTACTTGTACCAAAAATATTGTTTAAGGGTAATTTTCGGAAAAGTTTGAGTGACCGTATTTTATTCGTTACAACTCCGTTTGACGATCGGTTGAACATTTTGGAAAATAGGCTAGGTGAAATTACTTTTACTAGAAGACATCATTTTCTAAAAAGTATTCTATCGTTGTTAAAAACGACTCTCAACATGGTCACTAGTGACAACTAGTTTTTGCTAATAGGAAATATATATGTGTTATACTTGTATAAAAAGTTACGATAACCTTATTTAAACACGTGTAATTTAATCGTTATAAGTCTGTTTTCTACGTTTTATATGTTCTTAGCTTCGTGTTAAAGTATAATAATATATTTTTGATAAATCGTCTCATTTAGATAACGCTTAAGACTCATTTTTTACCCTTAAAAATCTGGACAACATGCTGATTTTCCCGAAAAATATAGTTTTCGTCGTTAAACTTGAAAATAGCATAACTTCTTCGTTATAAATCCGTTTTAACCCGTTCAAGCGACCACGTTTTCGTTTTAAAGTATATTTTCTGAATATCTAGCCCAAAATATTTTATCTCCTGTCGAAATTTCCAGATTTCACAAATATGATCAGACCCTATTTTAATGTTGTCGAAAATGATTTCTCTCGCGTAACACTTATTCTAACCACTTCAAATCAACACCAAAGCTATTCTAAACCTACCATACACCTTCTTAGGGTGTCATGGGTTCCTAGACATCATCAAAAATGATATGTTTCAAGGGATTAATTATAGGATGATATATATTCATTATAAGTACTAAAAACAAATAAAGTGGTATAGATACTCATATAACTTGCATGTTTTCCTCAAGCATGATAAAAATAACCAAAGTATGAATATGGAAGAATAAAAATGATCATGAAATGCTTACTAGTAAAGTGATGAGGTTTATAGAACAAGGTTTTTTCCTAAATACCCTAGGTTTTTATTGCAAAACCTTAATTAAGAGTATGCTAGTTAGGGCTGTAAACGAACTGAACGTTCAGTGAACATTTCATGAACCGTTTGGTAAAAAGTTCGTTTATGTTCGTTTATTTATTAAATGAACGAACATGAACAATATTTTACGATCGTTTAGTTAAATGAACGAACATGAACAAAAGTCACGTCCGTTTGTTTATGTTCTTGAACGTCCGATTATGCGTTCGTTAAGGTTCGTTTATGTTCATTTATTTATTTATGTTCGTATATCATATTTTTTTAATTGGATAATTTTAAAATTAGTTTGTTTAAACAAAACTACACTTATAAAACAATATTAGATGCATAATTTCATAAACTTTATGTTTTTTTATCTATATTTATTTATGTTCGATAGTTTATGTTTGTTTAGTGTCTTAATTGTCACAATTCTCAAATTCCGGTCATTTCTTAAATTAAATATGCATCATATTAGTTCATTCATGGCATTTCATTTCGCATTTAACGCGTAATTTTTATATTTAATAAACGTTATCGTGTGAGTTATTATTTTGAATATTTAATCCGTTACTTTCAAAAATGATCCCGATGTATTTTTTTAAACTTACATTTAGTTATAAAAAAAAAAAAAAAAAAAACTATATTTTAAATTTATTTGGTATATAATTCGTTAAATTTATATTATTACGACGTGATTCTTAAAAATTATACGATAATTTTTATATCAATCAAATTTCACAAGGAATGTATTTTTACAATTTTTATTATCTCATTACATCCTACTTTGATCTATTAAACATCTCTTTTACTTAAAAATTTCCATTTACCTTCATTTATACATTTCCTACACACTTACTTGTACATTTTATCAAATATCTACACAATTATACTTACAAGTAAAAGTTTATAAAAATAAAATAAAATATCTATGCATACCTCCCCCCTTGGCCGACCAAGGGGGAGGGCTTGCATTAAATGTGGCATGGTTTGCTTTGATTGTTAATAATTCACTCATACATAAAAGTCTTGCTTAAACTTTTTCTCATTCATTCACTTCACAAAATTTCTTCAAGTATTAGAAGGTTTTCTCTCTTCTTTTGGTTCTCCACAAACCGGCCACACAAGGGTTCAAAGGGATCATCATAAATTTTTTTATCAAGCACAAGTAATAACAATCTAGTTTATACTCTTTATTAGGTTTTGAAATAAAAACCAAGAGTATTTAGGTTTAACCTTGTTACTTGCACCTCATCATATTCACTTGTAAGCATGTTTCTATCATTTTTCATGTTTTCTTATCATCTCATATGTATCTTTTCATTTTTGGAGCAACATGCAAGACATATGTGATTTATACCATTTTTACATGATTTTAGAGTATATATATATACATTTATGGTCATCCTATAATTATCCCCTTGGTATTCATTGGTCTTGATGGTGATTAGGAACCCATGACACCCTAAGAAGGTGTATGGTAGGATTAGATTAGCTTTGGAGTTGATTTGAAGGGATTAGAATAGGTTTTGTCCGCGAAAAACTATTTTCGATATGTATATAAAGTGTTCTGTCCTTGTTTTGATTTTCTGGAAAAACCGACAGTAGGCACGACCTTTTGGCCTTGATATTTAGAAAATATACTTTAAAACGAATCCGTGGCCGCTTGAACGGATAAAAACGGAGTTATAACGAAGAAGTTATGGATTTTACAAGTTTGACGACGAAAAATATAATTTTCAGAATTTTCAGCATACTATATTTTTCTTGTACGAGTCAAAAACGAGCCTTAAGCTTCACAAATTATTTCGACTTATCAAAAATATATTAGTTTACTTCGATACGAAGCTAAGGACGTATTATACGTAGAAAACGGATTTGAAACGACAAAAATATGCACGTTTTCATAAACTTGCCGTAACTATTATTTTCTGAAAAACTATATTATTTTACGATACAAGTGTTACGGTAGCTGTAACGTCCATGTTGAGGGCTGTTTTTATCAAGGTTGTGAAACTTTTTGGAACAAAATGTCTTCTAGTAAAATTTAGATCACCGAGCATATTTTTCAAAACAACAAGCCGTTTGTATAGCGGAGTTGTAATAAATTATTTACGGATGTTCAAACTTGGCCGAAACTCACTTTTTACACCACAATTAGCCAAAATCACTATCTTTAACCCTTATTATCTCTATGTTCGAGACCTTTTTGACGAAAACTCCTGAACTGAAACTTCTAGATTTCGATACAAACTTTCCAAAACCGTCGAGTTCGTTCTCTAACGTTCGACGTACACCATTTTACGACTAGTTTTCCAAAGCCATTTTTATCACTTTCATGAAAATTCCGACGACATTGTTTTGCGACGAAAAGTGAAAATTTCACTATAAATCATTATAAATCCATTGTAGGATGACATTTTGACGTAAATACTTGTAAAGTCATTTTTGAAGGGTCTAGACGTCAAAAGAGTATTTTTCGACGATTAGTAATATTTTCAAAACTCGCTAATGGTATAAATAACATACGAAATGCATGCATAACATTACATTGCAACTCATTGCATATCATATCATTCGTAATAGGTCCCGGTTAACACATCACATTATACCTCGGTGTACTCACTCTTGTCATCATTCCAGTTTACCGGGTGAGTAATCACATCCCCTTTTTACCGTTTTACTACATTTTGGGGCTGAATGCATGAACTATACTTGAATTAAATTGAATCTTACTTTTGTGAACTCGAATCAAATCCTTGAACTTAATTACGAATTTATGACTTGTTGGAATTTATTGAACCGTACATGTTATGACCTTGTCCCAAAGTCTCCCATGTTCGGAGCATCACTATAAAGTCTCGCCTTATTGGTGGAGCGTTCTCAATAAATCTCGCCTTATCGGTGGAGTGTGCAAAGTCTCGCCTTATTGGTGGAGCGTTCTCAATAATTCTCGCCTAGGTGGTCGAGTGACAAAGGAGTCTCCCTTGTTGGAGCAGTGCAAAGTCTCCCATGTTCGGAGCATCCCTGAATTATTATATTCGTGGTACTATATTGTGAACTATTATAACCGCTTATATTTGACTATTAGGCATACTACTTTTGGCAGTGGGTTGTGAACACACAGGTTGCAAGTTTTGTATGGGCGGAACTTGGAACTGAGTGGATTTACAATGCCTTTGCTTTGCGGACCATTTTTCGTCAACCGAAAGCTTTGATATTCCTTACGAGTTTTATTATTTTGCTAAGCGTGTTTACTCACCAACTATTTCATAGTTGACCCGTTTTTTTTTCTCTCATGCATTTCAGGTGATCGTTAGTAAGCTTTTTCTACCAAGTCTTGCATAACGAAGCTTTCACTTGTCAATATAAATCATTATGTTTAAAATATAATATTTTGGAATCTAAGCTTTGTAATATATTCGCCGATGTCGGCTAAACTGGTATTGTAATGGTGTAATATTTCTTTTTAATATTAATGTTGGTATGTTCTATTATCATGTGCTTATGTTCCCTTCCGTTACACCTCGTGTTTCCGCCTCCGGCGAGGGTGTGACATTAATGAACAAAAATAAACGAACATGAACAACTCATTTTCTTAATAAACGAACATGAACAAGAAATTTCGTCCGTTTAAGCGTTCGTGTTCGTTTATTTGTCCGGTTAAAATTAAATGAACGAACATGAACAAGGCTCCGTTCATGTTCGTCCGGTTCGTTTACAGCCCTAATGCTAGTGTTGTAAAATTGTTTGATCCTTGAAAAGTTTTGGTTTTCTTCTTGGTCTTCTCCCTTGGCCGGTTCATACAAGAGGAAATGGGGAGTGTTTTATTTTTTTTACACCTTATGTTATGTGTATGTATGTGTAAGTGTTTGTATAATAATAATTGTAGTAAAAATATCTAATCTACTCTTGTGTAGGTGTAGTCTAGTTAAAGGATTTTTATGTCAAAAATTTGTTGTATCATCCTCTTGGTCGACAAGAGTAAAAAGAAAAACAAGGTTAGTGTATTTTAGATGATATAATGTATAATAGTATAAGTATAATAGGTAATTTGTGAGTTTAAATAAGCATTTAGGGTAGTGTTAGCTATAAATAAATTTTAACGGAACAAAATAAAATATATCGATGTCATAAAAATTATAAAAATACATTTCTTACAAAAATTTAGTGAAATAATAATTATCAAGTAGTATTTACAAAACCCATCGTAAATATATATATATATATATATATATATATATATATATATATATATATATATATATATATATATATATATATATATATATAACAATTTATTTACAAAATAAATTTAAAACACCGGGTAAACTAATAATATAATTTTTATAATATTAATATGAGTATAAAAATATATTATGATAATTTTTGGAAGTGTCGGATCAAGCGTTCAAAATAAATGATTACGCGATAGCGTTTATTTAATAGGAAATTATACGTTTAATGAAAAATGCAAAACCATGCATGAGCTAATATGATGATGATGTTGCTAATGATATGTAGACTAATCGTAGTCTATATGAAATGTCCTTAATGATATGTTCATGAATTCGCAGCTAAACCCTTACGGTTACGCGAATTTGATACTCGTAAACCTAGTTTACGATAAATGATGAATAGTGAAGCATGAATAGTGATTTTCTCCGGGGAATGAATAGTATTTCGTGAATAGTAAACTTTTGAAATACGTTATCAGAATATCAAATCGACATAAAAAAACGATGAATAGTAAAATGATGAATAGTAACTGATGAATAGTAATTTCCCGAGATGAATAGTAAAAATTTCCAAAGTTTGTAAAATGACCTGAAATTACGAGTTGTCACATTGAGTAAGTGTCAAAAGTAGTAGTGTCAAAGTTTGTCAAAAGAGTTTCTGTCTTAGTAGTTTTTTTTTTCAGTCCTAGAGTCATTTCCACCAGAAGTGTGAATACAAATAAGCCGTAAAAACGTTTATTTATATTTTACGATCTTCTAATGTTTTGTCGATAACAAACGTAAAATCATATTAACGAAACAAATAAAATATGTAAATGGTTTGAACTAATAGTTTCTAACATATTCACATTTTCACATAAAACACTAAAACAAGTATAAGTGATTTTATGATTTAGTAATACATATGTACAACAACTAGTGTTTACATATTTGGATAAAATATACACATAACTAGTATGTAGTATATTGGGTAATATAAATGGGTAGAAACTTAAGTATCACAACCCATTGGGCAAATACATTGAATGTAATTGGGTACAACCCAATGCCCATAACCCATGGATCTTGACCCATAACCCATTGCATGACATCATGCTTATATCACATATGGATAATACCCATAACCCATGGATCAACCCATACCTAAGTGACTAAGTGCATTGCACTCAAAGATACATTGTATCTAGCCAAAGATCCATGGTTCAACCCATGACTCATGACCCATAACCAAAATACCCATGGGCAAAGAGGAGCGTTCCACGGATCCCTAGCTTTGTGCTAGCCGGATCCCTTGTGGTATGGATCCGGGGAACAGTAGGATTTTTCCTCTATAAATAGTGAGCCATTTCTTCATTATTTCTCACCCCTTTCTAACACACTTTCTCCCTGAGTTAAAAACTCACTAACCTCAGATCCAAGAGATCTATGTTTGTAGTTTTGTTTTTATGTGATCTTTTAGGTTCCTCTTAAAGGCAAGATCACCACCTTTGAAGTCGAGCAAGCTCAAGTCCATGAGTTGCCATGCTTCCTCATCATCAAGGCTACTGAAGTCTTCTTGTTGATGATTCCTTTATTTCTTCAAAGAAGTGTAGTGTTGAAGACATTAGTGAAAGATGTCTCAAGTGTCAAGACGAAGATATTAGTGAAGGGTATCTATCGTCTATAGGATAAGCACTTGTGGTAGGTGCTTAGAAGTCAAGACAAAGAAGCATTAGTGAAAGGTGCTTAGAAGTAAAGACACAAGACATTAGTGAAAGGTGTCTTGTAGATCTAGTCAAAGGCATTAGTGAAAGGTGCCTTAGATGTACATTCGATATGGTGTGTTTCGATGTACAAGATAGACTAGTATTAGATCCAAGGATATTGATATCCTTGACGTTGTTGTAAAGGAGTAGATCTCCTTTGGGATTAGTCGTTGGTGTAGTGTGGTAGTAGTTCCTCCATTGCAATGGAATTAGGTGCTTAGCCTAGTACCTAATAAAGGGTAGGCGACGTTGTGAAGGTGTAGTTCACCTTGGAGTGAAAGAACTAGGTACTTAGCCTAGTACCTTATAAAGGGTAGGCGACGTTGTGTAGGTGTGGTTCACCTTGGAGTGAAAGAACCCGGTGGTTAGCCTAGCACCGGAAAAATGGTAGGCGACGTTGTGAAGGCTTCTCCGCCATAAGGAGATTGGTGTAGTGATTACAAACTCTCGAGTAGGTGACTCGGGGAGTGGATAGTAGGGCAAAGAAGGTGTCCTTGTAGCCGAACCACTATAAATACTCGTGTTGTGGTTTTGTGCTTCTTACTCTTATCTTTTCATTACTTACCTTTATATGCTTGTTTATCAACATCCAACACACACATCCAAATAGATTGACATAAGTCAATCTAAATAGTTTAAAAGGAAGTTTTAATTGGCAAAACTATTCAACCCCCCCTTCTAGTTTTCCACAATTGGCATCAGAGCTTCGTTACCAAGTTTCTTGAAGTATATTGTACTTTAAAAACTTGATACAATCCATGGTTAATTGAAAACTACAAAGAAGGTTTTTCATAAAAACAAACACCATGTCTTTCAAAACTATATGTTTGGATGTTGATTTGATAACAACATTTTTCTTATTTTTTTTTCATTTAATTGCACTAATCTTCTTTGTCATGTTGATTAGTCAAAGCTCATACCCACCAAGCTTTAGGAGTCGCTTGGTAACAAGAATACCTTCCTTAAGAAGGTATCTTAAACGCAAAGGAGCGGGAATCGTCTAAGTGACATTTGATGTGTCATTTGTAAAGACATTCCTAAGTGCGCTAGAGGTATGATTTTCTTTTTACTTTGCTTGATAATTAAGTATACCTATTTAGGTATTTATATGATTATCTTTTGTGCAATTACATGTTTTACTTGAAGCTTCATTAGGAAGCCTTTTTCTCACATACGTGTTTTATTTCTCGTCTAAAGTCGTGGTATATAAAACTTATGTTTTGTTCCTTTTAAATCCAATAATAAAACAAAACACGAATATCAAAAATTCCTCTTTCCCTATAAATAACCCCACCGTCGACCACTCTACCAAACCCTCACTTTTTCAAATCCTCCAATTTCAAAAATTTCCTCTTATTCAAAAACTTCATCTTCCTCCTCATTTCATCTCAACCGAAACCAAGAAGATCCGTCATCAACATGGTTTACATCGCACTCGTGCTCATCGCCCTAACACTCATCGCACTTGTGTTCCCTATGATGAAGTTCACATACGGAGACATTTACTTTGTGTTGTTAATCTATATTGGGGTTATATACCCAATCCTTTGTATCATCCTTAGTATTGAAATGCAATATTATTAATAATCTAGTTTATCTAGGTTATTATTATCATAATGTGTGTGTCACTTATTTTGATGTATATGTTTTATATTCTCTCGTGATACATTAGAAGTCAAGTATGCATGCTAAAAGAAAATGTATGATAAAACATATTTCGTAGTATAAAAACTGTAAAACCTATGTTTTTATCAAATCTGTTTCTGTTACTACAGATCCACGGATCCCGGAAGATATACTAGCCGGATCCCTTTTGTAAAAGAACTATGGGATCCATATGTTAGGTCACTAGTTTTACAACACAAGCTTACTAGAAGGAGATAAAGGCGATTGAACAACACACACACAAACACATACACGTATAAGACTTATATGGTTAGGTGTAGAGTATGTGAAGGAAATGCATTGAACAACCAACCCTCAAGTAAGGATTATACAAGAGTATTTATAGGAGGGAAGCTAGGGAAACACTCCTAGTTCCCATCCTTTCTTCTATGGGCTTGGGCCTAAGCTCATGGGCCTTCTACATAAGCTTAAGGCTAATAACAAACATAAAGGCCATAATTAAGCTAACTATTACATATGAATTACTAACACTTGATTATGGTTTAGGAGTGATTCCAACAATCTCCCCCTAAGTGTTAGTGATGAAAACGGTGAAGGCGTAGATGTAATGGTAGCTTTGACGTCTTCTGACATTCTTCTTTCTTGTGAGAAGAATTGCCTTGATTCGAACAATCTCCCCAGTGTAGAGAAATTGTTTTCTTTAAACGGTTATGCTTTGACGTCATCTTTAACTTTGTTCTTTGATTATTGTTCTTTGTGATGGAAGTGATAGTATGTTGTTGTCTGCATCAAGTCTGCCTCAGGTCTGCTTCGCTACTCCAGTGTCTCCACGTCATTCTTCAACATGCTCACACGCTCTTTAACGTTGAATAATAGTACTGATGAAATCCTTTAAGTCTTTAACTTTGTAGATTCTTTGATTTGATGAAGAATCATTCTGACTTTTGTGTTGCTTTATGATAGAACTTTCATTAGTGATGATGTGGCGTGAACATGAGAAGAATCTGCATGATCATTCTGCTCCAGAGCTTCCATAAGAAGAAAAAATTTAAAACGGTTAGTAATAAGCGGATTCCGGCACTTACAGGTTTGAACTTCGAGAGTGTTAACAGCATAGTGTGAAAACACAACTCTAATTCTCACAAAGGCCATTCCTGAACTGGAGTCCCACAAGTGAGATAACACGATGTACCGAAGTACACCTACAGTTCAGATGAGTCGCTGAGGTACACCGAAGCATCACCTCACGACTGTAGACCGTTTGAGACACACTAAGCGTAATCCACGGGGAGTTACCGAAGTGACCTGCTGTCAGGGCTGTTTGATGTTGACCCTGGCAGGAGTTTCCATTCAATCACTGAGGATCAAAATTGTGAACCTCTCATAAATGTTCTCGATAGATTGCTAAGATCTGTGAAAGACTCGATAACGTACCACTGATGTTCTTATTGTTGAACATCGAGTGATGAAATGTCAAGTGTACCTAAGAGATCTTTTGATGAATCTCGTGGCTCTAGACTCAATAGTGCGTTTTGGTTTTCCTGAGCGGAGACAAGGGAGAGGGTCTCCTTCTTCAATACCAGCGATCTCTAAGAGAAAGCCAATAGTTTACGTAGGGTTCCCTGTGAGAATGAAACAAGCTTCTTTTGAGAGAAACTTGAGTGGCTAAGAAGGTATAGTGCATGCGTAACTGGGTCCATGATGACTTTTAATCTTCAATACCGGCGTCACTAGGTGACAACCAGTAGCATATGAATTGAACCCGGTGTCTGCCCTAAGTTGAATAATTTGGAGGGCTATTTCTTTTCACCCTTTTCTTTGCATTTCTTTTTAATTCTTCAACTCCTTCTTTCTCCGATTCTCATTTTCTCCTTTTTATAATCGTACCTAAGGACTTCTAAGTACTAACTATTTGTGATGTCCTTGGGTAGATCCCTCCGGCTCTGGCGGATCATAGGACGGTTATTCCTAACCTTAATCTCCTTATAACTCCATTGCCATAAAACCATTTTTTTATGAAAATCTCTCAAAGTGTTTGTGAATGAAAAACATGTTTGAACACTTCAAGAGTTTTAGATTTTCAGAAATACTCCCCCTCCACATGTGCTTAGGAGTTTTTACGGAAATCTGTACAGTGAGGAAAGAGCACTCACTTTATGAATTGATCAACTCAAGATAGACAATCCCCCGCGAGCCACGGTTACATTTCATAATTAAAGAGTTACATTGTCAGCTTTTAGGTGACAACTAGCTCTAATAACTACCTTGAAGGTGTAGACAAGCCTCGAAAGGTTGTCATACCCGTCAGAGTTCATGTCTACCAAGAGATTCTCGAATGGTACTTTCTACTTGGACAAGTCCTTTGCGAGACACGTTTACATTACTAGCGAACTGGCTTGAAATTATTACCCGTCCCGGACAAGTCTTTTCGAGTTACTAACAGTTTAGTACCGTCAATTCGTTGGTTAAGTCTATTACACAAAGATTCATTTGCATTTACACAACATATTTCTTATCACATAATTTTCTCCCCCTCAAAAATGGCATATAAAATGTTATTTTTTGAAAAGTTGATAATAAATATGACCATTTCGAGTGTTGCGGGAAGATGACCACTATGAACAATTTGTGAACAAAGTTTTAATTCAAATACTCCCCCTCAACAAGTGATATAAACGGTTGAGGTTTTGAAAATCATACGGGGAAGTACTTGTCCTTTTGAGCAAAACCTTGAAAAATGAAAGGTTTGATAGGTTTTACTCAAAAGTAAGAAGCTTTCGCTCCTTTTATAAGGATTGTGGCACTGAAGCGTACCACAGGGTCCTTTCTTGACAAGAACGGGTTGTACACTGTTATGTGTGCACAAGCCATCGACATAATAAATCACACATCCAAAGTAATAATGAAATAGAAGCAGTTCAAGGGGTACCAGGAAGTCCAGTGATGTTGCCAGGAGTGCGAACAGGGCGTTGATAGCCGGTGATGTTAATCCTGGGTCGACCACCAACAAAGCTTTCCAAAGTTCTGAACTGATCCCTTCGATACAACCTTTCATCAATCATTTTAATGATCCTCCTCACATCCCTTCGATCCTGAGAATTCCATCGCTTAGGAGATCCAATCTTTTGACGTATATCCTTCAACCTATAAGCCAATCCGTCCCTAACCATCTTCAAAGTGTGATCCCCAAACTTGTGAAGATCACTACACGCCATTAAGCAATTTCGTTGAAGTTCACTCCGGTAAACGACGCCGAATGGTTTGTTGATGAGTGTATATTGTGAGAGTTCGTTGATGTCGGGAAAATCAAGCTGAGGTGGAGTGAAGTTGACACGGGTCTGATATGATTCAACTGCGAGCTGGAGATCTTCTACACGTTCTTTGATGACTATGCGTCTGATGAAGATGAGCAGTGACTTGATGAATTCACGTTGTACTTCAGTTGAAAATTGCCTTATGCAACCCTGTACTTTGGCAAGGTACATGTCTTCAATGTCGTTGATAGACAAATTCTCAAAGTCAGCTTCAGAGAATGCATAATCCTGGTCATCTTGCCTTTTGACCAACAATCTTCTTGAGAAAAGTGTAGTCCCATTTGGTCGAAAGATCAACGTGTTTGATGGCAACGATATCCTTAGTACTGAACACTGCATGTTGAGACTTCTGAACCTGGCAGCTTCTGTAGTAGATTCTTCGGCGTTCCGGCCAATGATGAATCCCGTACATTGCATCTCGGTCGTATGCTTCCACTTTGTTGGAGAACAAGTGATTAGCTCTTTCCTCGATAGCTATGCAGTTTGAGTATATGGCTGCTAGGAATGGAAGTGTCAAAGATGTAGCGTATTTCCTTGAGCCATCGCCACCGTGTAGAAGAAATTCCAAGTCTTTGTTGAAGAAATATCTGAATGGAATCCTAGGTTCATCTGGTTGGCCAATTGTTGGTAGAGGTTTAGACCAGTCGGTGTAATATGGAGGATTGTCCCGTTTGGTGAAGTCGATGTTTGCTTCTGGGTTGAGCCAATCCATGTTGTTAGACATAGCTCGAGCAATGTTATCAAGATGATATTCGACCTCGAGGGCACTTTTCGAGCGATCTTTTAACAGTTGAAATGCTTCATTCTTGAGTCGCTTCAACTCGGATTTCGTCATCTTTTTCACATGGAACTTTTCTTGTAGAATTTTAGCATGCTCCAATGTATTACCGTCTACCAGATCTTGACCTTCAGCAGGGTAGGGAGTTGAGTTAACAAGTGTAGAGAACCATTCAAATTCCTCTGTTTTATCGTCATCTAGCCATGAAACGACGTCAACCATGGGCGCCTTCTTCTTCTTTTGTTTAGACCTAGATGAGGATTCTGGTTTCTGAACTTGTTTGGGAGAGGTGGGTTGTTGTAGGGGCTCAAGGACTTCCTCATCGTCACCACCCATATACTCAAAGTGATCACCGGTTTTCTTAGTCTGGGGTGGTAAGTCAGAATCCCGAGGTTTTTCAGTAGAAGACCGAGGAGGAGACCTTTGTTGTGCTGGAGTCCGTTTGGGTGGTGGTTGCATAGAAGATGATTCACCAGACTTCTTCGAGCGTTTATGCTCGTCATTCTTATCCTGATCCTTATCTTCATCGTCGCGTGGACGCTTTGGCCTTTCAGCTTCTTCTCGGCATGCTGTTTTGAGTTGATATTCCAGCAGTGCTTCAAGCAATTTACCTTCGTGAGAGGCAAGTGTTGCAGATCGTTTGGACAGTTGAGCTACCAGCCGGTCAACTAACTCAGCATCTGAGAATATTATGGGATCAACTGGATTGATGTTCACGTGCATCGGTGTTGATTTCATAGTCTGCTTGGCCAGGTGAAGTAGATTCGGATAGAGTTGTTTGGTGAACAACTCCTTTGTAACTTTCGGAACAATGTCAAGGAGGTAATTGTGAGTGTAACCTTTGATCATTTCGTCCATTTTCCCTTGAAGATCATCTTTCATGAACTTCTGAACTTACTCCCTTTCAACTTTCATCTCGTCAATCTCATCATGAATATACTGTATCTGATCAGCGTAGAAATTCATCTTCCTGTAGAGCATGTCTTTCTTTCTGACTTTGTTGACAGCATTCACAATTCTTTTATGAGTATGAGAAATCCAAGATCGAGTTGGCTTCTTCACTGATTTGGATGTTGATTTGGTTGATCTTTTAGATGGTGGTGGTGAAGAATGAGATGATGAATCTAATGATGAGGAGACATGAGGAGGCTCAGGGTCCTTTGGAGGTGCAGAAGTATCCTCCTTGGAACGAATTGGACTGTTGAGAAGATAATCATCATAATTCTCTTCGTTATCTTGTCCAGATTTAGCTTTTACTTCCATCTGAGCCTGGGCTTCTTCATCAGTCTTTTCTTTCTCAGACTTGTCCTTTTCTGGTTCCTCAATGTTATAATCAATAGATTCCTCCACAAGCTTTTGCTGTTGCACAAGAGTGGTGGCACCAGTTCCCTTATCAGGTCGATTAACCGCATCAGGATCTGGTGAAGAGTGGACACCACCACTCGACCCTCCGGAGCCACGCATTTGATCTTGTTCAAATTCTTTAGCTTTTTGTAGGTGTCTAACGATTTTAAACTTCTTCCTGTAGGATGAATCCAGTTGCTCTTCATCACTTTCAGAGCTTTCTTCATATGGCACAAGTACAGGAGTCTTCCCTTTTCCTAGGTCAGCTGGAGGACTAGGAGGTTTTGCTACTGAGGGAGGTGGTTCGGTTGCAGATTCAGAGTAGTGGACCTCCTCGTCTGATTGTGTATCTTCAGAGCTATTTTCCAGTAGCTTTCTTGGTGGTTCAGGTGTAGGAATAGGAACAGCTTCCTGAGAGGGAACTTTCTTCTTTGGAGTAGGTTTCCTCTTTGGGACTTTCCTTTGACTCTCTGTGCTTACTGCACTTCCAGCACTTCCTCTTCTGGTTCTCCGAGTAGGTGTTCCAGAAGGCTTTTCATCGAGATGACCAACTTTTCCTTCTCTTACTGCTACCCGATACCTTTTGAACGTTTCAAGCTTCTTGATTTCGTCAGTCAGTAGGTGATCAGGTAACATAGCACCCTGTTTCTTTGTTGACGATTCCTTGATTCTGACAGATAAAATAGGCTCAGTCAACATGTCGTGATTGTCGGGGTCATTGAGCCTCTTGGGAATATCAGGATGAAGTCCAAGTGCTCTCTGGATCATCATGTCATCCCATATCAGAGCTTCAATTTCGATGTCCTTCTTGTTGATTAATTACCAGAAGATTTGCAGTTCCATGAGCTTGGGATGCTCATATCCACTGTCACGACCAGAGACCGATTTGGTGATGATGATGTAGAGGGTTCTCCACGGTTGAGGAATGTTCTTAAGCTCCACATGAGAGTGCTTAGTGATAATTCCTGAAGCTTCATCATAGCCAATATCAATCAAGAATTGTAGAACTGTCTCCTCAGTAGGTGTGGCATAGAAGTCGGTTGGCACGATTTCTGGAATGAGAAGAACAACCCGTAAGTCTGCATGAGTGATGGTGACTTGTTTGTGATTGAGAGTTACAGTCACTACACTTTGACCCTTGATCCTTTGCATTGAATTCCAGAATTGTTGAATGTAGATCTTCGGTACTGTTGCAGAGTGTGAGAGCATGTTCTGGTAGAGATGATTCTTAAGAATATCCACAACAATGAGACAAGAAGATTCCGAGCATGTGAGGGTTTCAAAGTCAACCCTAAGGTTGTTCTTTCCAATCTTTCTCGGATAGCCATTAGGGAAGATGTCAGCAATAGTGAGAACTTCTGGTGCATCCACATTCATTTGAGCAGCCATGTCGTGATCTGAAAAAACATTAGCCAGAAGAACCAACATATCGAAAGACATAATGTTAGTCAACAGAAGGTTTTTATTGTCTAATTATTGAATATATACAGTGTCAATGATTGTTACGAGTCCAAAGTCACTTAATTGTCCAATAGTCCAATGACGTCGTGAGAAGTTTCATGAGTTAGTTAACTTTAGATTTTAAAGTTTATGTTATCACATATTTTCACAACACATTATACTTTTAAGCTTATTGGTGACGTTATTGGATTCGTGACGCTATGATTCATTTATTTACATGTTTGCACGCGTAACAATTCATAACGAAGGTTTGATCAAGGCTTATGCGTAGGAATAGTAGCTTATGCGTAAACAGGAGAAGTATACGCGTAGATGCAAGCTTATGCGTAGGATCCTTACTTAAGCTTAAGAAATATTAAGCATAGGAAAAAGGGAACCTTATGCGTAGAGCTTACGCGTAGGCGTATAAAAACCTTACGCGTAAGGATTACTCGTAAGAGTAAACCTTATGCGTAGAGTCACTGTTTACGCATATCCTTCACAGGATACGCGTAGTCCCATTGTAGAACCTTACGCGTAACAGTTACGCGTAAAATTTCTCTTACGCATAAATTTCTACGCGTAAGGTGATCCTTATGCGTAGAGTTACAAAGACCTTGATTCTGAGTTTTAAGCGTAGCAAGCCTGAGACAAAATCATCATATCATCAATCTTAACACATTTGTTCATTTTAAGACAGATCAAGTCATGAAACTCAATTTACAGTTTTACGCGTAGAAAGTCATACGCGTAAGTGAAAACCCTAAAGTTTAAGAATTACGCATATGATTTATAGCCATAGGAATTGCACCAAACGTTTTCTCGTAGGTCTTAGGTGTTGTGAGAGTCTAATAACCAAGTTTTAACATCCAAAACGCAGTGAATCAAAAATACCCAAACCTAAGAACATTAAACCCTAAATTCCAATTTTTTATTCAGTTAGTGTTTCTGGGTTGTTATAGGGCCTGGAAATCATTAATTCAACATGATATAAACATCACACAACAATATTTTTGACCAAAAACCTTCACATTTGAAAACGCCCAAAATTACGCATAAACCCTAATTTTGAAATTCACTCAATTCGTGTATCTGGGTTCGTTTAAGTGATGAAAATGAGTTTATTGATGTAAGAAACACATTTTAACACTGTCTTTCTAACCACAAACACCCAAACACGATTATGTGTTCATACGCATACGCGTAGAACACAAAATCATCCATAGTTTAAGATCCAACCGTTAATTTTCAAAACGATTTAAAACCATTGTTTGTAATCTTGTTAGGAACACAAAGACACTTACAAATTGAAGATCTGAAACACGGATTTCTTGAACGAATTTTAAGCGTAGGATTTATTAGTTGAGAGTAATAAATGTGAAGTGAATAAATTAGGTGGGGTGTTTTTATTAAAAGTAACTTTAAGCTTTTGGCAGTTTTGGTCCCTCCACCTTTTCCTTTTACATACAAAGCCATTTAACTTCCATTTTAGTTACCAAACAAAGATATTAAGAAAGAAACTTGACGACACTCCCTCTCGACTTAAGAAATAATGAAAGGTTATAAGTTTTAGTCCGAGGAGTGTTATTGAACCAGAAACTTTACCACCATTGATATAAGAAACAACCGGGATAGGATAACATGCAAGTACACAGAAGTTTTGAAACAGTTAAGAATTTATTTTCTCCCCCTCAACACTTGATCGAAAAAAAAAATACTGAATTTTGAAAGATTTGAGTGTTGACGGAAGAGATGTACTTGCCATGGTTGAAGAAATATAGATAGAAGAATATTTTTGTTGTTTTAACAGTTTTTATATTTTTGTATTTTGTTTTTGAAAAATTTATTTACAAAAGATATTTTGGTGTTTGACAGGTTTTTAAGACTGTTTTAGGAGGTCATCCAATTCCTCTTGAGTCAAACACCTCATACCAATCCGGTGGATCAACTCATTAAACCTAGCGGGAGGCAAGGCTTTGGTGAGTAGATCTGCCAATTGGTATTCTGTACCCACGAAGTATAATTCAACTGTACCCTGTTCCACGTGGTCCTTGATGAAATGATAGCGAAGATCGATGTGCTTTGATTTCGAGTGCTGAACTGAGTTACACGAGATCGCAATGGCACTCCGATTGTCGCAGTACATCAGGATTCTGTCAAATACGTAACCATAGTCTTTGAGTTGTGTTCTCATCCAGATGACTTGAGCACAACACGCGGACATGGCTACATATTCTGCTTCGGTTGAGGACAGCGATGTATAATCATGTTTCTTCGATTGCCAAGACACCAGTTTATCACCAAGAAATTGTAGTGCTCCTGAAGTACTTTTCCGTGAGTCTAAACATCCTGCGTGATCAGCATCTGAAAAAGCGATTAGTTCAAAACCAGAATCCTTCGGATACCAGATCCCCAAGTTAATGGTTCCCTTGATGTATCAGAGGATTCTTTTAGCCTCAGAGAGGTGGGTTTCAGTTGGTCTTGACTGATAACGGGAGCATAGATAAACGACAAAGACAATATCAGGCCTGCTAGCTGTTAGGTACATTAGAGACCCAATAATACTACGGTATTTTGTAGTCCACTAATTTCCCATTTAAGTCAGCATCTAGCTTCTTGGTATGAGTCATTGGTGTGGCATAAGTGTCACAGGTTTTCATTCCAAATTTGTTTAACAATTTAAGGGCATATTTGGACTGACACAAGAAAATACCACGGGGTGATTGATGAACTTGCAGTCCTAGAAAGAACGTAAGTTCACCCATCATGGACATTTCAATATTTTTCTTCATTAATTTTGCAAAAGCGATTGAGTACTTTTTATGTGTAGACCTAAAAATGATGTCATCCACGTAAATTTGAACAATTAAGATATGTGTCTCGTGATACTGTATAAAAAGAGTAGGGTCAACCGAACCTTTGGTGAAATTATTGGCAATGAGGAAAGATGATAGCTTGTCGTACCATGCCCGAGGAGCTTGTTTGAGACCATACAGAGCTTTGTTCAGTTTGTAGACATGGTTCGGGAACTCAAGATGCAACGCAGTTTTGACATAAACCGTTTCTTTAAGTTGTCCATTGAGAAACGCAGTTTTGACATCCATCTGATAGACCGTCATATTCATATGAGCCGCGAACGTGAGAAATATCCGAACAGCCTCAAGTCGAGCAACCGGAGCAAAAGATTCTTCAAAGTCTATTCCCTCTTCCTGACGATAACCCTTCGCAACTAGACGTGACTTGTTTCGGATTACGTTCCCTTCAGCATCCAATTTGTTCTTCCAAATCCATTTTAGACCGATGACGTAAACCCCTGTTGGTCTTTCAACCAGTTCCCATACTTCAAGACGTTTGAATTGGTTGAGTTCTTCTTGCATGGATTCAATCCAGGTGTCTTTTGTCATTGCGTCTTTGATGTTTTTAGGCTCAGATTGGCAGACAGTGAGAGCATAAATGCAGTGCTCACCATCTGAGTGAAGACGTTGTCTCGTAACGACAGGTTGGTTCGGGTTGCCAATAATATTTTCCAGAGGATGATCTTTTGTCCATTTATGTGTAGAGGGTTGATGTTGGTATACATTGTGCAGATTCTGAGGATTCAAATGGTTTGTTGAAGATTCTACGACATCTGGTGCAGCAGTCTCATTAGCAAACGGGTTAAAGAACGCATTTGGATCAAAATCTGCAGATGGGGGTACTTCATTCAGAATATCATCAGTCGGTTCATCATTGTTGGAAGCGGTTTGTTCAACTGTTGTGTTGGAGTCTACTGGTGATGCTTCTTCAACCGTAGTTGTTGTAGCAGGTGTATCAGGTATATGAATATTATCAGGTTGTGCAGCGGAAACATCGGATACACCTTGAGCACTGTCATCAATATCGTCACAGAACAGCGGAGCAAATAGCTTTTCCATTTGTTGACGAGTGAGCTGGGGGCTTTGTTCAGCTGATGATGGGGTTTGAGGGAAGTTTAAACGGTTGTGACCGGGTTCTAAGCTGTTATACTCAGAAGCCATTTCCGTAAGTTCATCAAAATGAGCATGAATCGTTTCCATAACATGTTTTGTACGACGATTCCAGATCCGGTAACCTTTAGAATTCTCACAATATCCAATGAAGACTCCAATGTCAGCTTTGGCTTTGAGCTTTCCAATATCATCACGATCATTATTCGGATAGCAAAGGGATCCAAATACATGAAAGTGTTTGAGATTCGGTTTATGGTTGTGGAGAAGCTCAAACGGTGTTTTGTTGTGGCGTTTAGTAATCATAGAACGGTTTTGAGTATAGCATGCAGTAGATACAGCTTCTGCCTATAAGTAATCTGGAAGTTTAGCATTGATTAACATTGTTCTTGCAGCTTCCACTAACGTTCGGTTTCGTCTTTCAACAACTCCGTTTTGTTCTGGTGTACGTGCAATAGATGTTTGATGTTGAATTCCCACTTTCTCATAAAATGCACGAAGGGTTTGGTTAACAAATTCAGTTCCTTTGTCTGTTCTTATTTGGCGGACGGTGTTCCGGAGCTGAACTTGAATTTTCGTGAGAAAGGTGATGATCATTTGTGGAGCTTGATCTTTGCTTCGAAGAAAGTAGACCCAGGTCCATCGTGAATAGTCATCAACAATTACTAAGATGTAGCGTTTGCCATTTATCGTTTGCACGCGCATCGGGCCACACAAATCCATGTGAAGAAGATGAAGCACATGCTGAGAGCTGTGTTCCACCTTTGAAGGAAAATGAGCACGAGTGCTTTTCCCTTGTTCACAAGCTGAGCAAAGGTGATCTTTTGAATACCGGAATCGTGGGAGACCTTCAACTAGTTTGTGTCGAGCAAGGTTGGTGATGGTTTGAAAGTTTAGATGTAAGAGACGACGGTGCCATAGCCAGGATTTTGTTGATGTTGCCTTTGAAAGTAAGCAGATGGGAGATGAAGCAACCATGTCTTGCATAGAGATAGTGTAAAGACTAGAATTACGCGAGCCAGACATAAGGTCATTTCCTTGTAGATCACGAATGAAACAAGTTTTCTCCCGGAAAGCAACCTCCAAATCTCCATCACAAAACTGACCTACTGAAAACAGATTGTGACCGAGGCCTTCCACATAGTAAACCCTGCTAATTTCGATGTTCCCATTGATATAGTCTCCGTAGCCCATGATAGCTGCGAAGTGATCATTCCCGAATCTGACAGTGCCAATGAACTTTGCAATAAAGTTTGATAACAGTTTAAGGTTGCATGTCATGTGTCGGGAACATCCGCTATCAACAATCCAGAGAATGATCTGTATCACCTGCATTACACACAGACGACACAGATGGAATAGAAGTAGATGTGGAACCCGAAATGTTAGAGGGTTCCGATGCAGTTATAGTAGACATACACACATCAATAACTTTAGGCATCCATTTAAATCCTAATGTGTTATATATCCATTTCTGCCATCTATAACTACTATTTGCTTTGGTCTTAGTGAATGCACTAGGTGATACTACATTCTTTTGAGGTAAAACTGGAGCTACAGGGACAGCAATGCTTGCCTTATAATCTAAAGAAGGCGGTCTACCAAGCACAGACTTAGAATGATTAGTGGGCCTAGAGGTATTCCGATTCTTAAGATTCCGTAAACGAGAGATTATAGCTTTAGCAACACATTTGTCATGACAATCAGAATTCATACTTTTACGACAAATAACACAAGGTGCATCAGACTGAATATCAAAAGTACTTAAAGGTTTAGCATTCGTTACATCACTATTTCTATTACATTTGCTAGACGCAATATCTGTAGTGGAAGCAACGTGAGTCTTATTCATAGTCCTAGGGTGTTCTTCTACTTTAGCATTCCTTATTGATCTTTTCTTAGGTCGCAACTTCCTATACTTCGATTGAGTGCTCCTAGGCTGTGAAGTGCGGACGTTTGGAAAAGATGCAACTATTCCTGTTTCAGTAGAAGGAAGCACGTTAGCAACTTGTGATTTGGCAGTAGGTATTCTAGGTTCACGATTACTTAGTGTGACTGGTGCTATTCTCTTAATCACGGTAGGCGGAAGTTGTTCATACTTTCCTAACATTTCTCTTAACTAAAAGATAGTGTGAATCAAATCTTGATTTTCAGAACGGATATTGCCAGTAAAATGCATTACTTCTCTAGTGTGTGCAAGATAGTGATCAAGTTCGTGTGATGCTTCATGACGAGTCTTATTGAGTAAATCCAATATGATACCTCCTGTTTAACTTTTACAAGTTCTTGTTCATATTTTGAGATTTGACTTTTCAAAGACACGTTTTGATCATCCAGTTGCTCAGATTTTGGATTAAAATTGTTTGATTGCAACTGGTGGATTTTGGTTTGCAAAGCAAGTTCACGATTTTGACAATCTTTTTGACACCATTGAAGACGACGTTTTGCATTTGAAAGCTCGTGTAAGAGACGTTCGTTTTCAACTTTTAAAGACTCGATCTGAAGCACATTATAAGTATTCTCAACAGTTACAATATTATCAACAGTATCAGCAGAGATATAATCAGATGCATGTGGCAAAGAATTGAATAACACAACATTATGGATATCAGCACAGATAACATCTTTCAAGAGTCGATCAACATCTTTTCTCAACATTTTCTTGTTACGTTTAGTATTAGAAATAGATGTTTATGTTTTCTCGAAAACGACCTTCATCACTCCAAGTTCCTTATGAAAGTCCCGTTCCCAAGACAATGCACAACTTTTCAAATTTTTAACATTTGGTAAAAGATTTTTCTGAAAAATGTCTCTTTGTTCTCGCGCTAGAGGCGATTGAAAGTGTTGAACTTTGATTTCAGAATGATATTCTATCTCATGTTCTAAAGTTTTGAGGTTAGCCATGAAAATATCAAAATATCTAAGAATTTTGCGATTTTTCAGGTTTTGAGTTTACTTCACTGATGGAAGGTAAAGGACCATAAATTTGTGCATAATCTGGTTGTGGATTAACATTAGAAGACTCAGATGTTTTTATGATAACCCTTGGTGTGTTAGAAGAATCCGTTGGTGTGACGAAAGTGACCGGTTTTGAATAATTAAAAGGTTTGTTGTAAACAACAGTTTTTTAATTTTGATCGACTCTCGTCTTCTGCATCTAATTCCTCTTGATGATGATATTCAACAACACTCATAACATAATTATCAATTTTATATTCTGCACTGGAAACTTCAGGATTTGGTTTGAATGCTTTTGTTGAAAGCTTAGGTTTGTAATCAGCAAGATTCAGTCCATATCCATTTGGATTGGGTTTTAAAGTAAACTTTTCAATAGAAGTTACTGATTCAACATGTTTGTAAACAACAGTTTTAAACTCTTTAAGTTTGTTTTGCAAGCCGATGATTTCTTCAAGATGATCATCTATTCGTTTCGTTGAATGCTTTTTGTATGCGGAGAACTGTTTTTGACAAGTTAACAACTCAGCCTTAGCTTTTTGATTTTCCAAGGTGAGAGCGTTAATTTGATTTTTATGTTCATGTTTCAGTTGTTCTATCTCAGACAACAAAGCATTTTTCGAAGCGGCTAGATCACGCATCTGTCTCTCTAAATATTTTTCGTTTTGATGAGATTTAGTAAAGGCTGCTTCAAAACCTTTTTCACGTTTTTCTTGAGTTTTGAAAAAGTTGAGTTGCTTTTGTAAACATTCAAAATCCTTGGTTAACAGTGCATTTTTACTTTTTAAGGTCTGATTTAATGCACAACATTCTTCAATTTGGGATTGTTGGTCTTTAAGTAAAAGAGCAAGATCTAGATGAGGCAAAAGTCCGGCTTGTTCAACGGAAGTCACCACATGATCATTATTTAGATCATCAAGTATAACCACGGAGTCAATTTGATTGTCAAAGGAAACCATAAGGTCATCTTGATCGTCAAATGTAACTACGGGGTCTAATTGAAAATCGTCGGAATGAGATGTAGATGACTCATTTTGAACACTCTGAGCCTTGCCGGATTCAGATGTTGGCGGAGATATTAGATAAGAGATAATTATGGTTTGTTCGGGTACCTGAGACAAGCCATCAGTGTCATACACTGGGCCTGTGTCACTCATGTGTAACTCATGCATATTATCCATTAACATAACAGCTGCATTAGCCTGCAAGTCCTCCATATCATCATCTGAGTCTGCATCTGCCATAAAACTCTGTTCTTTGTTTGTGAGAGTTCCACCAGCTTCATCCTTAAGAGCCAAAAGAAGAGCCTCTTTGAAATAAGCACTGCCCTTAGTCCTCGGCTTTGGGCATGCATTAGCCAGGTGTCCCTTCTCATTGCAGTTGTAGCATCGAAGACCATTCAACCCATTCTTAGCATTTCCCTGTTCCACCACTTGAGCTCTGTTGTTGTTTCTACCCATAGCATTAAACCCTTGACCACCTCCCATCTGACGACCATAACTACGATTCTGAACTTCAACTCGTCCATTGTTCACAACAGCCTGATTTCGTGTATTAGATGAGGAACGAATACGATTGTTGGATTTGTTGGTATAACGGCTAAAAGCATTAGCAATCATAAAAAATCCTTGTTGCAATGCTTCGAACGGATCGGATTCCTCATTAGTTTGACTATGAAGTGCTTGATCATTGTTGTTGTTGTAAGGAACCAATTGATTTTGTTGAGGTTGCTGTGATTGATCATTTGGTGTGATAGTGGCAGTTGGTTGAGTTGCTTGTTGAGGAGGATAACTGTTTTGAGCATACAAGGCAAGTTGTTGATTTTCCGGAGTTGTCGTTGAAGCAATTTGAGCACGGAGAATCCTTTCCCTATCAACTTACTTTTCATGAGGCTTCAAGTAATCGTACAACAATCCATATGTAGAATTATGCATATTCTTCGCTTGACGGAGAAAAATGACATACTTCTCCCATTCAGGACCAAGAAAACTCAGGAACTTAGTATTCACTGCAATTCTTGGCATGATGATGTTATGTTTATCCAAATCATTGATGATGTCTGAAAATCGATGATGATAAGACTCTAGTGTCTCTCCAGGTTCAATCATGAAGTGTTCATAAGCCAAGTAAATTTTGGATTCCATATCTTCCTGATTGAGTGCAGATCCTTCCATAAGTAGATGAATATGTTCCCACATTTTCTTTGCAGTCTTTTGAGCATCAACACTTCGAAGAATTGGATTTGGTAATCCTAAAAGGGTATATTGCATTGCAAGCTCATCAGCTTCATAGTGTAGAAGTTCTTCTAGATTTAAGTCTGCAACAGTAGCAATATTTGATTGTTCATCTCTTGGTGGATTAGCATTAGGATCTCCGGGTACAATGACATTAGGAATCTCAAATGCACCTTCCAAGATAACCTTCTTTAAGAACTTTCCATGTGGCTTCTTCAGATCACAAAACCTAAAGAACCTTATCACCCATTGATCAGAGTTTCCTGGAGTGAGCATTGGAGGTCTATCAAGTGATCCAGCCTCATGAATTGATTGTTGGCTGCTTAAAGCTTCACACATCTTTGCAAACCAAGTGGGTTCCTTCATAGTGTTCCTTGATGGATGTTGATTGAATTCATTTGTGTAGGGTTGAACTTGAAGACTGGGTGGTGTTTGAACCATTTGTGGTGGAGGAATTGCTTCAAGTTGTGGAGTATGTTGTTGATTAAATTGTTGTTGATAAATTGCTTGTTGTTGATTCCATTGTTGATGTTGTGGACTTAGTTGTTGTTGTCGTTGAGAATAAGTGTAAGAGAAATAGTTAGAGTATGGTGGTTGTGACATGTTGATAAACTTGTGTTATAAAATGGATCTTTGTAGTCGAATGGACCGTTGTTGATGAAGTATCCTTAGGCGTAGAAATCACAATAGCCAAGTAGCACTTATGCGTAAAAACACCAAAGTTACGCGTAACAATCAAGAGTTACGCGTAGGTTTAGCTTACGCGTAAGTAGGGAAAATACTCTAAAGTTATGCGTAGACACAAAGTTAGGCGTAGAAACTTAGGCGTAGGATTACCTTATGCGTAAGACTAGGCTTAGGCGTAAGATGAATCTTATGCGTAGGATTTCTACGCGTAAGCTTTTATACTTATGCGTAAGTTTAGGGTTTTTTCCCAACTGATCTTTTACACTATCACAGTGCAAAAGATATCCAAAGTCGACGTATTTTCAGGCTTATCCAAGCAAGAAAACACGGAGTAAACCACGAAACTGAAGATCAAACCACGGATAATGTTACGCGTAGAACTAGGGTTTTGATACGCGTAGTTCTACTCGTAAGATGACTTTTGCCCAAATATGTTTCTAAACCAGATTTTTGTGATGAAATAGCTTCAATATCACCAAAATAGCACAAAAGTGTGAAACTTGATGATCCAAAGCTCCTAAAACAGTTATGCGTAGGACGAACCCTTCGAACAAAAACTAGCTTAAAAACGTATATCAACGCATAAAGTTTGAAACGTTTTGCCAAAAACAAGTATTTTAACACCTTAAAACGTTGAAAGTACAAGAATCTTGGATTAAAAAGTGTAAAAAACGAGTTTTTAAGCGAACCAAAGTATCACGGCATTCTACGCGTAGGACCAAAAACCCACTTCAAGAAATAACGATTCACCCAACTAGTTTGGTCTCTGATACCACTGTTAGGTCACTAGTTTTACAACACAAGCTTACTAGAAGGAGATAAAGGCGATTGAACAACACACACATAAACACATACACGTATAAGACTTATATGGTTAGGCGTAGAGTATGTGAAGGAAATGCATTGAACAACCAACCCTCAAGTGAGGGTTATACAAGAGTATTTATAGGAGGGAAGCTAGGGAAACACTCCTAATTCCCATCCTTTCTCCTATGGGCTTGGGCCTAAGCTCATGGGCCTTCTACATAAGCTTAAGGCTAATAACAAACATAAAGGCCATAATTAAGCTAACTATTACATATGAATTACTAACACTTGATTATGGTTTAGGAGTGATTCCAACACCATCCTACTGGAAAACAGTTTTCATGCAAGATTAAAAACCACTTCTCTTCAAAAAGAAGTATTCCACTAGAACGTCAAAACCATAAGTGAGTTTAGTGTCATTGTTGTTAAAAACCATTGTTAATAAAAATCTAATAAAAACGTTAGATAATCATAGGTTGATCACAAAAATCATTTTCTATTAACTCATTTTTCCTATAGGTGTCACTATGTCGCATACATATGAGTTTAACTCTTCACTTTCTAGCGTCTACACTCCTAACATCTCTCTTGAACCTAACACACCTGGCAATCATGTCCGTGGGTTCAACAATCTCGAAACTCGTCACTTCCATGAAGGACGTATTGTAGACACCTCTCTACAATTCGAAGAAGGTATCAATACCTCCTTCCGAGCCATTGGACTAGAATGTCTTTTCGAAATAAACGAGAAAATATGTCCAAGGTTTGTATTGGAATTCTTCCGTCAAGTCGAACTCGTTCATAACGAGGATCGTTCTTTATCTCTTTGGTTTTGGATCAAAAACCAAAAGTTTGTTTTGACTCTTGGGCAATTTGCTCAAATCCTCCGAATTCCAAACTATGGACAATGTGCCTTCACTGAAGATTGGTCTCTTGATTCTCTCTTCAATTTTAGTGAAGAAAATAGTCCGTATTGTTCTAACAATCTCCCCCTAAGGCGAGATTGTAAATCTTCAAGGGTCCAAGAACAAACTTATTCCTTATGGAATGTTCTTGACGCGCCTTTATCATAACCTCATGTTTCATCATCCTCAATTTCAAAGTCCGTTGTACGTACTTGTGAACAAGATGATGGAACCACTGAACATTTCTCACATGAAGACGTTCTTTATTCCTGAATCCGCCAACACTCATCAACCATTTGATGATCCATCTAGCGAAAACACTCAAGGAACTTAGTAGTAATTCAAATAGGATCAATTCTCTTGTACTCATGCTTTATCAATGTAATCCAATTTCTTTCATGAAATAAAACATCTTACATTTGATATCTTAGTATTAGAACTCCTTTTAGACTATCCTTGAGATATAATTCATTGTCAAGATCATTGCATACCTTTAGTAAAAGTCCTGCTGAGTAGATGGGCGGATCCCAAAGATTGTGCTAGACGGATCCCTACACTAAGGGAACCGTGGGATCCGGCAAACAGAAAATGCAATTGCAAGCATTATATTTCAAACATATCCTTAGAACACCTCACATTGAGCTAAACATAATGTCTTAAGGCAAATTAAGTCCTTATCAAGATAGGTTGATCCTTCCTACTCACACATAACTCACCTAGATTACATTCTAAAAACGCTTGTAGATCTATCGTTTCATTTTTAATCCATTACTCTTCCGCTCTTAAACTCACACTTCATTTTCTACTTGATCCCTCACATCTAGTCTTAGAAATCTTTCGACTATGGCAAAATTGATCATAAATCATCCTCACCTCAAAATTGATCAAAGTTGATCAAACTCTAGTTTTTCCCATCTCAAAGCTTCTAGGATATTTTCCAAAACACTATCCTAAGTCACAACCTGATCTCTAGGACCATTTAGCTTCAATTGACACTCTCATCTCTCGTGTCATCCTTGCTCATCCATTGGTACTCTTGAAAATTCCAAATCCTTCCATAAAAGACAATCATTAGCTACATCACTCATTACCTTCAAGTACTTAAGCAAACCTTCATTTAAAACACTTAGGAGGACTGAAACACTCAAGATGTTATAGGTCTTAGATCTTAGAAACATCATTTCCACTCTTTCATAGCTGCTGAGAGCCGGATCCCTAGGATTAGCCTAGACGGATCCCTCTGAGGGGGGAACCGTGGGATCCGGATGACAGTCTAAGTCAAATCTTGCTAAAACAATCATTTCAACTCATCTTCCTAACTCAAACACTCCATCTCATCTTAAATGAGTTCCTAGATCAGTGCAAACTCTGAAGTTGACCCTTGTGCATGTTAATCATCACATTCCAATGAATCCTAGTGGCTTAAGGCTTAAATGCACTTGCCAAATCTCTTGGTTTATAAACCACTTTGTTAGGACCTCCATAGTCATCACTCTCATCCTAACTTTCAGCTCTTGCAACCTCTTGAAATCATCTCATCATGAGGAAAACCCCAAGTAGTAACTTATCCACCAAAGAACCACCCATGAAAAAGGCTCGTGTTATACACGAAATCTCTTCAACCGAATCATCTCCGGTCAAGCCAACAAATGATAAGATCCTTCATCATCCAATCAAACCAATTCCTAAAAGAATAGTGCCCACAAAACTACCTATGCCAAACACCACCATACCTCCTAGGCCAAACAATATCATCTCCACTAAACCATCACCATTGGTTCCTAGAGCTATTTCATTTACATCCCCACTATCATCACCACACCTCTACAATTTAGAGGACTTGCCTCATAGGCCGTCTCATCCGCTTCCGCCGACAACATTCTCCTCATTAGGAGGAATAATGGTACAAAATCAAGGTGTTGAGTCAACACTTGCTCCGGATTCCTTTTCGCCGTTTCCATCATATAATCCCATTTGGATTATGAGAAATCATCAAAGTCAACCACCCGACCATATGGAAGTTGACACTTCTCTACCACCACCATCATTCTTGGTCGAGCCATTCTCAAATGTGCCTCCACCAATCCCTCCATCGTTTGAAGCTCCACAAACCGCTTCACTTGATCCTTCGCATCAAGCCATTTCATTTCTTCCACCACCACTACCTAGCCATGACAAAGATTGCTATCATTGTCAATATGTTGAAGGTTTGATACATGAAGTACGAGAAGACCAACGTTTCATGTTCTATCATCTCCTCGAACGTTTTGACGAGATCAAACCTAAACAAAACTTGAGCTAGAAGATTTTAGTGGTGTCCTAGCATCAAGCGATAGTTGGTTTAGAAATTCCTAGTCATGTACTTTCTTATTTTCTTAGTTTTTAGAGTCATGTATATCATAACTCTAGTTTTATTAAATGGAATTACATGCTACTTGTTATTTTTCTGAGCATATGATTACCTTGTATTCATATCTCATTTTTGTGATAACATTACTTGTTATATCACCTTTGCTGAAATTAATCAGTTAATACGGATCCCTCAGAATTGCCTAGACGGATCCCTACTAGGAGGGAACCGCGGGATCCGTGAGACAGAAAACTATTTTCTACTAACTTGGAACACATTTGCAGGAAATTGTGAATTATACTTGCTTTCTAACATTTGTTTTGTAGTTATTCAATTCACACATGAAGACTTTGACATCCTAAAGCTAGGGGAGCTTTATGTCAAAGCAATACATTGCAAATTACTTGCAATACTAGGTTTAAATTTCGTGACATCCCCTTGCAAAATTGCAATCATCAAGGGGGAGCACATTCGTCTCTTAGACGAAATCTTTTGCAAACTTATTTGCAAACAAACTAGATTAGTATTACTTACTTGACGCCCTTGCATAGGGATGGACTCGTCAAGGGGGAGTAAAGACGAGATCCTTTCCCGTTACTTGCTCTCTATTTCTTTTTACTTTTATTTCTTTCACATGTTTTTCTTAAAAACGATGTGTTGCTTTCCTTCAAACACTTTTGGTTTCGAAAAAAAGGGGGAGAAGAAAGTAAAAACTACAAATTCAAACTTTTACGAATTTTAGCTTTTCCTTAAAATAATTTTATGTTTTGTCATCAACAAAAGGGGGAGATTGTTAATACAAATAAGCCGTAAAAACATTTATTTATATTTTACGATCTTCTAATGTTTTGTCGATAACAAACGTAAAATCATATTAACGAAACAAATAAAATACGTAAATGGTTTGAACTAATAGTTTCTAACATATTCACATAAAACACTAAAACAAGTATAAGTGATTTTATGATTTAGTAATACATATGTACAACAACTAGTGTTTACATATTTTGTAACATATTGGATTTCATAAACACACTAAACCATAAGATCAAATAGGCGTACAATATAATTCTAGAGAGAGAAAGTTAGAGGTTTGGGAACTTTAGTGAGAGAAAGAAAAATCTTATTATGAGCTCCAACTCTCTACCTTGGAAGTTAGAGAGTGTAGGATATTAGTTTTCACATACACATCAAACCATAACAACAAGGTGGCGAATAAGTGGAATTCTAGAGAGAGAAAGTTAGAGGTTTAGGGAACTTAGTGAGAGAAAGTGAAAGATATTATTATGAGCTCCAACTCTCTACCTTGGGAGGTAGAGAGTATTTATAGTCTTACATAAATCGCCACACATCGGGCTGTGGATCAGGCATACAGTGGGTAAAGACCCGTCCGTCCTCCACGGTGTTACTTAACTAAATACTACTTAACTTAAAAGAACTATGACTACGAGCTTTCTAACGATTACATATACTTGAGGTGACCGACTCTTTAGTACCTGGAATTTCTAATTCCTAACAATCACCCCCTAAGGGAGGTCACCTCAATCATGTACCAAAATTACATTGAATACAACTAGATAATACATTAACAATTGATCTCGCATTCTTGATGTAGTCCTTTGCTCCTAAGCTCGTAGACATTGATTCTTCACATTGCATGATTGGTTACTCCAAGTGGAGGTCTTTTACTGATCCACGTGATAATAAGTTTGAGCCATCTTTTGAGATCATCATCTATCAACAATCTCTGAGACATCCTTTGTGGTGTTGGTATTATGTGATGTTGTGACTTTAGGACCGACATGCTCACATTCTGGATCATGATATCTTCTCATCAGAGTAGCGGAAGCATTTGTTGAATCATGATATTGGCAGCAGCGTAGCAGAAGCATGGAGTGAAAATATCAGAGTCATTGATGCACTAATCATGATTTCTTTTAAAATGAATGTGTTAAGTGAGCATGCGGCTATGGATTGACCGCTTCATTCTGATCAGCTGCAAACGTCAGGTGTACCTGCATACAACAGTTAGCAATAAATCGTACGAAAGTGTCTTTGATCACTTTCGTTGAATTGAGGTACACGGCCCACGGTTCCCCGTTGATCAGTACATGTACTGCCTGTGATCAGGTATAATTCCGAAGAATTTCCTTGACAGGGTTTCGCAGCTGTTCTAGCTGTTCTCAAACCGGAACATCTCAAAGAAGACAACACGGAGTGAGTGAACTAGCGAATTTTAAGTCCACTGATTGATGAAAAGAGATTTGAAAAACAATCGTGTATTGCTCAATAGAAATTGTTTTTGCAATACAACGAAGGTTTTATTGAAAATCAATTATCAATCATAAAAACACCTTTTGGTTTGAAAAATGAGTACACGGTCGATGTGCTAAAGAAAAGAGTTTTTAAGCACAAAGACCGGTTTTTCAAAGGTATCCGTCAATCCATAACCTGAACCAGGATTGATTCAAGAGATTGAATCGCCCCATTGTTTATGTTCAGTTGTCACATGGTTGATCTATATAATAGATCTCACATGCCACCTACCAGGAACTTGTTTGATGTTGGCTCCAGAAGGCTTTCCATCTTCATTGTGAATATGTAAACACATCACTCAGATGTTCGGGCAATACCACAAGGATAATGCGTAGGACTCAAGATATAATCTCTCTTTCCACTTTGTGTGAAACAGAGAGTCTTCATTGAAAGTGTCCTAATGAGATTTATTGATGATCTCGTGGCTCTAGACTCAATTTGTGCATATTTGGATCCTATAACGGAGACTAGGGAGAGGGTCTCCTTCTTCAATATCAACCATCTCTAAGAGAAAGTCGATAGATAATGTCGGTTCCCCGTGAGAATGAAACAAGTCCTTTTAAGAGGAACTTGAGTGGTTTGGAAAGTTGGAGTGCAGTGCGTCACTGGGTCCATGACGTCTTGTCTTCAATACCGATGTTACCATCAGTAGCATATGAATTGAACCCGGTTTCTGCCCTAAGGTTGAATAAATGGAGGGCTATTTGTTTTCACCCTTTCCTCATTCAATTCTTTTTAATTCTTCAACCCCTTCAGTGCTTACCGAGACTTCATAGCTAGAGCCTTGTTGGGTTTATTCCAGTACTAGCTCAGTCTTAGTCCGCACTCTTCCCATATCTCATTTTTCTCCTTTTATTATCATACCTAAGGACTTCTACACTAACTAGTGGATTGTCCCTGGGTAGATCCCTCCGGTTCTGGCGGATCATGGGAACACATACCTAACCTTATCATCCTTATATCACCGTACATAAAGTAGAGTTGGTCGGTCTATTTGGTATTGTTCATCTGCCATTGGAACCAATTGAAAACCATTTGACAAACAATTCAGATACTTGTGATATTTTATCAAAGCATTTTGTACCTGAATTGTTTTTTATATTTTTAGAACGAGAACTCCCCCTCAACATGTGCATCAAGTATTTGAAAATGTTTTGCACACGGAGGCAAGAGAAAGAATTAACTTCTTTGATTACCATTTTCTAAAAGATATCAACATCACTTCCCACATCAAATCAAGTAGATATAGCATTTCCGGGAAGGATGAGGTTTCCATAAATATGCTCCCCCTCAATATGTGCCTCGAGGTTTGAAAAGAGTTTTGCACATACTAGAGGGAACTTGCACATTGAGATAAGTTGATCACATTTCAAATCATAGGTTTTCAGATCACATTTCAAATCATAGGCTTTAAACTCCATTGATAAAACATGCATGTAAATCTTTTGAAAACAATTTAATGCCAAATAACTTTTTAATTTAATTGAAATCATTCTCCCCCTCAATCAATGACATAGGTTGTTGATTGAGAGATAGAGATTTTGACAAATAAGTCCTGATGATTATCAAAAATAGAGACCGAGTTATTTTTCAACGCATTTGGTTTTCAGCAGATAAATGTTTATGGAATCAGAGCATGGAATTTGAAAACATGGTAAAACATGGCTCTGTTCTTTCTTTTAAAAGCGGGTTACTGCCTGAAATAACAATAAACCATTGTTTCTCTTTCTCCCAAAAATAATTTTTGATTTTGATTTTTTTTTTTTTTTTTTTTTTTTTATTTATTTTTTTTTTTTTTAAGAATTCGAACAACATCTAAAGTCCCGTGTCATTCTTTGAATGACATCACAAAGACCGTAGATATAATCGAACCGAGAAAAACATGACAAATTGACAATATTTTTTGAAGATTTTTTCGAATTTTTCAAATTTTTATGGATTTTGACGGTTTTTTTTTTTATATTTTTCTATTTGATTTTTGAGGATTTTATAATTTTGTATTTTGTTTTTCGAATAAATATTTACAAGAGATAGATGAAGATAGACCTTTACTCCTCGTCTTCCTCCTGAAGACGTTTGAGTGTTTCTGGTTGAAGGCTTTTCAAGCCAAGTCTTGGAAGAATGAACTCAAAACGTTCTCTTGGAAGAGCTTTGGTGAAGATGTCGGCTAACTGATATTCAGACCTCACAAAATAGAGTTCCACCACACCTTTTTCCACTTGTTCCCTGATGAAATGATGTCGAATGTCGATGTGCTTTGCTCTTGAGTGTTGAACATTGTTGCATGAGAGAGCAATAGCACTTTTATTATCACAGTACAGAGGGATTTTGTTGAATACAAAGCCATAGTCAGATAATTGAGATCTCATCCATAAGATTTGAGCACAACAGGAAGACATGGCTATGTATTCAGCCTCTGTAGAGGAAATAGAAGTACTCATTTGCTTCTTTGAAGACCAGCTCACAAGCTTATCACCCAAAAACTGAGCACCTCCAGACGTACTTCGACGTGTATCTTGACAACCTGCATGATCAGCATCTGCATAGGCCGTTAGTGACATACCGGTGTCCTTCGGGTACCAAAGACCCATATTGATGGTTCCTTGGAGATACCGAAAGACCCGTTTAACTGCTTCAAGGTGCTTTTTAGTAGGCTTAGCCTGGTATCTAGCACACATGCAAACAGCGAACAAGATGTCTGGTCTACTAGCAGTGAGATACATCAGGGATCCAATCATACTACGATATTTTGTTTGGTCAATCATGATCCCTGAGAGGTCCTCATCTACTTTGGTTCGGTCAATCATGGGGGTGTCAACAGGGTCACTTGAATCAAATCCAAATTTCTTTAAGATTTCAGTTGCATATTTAGATTGATTTATGAAAATGCCTCCGGGACTTTGTGAAATTTGTAATCCCAAGAAAAATGACATTTGTCCCATCATTGACATTTGAAATTTTGAACTCATTTCATTCGAAAAACGATCACATTCCATTGGGTCTGTCGAGGCAAAAATAATATCATCAACATAAATTTGAACATGAATTAAATGTTTGCCTGACTTCCTGGTGAACAAAGTAGGATCAACTGCTCCTTTGCTGAATCCGGTTGATAGAAGAAACTTTGACAGTGTATCATACCATGCCCTTGGAGCTTGCTTTAAACCGTAAAGAGCCTTCTTCAAACGATAAACGTGAGTAGGATGCTCTTGATTCACAAATCCTTCAGGTTGGCTGACGTAGACGACTTCTTTAAGATCTCCGTTCAGAAATGCCGTCTTCACATCCATCTGATAGACTACCATGTTCTTACTAGCAGCATTAGCCAGAAAGATTCTGATTGCCTCGATTCGAGCAACTGGAGCAAAAGATTCTTCAAAGTCTATACCCTCCTCTTGACGATATCCTTTAGCAACTAGTCGAGCCTTGTTCTTCAACACATCACCATGCTCATCAAGTTTCACTTTGAAGATCCATTTAAGAGCAATAATCATAGCACAGTCTGGAGCAGGTACTAACTCCCATACATCAAGTCGATCAAACTCATGAATTTCATCTTGCATGGCATTGAACCAGCTATCTTCAATCATGGCGGTTTTAACATCTTTTGGTTCGATTTTAGATAGTACGGAGTTGAAGAAGCACCATAAGGCATCGGTTGCAAGTTGTTTCCGGGTTGATACAGGACGAGAGGGATTTCCAATGATGTTGTCTAATGGATGATCGTGAGTCCATTTTCTGAGGTGTTCATGTGGCAGTTGTTGAGGAACTGAGGTAGCTGAGTCGATGTCTCCTGAAGACGATGGTTCTGATGATGATTCAGGAGTAGCAAATATGTTTTTAAATGGAGCATCTTCAGGAGTAGCAAAGGGATTAACTTCATCATTGATGCCAGAAACATTTCCATGATGTACATTTGAAGAGTGATGATTTGTTGATGAGACTGAAGGATCAGCAGCAGGTGCTTCTTGACTTAGAGATATTGAGACTGAGGGATTGACTTCATTCACTGAAATATGAGCATCCTCTATTGTAGGGATCAACACCTCATTAGTAATTGAATTATACAGTTCATCAAACATAGGATCAAACAGTTTCTTTAAATCATCTTCAGATGGAGGTACATATGGAGTTTCTTGAGAAGAGTTTGGAACAAGGGATGAACCAATGGGACTGTTTTGAAGTGCGGGTCCTGAGCTGGAGTGTCCAGGAGCCATTTGACCGGTCAGCTCATCAAACGTAACGTGAATTGTTTCCATGATATTGCGGGTTCTTTTGTTGTAGATTCGGTATCCCTTTTTGTTTGGTGCATATCCTACAAATACTCCAATGTCAGCTTTAGCCCTAAGTTTGCCTAAGTCTTGACCCTCATTAGTTGGATAACACAATGCACCAAACACACGAAGGAAAGATAGATTAGGTTTTCTGTTGTGGACAAGTTCATATGGAGTTTTTCCATGAACAGTGTGAATCAGGGAACGATTTTGTGTGTAGCATGCAGTGGCAATTGCTTCAGCCCAGAGAAACATTGGAACCTTTGAGTAGATAAGCATTGTTCTAGTGGCTTCAACAAGAGTACGATTTCGTCTTTCAACTACACCGTTCTGTTGAGGGGTTCGTGGAACACTTCTTTGATGGCTGATTCCAACGCTTTCATAGAATTCACTAAGTTGTTTGTTAACAAACTCAGTTCCATTGTCTGTTCTGATAATTCTGACAGTTTTGTTAAGTCGAACCTGCAGCTGTTTGATGAGTTTGATTATGATATCAGGAGTTTCATCCTTTGTCCTTAAGAACTTAACCCAGGTGAATCTAGAGTAATCATCAACCACAACTAACACATATTTCTTCCCATAGATATTCTGCACCCTCATTGGTCCACATAAATCCATATGAATCATATGAAGAACTTCTGTGACAGAGTTAGTAGGTTTGGGTTTATGGGCATACTTCTTGCTTTTACCCAATTGGCATGCTGAACAAAGATGATCCTTTTCATACTTTAGTCTAGGTAAACCTACAACTAAGTCCTTTCTGGAAAGATCATTGATGGTGCCGAAGTTCAAGTGATTGAGACGACGATGCCATAACCATGACTTTGTTTTTGAAGCCTTTGATAACAAGCAGATTGGAGAAGACCTCATCATGTCATCGATAGAGATGGTGTAAAGATTTGAGCCACGAGTTCCTTTTAACAGTTCCTTACCATTAAGATCTCGAACAAAACAGGTATGTTTTCTGAAGGCTACTTCTAGATCAGAATCACAGAATTGACCAACAGAGAACAGATTTTGACCCAGACCTTCCACATAGTATACTCTAGAGATGACACTATCACCAAAAACGTAATCTCCATAACCCATAATAGCACCGAAATGATCATTACCGAATCTAACTGTCCCGATGAATTTGCTCACGAAGTTCATGAGCCGCGACCGGTCTCCAGTCATATGCTTGGAACAGCCTGAGTCCAGGTACCACAGAACGATTTGAACGATCTGCAGTTGAACACAGACAAGAATGGATAACTGGATAATTGGGATCCCCATGCAAGAATGGGTTCCATTTGGTTAGTAGCAACAGTTGGAACACCCACTTCAGAAATAGAAGCATTCATATCAGAAAGTGAGGCAATGGAATCATTGTGACTAGATGCAATACTAGTGTCTGTATTAGCCCTGTTCACAGTGTGATCACTTCTTAAGGGAATAGTTCTACCAGTAGGCATCCATTTTCTAGTGGGCATTATCTGATTAGTCTTATGACCAACAGGTATCCAATAAAAGCCTATTTTACTGAATGTTCTTCCTGTGGGTTTCCACTGTTTTCTAACTTTCTTTCGTTTTTGCCTTTTAGCCTTCTTAGCATGAATTTTAGCATTAACAATATTAACTGGACAATTAACATCATTAGGCAGAACATTAACACCACATTCATGATTAGAAACAGAATTCAAGCAGACATTAGTACAAGGTTTGAAAATAGTATCAGAATTCGAATTAATTACAGTACGCCTATGGCTACTACTAGAATCAACACGATTCGTTTTATTCGATTCAAGCTTAAAGTTCCTAGATTGTTCTTCTACTCTTTTCCAGTGCACATTCTTAGCTTGCGAGGTCCTATCATTCCTTGTATTGTCTTGAGACTTTGACCTGCTCCATTTAATGTCACTGATTACTCCTGTAGAGGGAATGGGAACATTAGTTGGTTTAACTACTCTTTGCATCACCTGTTTAGATGTGCTGGGATCTGAACTACATGCAGGTGCACTACGGTTCACATTCTTAAAACTAGAGGTACTGAGATTTGTACTCCTAGAAGGCACACTTGAGTTCTCTTTCTTAGCATTGACAGATCTAGAATCTGAACCCCTTAAAGGCACACTACGGTTCACATTCAAAACATTGGGAATCGAGTGCATATCATACTTGGCATTAGGCATCGAGCATGGAATCAAAGGATTAACTCTCTCACCTAATGACTTTGGGCATATTGTGATCAAGCATTCTAAGATTTCTTGAGATCGTTTGGCATATAAGCATGCATGTCCAATTGCATTATCATGAGGGTTCTCTAACTTATCCTCTTCAACAATCTCACGCAGACATTCTAGGCAATCCTTAAGGGATGAGAAGTATGTTTGAATAGCAAGTTTGTTGTTCCTTAGATGAGGAGGGACATAAGTCACAGACAAAGTATATTTATTACAAGAGTGAACCTTTGATCCACCATTCTCCCCATTGGTCATTGGCATTTTCCCTTTTACCTGACTCTTCAGATTCTCAATTTCCTTTTGCAATGAAGCTATTTGTTCGTTGTTTTTGTTACGAGTGACTTTAATTGATTCAAATAACTCATTGAAATGACGTTTAACCTTTTCATTTTCTTCTAGAAAACTTTCGTTTTCCTTTTGTAAAGCATTTACTAGGTTTTGAAGATGAAACGTTTGAGAATTCTGAGAATCTAAAGGAGGAGGCATTTGGGAGCCTGTCATATTGTTTGTTTGACCCTTTAATTGAGAGATTTGGGCTTTCAACTTTCTGATCGTGTTGCACTGAGCTTGAATCTGTTCATCACGTTTGTTAATTTGAAAAACTGCATCAAACTCTGGAGCATCTGATGATGTCTTGATATTTGAAGTTTTGACATTTTCTTTAAGATGTTGATATTTCAGCTGTAAATTAAAATGCTCAACTTCTAGTTTAGAAAAATGTTTAACCACATTGTCGTGATCATCCAGCTCAATTTTCTCGTTTAGTTTAGAATTAGTTTTTTCAAGCTCAATGACACGATCATGAGAGACTTTCAGGGCAAGAGATAGTTCATGAAATTGGGAAACATTAATAGAGCAATTTGAAGCAGTGAAAAAAATATCTTGAGCAATACAATCAGTAATAAGAGTCTCATTTAAGGTATGCAAGTTCTTCCTCTCAATCTCATTATATTTTAGTGCACGCTCATAATCACTAACTTCAACTACCATTGCATCAAATTCCTTTTCCATTCCCTTGATATCAGTTTCTACCCCCTTTTTAAGACTCTCAAAGTGATCTTTCAGAAGTTTAAAGAAAGGCATGACCTCAGTTAAATAACATTCTTTCATTTGTTCAAAACCCTTTTCTCCTTCAGTTATACCAGTGGGTGTGATCCTTTTCTTGCAAGTTTTCTCAAAATCAACAAATAGTTGAAATATAACGTATTGGCTAATTAATGTCTTGCTTTTAGTGGCAATTGTTCTAGGTACAAGATGCATTGGTGTATTAGGAGGATACACAGTCGCTCTAGGAATTTTCCAAAGGGGAGGGTTTGTTTCAACAATATTTTCCGCTTTCTGCTTATCTAAATCCTTTTTCCAGAAGACTTGCTCGGGAGTCAGCAAAGTCTGAGGCTTAAACTTGTTCAAGGAAATCCAGTTTTCCTTCTTGTAGTCATGAGGAGTGATAATTATTTTTTTCTCTTTGCATTTAGGATCATTTTGTTTCTTATTCATCTTTTCCCTAGTGATTTCATTTGATTTCTTATCTTCCTCAGTGCACTCAACGCAACTAGGTTTCTGCCTAGGCTTAAGGATTTCATTACCATCATAAAGCACCTTATGAGCATTTCTAGCCTTTTTAATTACCTCTGGATTTGGTTCCTCAACAAGGGGAATGCTATGCTTATCGCTTAAGACTCGGTTTAGTGACCATGTGAGCAGTCTGAATGGTGTTTCCTTGTATGTACAACTTGTTTTCAAGTTTGTTTTTCAAAGTTTTCAGATTAGAAAAGTCTCTCAAGAGTTTTGATTCCTTTGCATTAAATTCTTGCTTAAGCATTTTCACATTTTCTTGAAGTTCTTGTTTTTGCTTAGCTGTTTTAGAAAGTTTTTCTTGCAAGGAATTTAATTCTTGTTTCAATACTTCTTCTCTAAAATTACTTTTTCTAATGATTGTACGCACTTGGTCATCCATTTCCTGCTCACGAGTGGTCAACTCAAATTTTGCACGTTGTTCATAAATAGCAACACGTTCCTTATAGGCATTTAGTTCAGAAATTACGGAATCATCAGGAGCACATGCAGTGTATTCATCAAAGACATAGTCATTGTTGACTGCAGAAGATGCATCACTTGGTACAACTTCACTTTCACTTTGTTTCACGTATTGATCGTATGGAACAATATTGTTATTACCCATATTTTCAACATTTGATTCAATAGTTTCAGTTGATTGTACTTTGTCATGCATCTGTTGCACATCAGCATCATCGTATAGTTTTAATACCTCTGAGATGAGTTTGTCCTTGGATGGGCCAGCTAGTGGTGAAGAAGAGACCTTGGGAGAAACCATTGGAGAAATGCTAGCCATAAAAATTGTGTGTGCAGTAGGTCCATCATCTACATCAGAGTCGTATGCATCACAGTCAGCGACTTGAAAGGCATTCTGATGATTGTGACCTATCTCCTGAATAGGCTGCTCATCCACATCTGCATCATAGGTCTTGGCATTGCCCTCAGCAAGAAACAGCAATTCCTCTTCATCCAAAGCAGCACCATTATCCTGAGCTTGTGCCAGCAGCATCTTATCTCTGAAGTAATCAGCATTCTGTGGACGCTTTGGAGATGTGCAGTTCCTTGCAATGTGTCCCTCACCACCACAGTTATAACATTTGATTGGCTTAGCTTGACCTTGGTTACCATTCCTTCCTCGATTCTGGTTGCCAACATAACCTCTCCCAGCTCCAACTCTTCCCTGATCATACTGTCTTTCCTGAACTGGTTGCACCACGATCCTTCCATCTTTAACAGTGGCTTGATTGTGTGGGTTAGATGCTGTTCTGAGGTTGTTGTTGGTTTGTGGGAGAGAATTCATGTTTTGACTAATGAGAAGAGCTAGTTGATTAATGAAGTTACCCACGTGTGCATCAGCATCAGCTTGTTTGAACATAGGATCAGGAATGAGTTTGTGATTACCATTACCCAAGGGTATGACTTGTGATGCTTTGGTTGTGATTCCGATGTTTGAGTAGAAAGCTGTTGAGTCATTAGACGAGCTTGTCTCTCCCTGGTTGGTTTTGAACTGATTGAGAATCAATTTTTCAAACATAGCATGTCTCTCATTCTGAAGGAGGAAGGCATAGAGTTGCTCATAGTTTGTATTCTTCAATCCTTTAGTGAGCTTCACAGCGGTGACAAACTTGTGCCATTCGGGATTCATGTTGTTCACAAATTTTGAGTTCAGCTGAATGTTAGGCATAGTCATTCTGATGTTCCTCATGTCATTCACTAGCTTATGAAATCTCACATAGTACTCATAGACATTCTCATCTGGTTTCATCTTGAAGTGCTCAAATTCGTCATAGAGTTGGGATTCTCTGTCTTCCATAGTTAATTCTGAACCTGAGAGAAGCATCTTAACATTATCCCAAACTGCCTTTGCATCAGTGTTATGATTGATCAGCTTGTAGATGTCTTTAGGAAGACCTTGAAGAACAATGTTTGAAGCCCCGATATCTGCATCGAATCTCTTTTTATCCTTATCATCAAGCTCATCATACATTTTAGGTCTGTCCATTCCGTAAACAGGAGTACCATCTTCATTAGTATCAAGTATGTCTCTAGTCGTCTCAACACGATATGGTCCTTCATCAATGGATTTGAGAATGTTGACACCATTTTCCTTTCCAAGGCAGTACAATCTGATTCGTTGAGCCCAAGAATCGTAGTCAGTTCTGTCAAGCATGGGTGGACGAGTATCTGACCCAGCTGCTGGAACATCCTCTGCAACCGTGGAGATGATAGTAGGAACGTTGGTAGACATGTTAACAGAAAATACGAGATTTTATAACTCTATGATTAAACCGAGAAATAGATTCTTTCACGGGATTTTACTAAATCAAGAGAAAACCGTAAACAATCACCCAAGTCGCTAGAAGATACAGCACCAAGTCGCTAACACTTAATTCGCTACACCACTAAGTTGCTACAGTCCCAAGTCGCTAGAAAAATGCAAGTCGCTAAGTAGTAACTCGCTAAGCCTCAAGTCGCTAGCAAAATTTTGGCAGCAATTCGCTACTCAAGTCGCTAAAGATAGAAGTCGCTAAAGAGCAACTCGCTACGGACCAAGTCGCTACTACCAAGTCGCTACCCGTAGTGAAGAGTCCACTACTTGTACTATAGCTCGCTAGATCTAAGTCGCTAGGTCTGAAACTGTAACTCGCTACAAATTTGTAAAGCAAGTCGCTACGAAGAAAGTAATCCGTGAGCTAAGTCGCTAGCAAGAAAAAACCACATAAACATTCTTTTCAATCCAAAAACAACCCAACCAAGATGATTCAAGCTTACCAAATGAAAACCTACACACTTGTGATGATTCTAAACATAAAAGTACTAACAAAATCCAAACTTTAACACAAGAAATCAACCAAATGATGCAAAAACCACTAAACTTTTTCAAACTCAAAAACCACCTAAAAACCACTAGAAATCCAAAGATGTGCAAGATATGATCTAACCATGGCTCTTGATACCAATTGTAGGATATTAGTTTTCACATACACATCAAACCATAACAACAAGGTGGCGAATAAGTGGAATTCTAGAGAGAGAAAGTTAGAGGTTTAGGGAACTTAGTGAGAGAAAGATATTATTATGAGCTCCAACTCTCTACCTTGGGAGGTAGAGAGTATTTATAGTCTTACATAAATCGCCACACATCGGGCTGTGGATCAGGCATACAGTGGGTAAAGACCCGTCCGTCCTCCACGGTGTTACTTAACTAAATACTACTTAACTTAAAAGAACTATGACTACGAGCTTTCTAACGATTACATATACTTGAGGTGACCGACTCTTTAGTACCTGGAATTTCTAATTCCTAACAGAGAGTATTTATAGTCTTTACATAAATCGCCACCTATCGGGCTGTGGATCAGGCATACAGTGGGTAAAGACCCGTCCGTCCTCCACGGTGTTACTTAAACTAAATACTACTAACTTATAATAATCTACGACTACGAGCTTTCTAACGATTACATATACTTGAGGTGACCGACTCTTTAATAACTGGATTTACTAAATCCTAACAATCTCCCCCTAAGGGAGGTCACCTCAAACATATACTAAAATTACATTGAATACAAACAGATATTACATTAAAAAAAATTGTTCTAGCATTCTTGATGTAGTACTTTGCTCTGAAGCTCGTAGTCATCGATTCTTCTCATTGCATGTTTGGTTAATCCAAGTGGAGGTCTTTTTACTGATCCACGTGATAATAATTTTTGAGCCAGCTTTTGAGATCATCAGCAAACATCAATCTCTGACTCATCCAATGTGGTGTTGGTATTATGTGATGTTGTGACATACGGACCGTCATGCTCACATTCTGGATCATGATATATTCTCATCAGAGTAGCGGAAGCTTTCGTTGATTCATGATATTGGCAGCAGCGTAGCAGAAGCATGGAGTGATAATATCAGAGTCATTGATGCACTAATCATGATTTCTTTGGAAATGAATGTGTTGTGTGAGCATGCGGCTATGGATTGACCGCTCCATTCTGATCAGCTGCAAACGTAGGGTGTTCCTGCATAAAACAGTTAGCAATAAAGCACACAAGAGTGTCTTTGATCACTTTTGTTGAATTGAGGTACACGGTCCACGGTTCCTCGTTGATCAGTACAAGTACTGCCTGTGATCAGGTATAATTCCGAAGAATTTCCTTAACAGGGTTTCGCAGCTGTTCTAGCCGTTCTCAAACCGGAACGTCTCAAAGAAGACAACACGGAGTGAGTGAACCAGCGAATTGAGATTCACCGATTGATAAGAAGAGATTTGAAAAACAATCGTGTACTGCTTAATAGAAATTGTTTTTGCAATACAACGAAAGTTTTGATGAAAATCAATTATCAATCATAAACACCTTTTATTTTGAAATGTAAGTACACAGTCGATGTGCTAAATAAAAGAGTTTTTAAGCACAATGACCGGTTTTTCAAGGTATCCGTCAATCCATAACCTGAACCAGGATTGATTCAAAAGATTGAATCGCCCCATTGTTTCTGTTCAGTTGTCACATGGTTGATCTATTGGATAGATCTCACATGCCACCCACCAGGAGCTTGTTTGATGTTGGCTCCAGAAGGCTTTCCATCTTCATTGTGAATATGTTTGCATATCACTCAGATGTTCTAGCAATACCACAAGGATAATGCGTAGGACTCAAGATATAATCTCTCTTCCACATTGTGTGAAACAGAGAGTCTTCATTGAAAGTGTCCTAATGAGATTTATTGATGATCTCGTGGCTCTAGACTCAATTTGTGCACATTTGGTTCCTGTGCCGGAGACTAGGGAGAGGGTCTCCTTCTTCAATATCAACAATCTCTAAGAGAAAGTCGATAGATTATGTAGGTTCCCCGTGAGAATGAAACAAGCCCTTTTAAGAGGAACTTGAGTGGTTTGGGAAGATGTAGTGCAGTGCGTCACTGGGTCCATGACGTCTTGTCTTCAATACCGATGTTACCTTGGTAACCACCAGTAGCATATGAATTGAACCCGGTTTATGCCCTAAGGTTGAATAAATGGAGGGCTATTTCTTTTCACCCTTTTTCACATTCAATTCTTTTTCCTTCTTCAACCCCTTCAGTGCTTACCGAGACTTCATAACTAGAACCTTGTTGGGTTTATTCCAGTACTAGTTCAGTCTTAGTCTTCCCACATCTCATTTTTCTTCTTTTTTCAATATACCTAAGGACTTCTACACTATCTAGTGGATTGTCCCTGGGTAGATCCCTCTGGTTCTGGCGGATCATGGGAACAAATACCTAAGCTTATCATCCTTATATCACCGTACATAAAGTAAATTTGGTCGGTCTATTTGGTATTGTTCATCTGCCATTGGAACCAATTGAAAACCATTTGAAAATCAATCCAGATACTTGTGATATATTATCAAAGCATTTTGTACCTGAATTGTTTTTGATATTTTTAGAAGAAGAGCTCCCCCTCAACATGTGCATCAAGTATTTGAAATCATTTTGCACACGGAGGCAAGAGAAAGAATTAAATTCTTTGATTACCATTTTCTAAAAGATATCAACATCACTTCCCTAATCAAATCAAGTAGATAAAGCATATAAGGGAAGGATGAGGTTTTCATAAGTTTGCTCCCCCTCAATATGTGCCTTGAGGTTTGAAAGAGTTTTGCACATACAAGATGGAACCTGCACATTGATATAAATTGATCACGTTTCAGATCTTTGTGGTTTAAGATAGATGCTCCCCCTCAACATGTGCATGGAAAATTTAAAATCGTTTGGCACATGTGGGATGGAGAGCTTGCACATCCTTATAAAACCATTTACCGAATTATCAGTTTAAATCCAATTAAAATCACAAATTCTCCCATGATCAGAATTATCAAATCATTTGAGATTTGTGATCTCTGTAGATTTAAATTGATTTTGAAAGCTTTTAAGGAGAATTGTGACTTGATTATGAAAGCGTTTTAACTGATAAGGATCGGATTTTTAGATTTTAAACTCCATTGATTAAACATGCATGAATATCTTTTGAAAACAATTGTATGACAAATAACCTTTTGGTTTAATTGAAATCATTCTCCCCCTCAATCAATGACATAAGTTGTTGATTGAGAGATAGATCCTGTTACAAACTTTTAAGTCCAGATGATTATCAAAAATAGAGTCTGAGTTATTTAAACAAAGCAATTAGTTTTCAGCAGATAAATGTTTATAGAATCAGAGCATGAGATTTGAAAAACAAGATAAAGCATGGCTCTGTTCTTACTTTGAAAAATGGGTTACTGCCTGAAATGACAATAAACCATTTTTTTCTCTTTCTCCCAATTTTTTTTTTATTTTATTCGAACAACATCTAAAGTCCCATGTCATTCTTTGAATGACAACATCAAGACCGTAGATATTATCGAATCGAGAGAAACATGACAAAATAAAAATATTTTTTGAAGATTTTTCAATTTTTTTTTTTCAAATTTTTTATGGATTTTGAAAGTTTTATATTTTTCTATTTGATTTTTTTAAGGTTTTATAATTTTGTATTTTGTTTTTTAAAAAAATATTTACAGGGGATAGATGAAGGAAACCTTTTACTCCTCTTCTTCCTCTTGAAGACGTTTGAGTGTTTCTGGTTGTAGGCTCTTAAGACCCAGTCGTGGAAGAATAAACTCAAAACGTTCTCTAGGAAGAGCTTTGGTGAAGATGTCTGCTAACTGGTATTCAGTCCTCACAAAGTATAGTTCCACCACACCATTTTCAACTTGCTCCCTGATGAAATGATGTCGAATGTCGATGTGCTTTGCTCTTGAGTGTTGTACATTGTTGCATGAGAGAGCAATAGCACTTTTATTATCACAGTACATAGGGATTTTGTTGAATTCAAAGCCATAGTCAGATAATTGTGATCTCATCCATAGGATTTGAGCACAACAAGATGACATGGCTATGTATTCAGCCTCTGTAGAGGAAATAGAAGTACTCATTTGCTTCTTTGAAGACCAGCTCACAAGCTTGTCACCCAAAAACTGAGCACCTCCAGAAGTACTTCGACGAGTATCTTGACATCCTGCATGATCAGCATCTGCATAGGCTGTTAGTGACATACCGGTGTCTTTCGGGTACCAAAGTCCCATATTGATGGTACCTTGGAGATACCGAAAGACCCGTTTAACCGCTTCAAGGTGCTTTTTAGTAGGCTTAGCCTGGTATCTGGCACACATGCACACAGCGAACAAGATGTCTGGTCTACTAGCTGTGAGGTACATCAGGGATCCAATCATACTACGATATTTCGTTTGATCTACCATGATCCCTGAGTCGTCCTCATCTAGTTTAGTACGCTCTATCATGGGAGTGTCAACAGGGTCACTTGAATCAAATCTAAATTTCTTTAAAATCTCATTTGCATATTTAGATTGATTTATGAAAATGCCTCCGGGACTTTGTGAAATTTGTAATCCCAAGAAAAATGACATTTGTCCCATCATTGACATTTGAAATTTAGAACCCATTTCATTTGAAAAACGGTCACACTCATTGGGTTCAGTCGAGGCAAAGATGATATCATCAACATAAATTTGAACATGAATTAAATGTTTGCCTGACTTCCTGGTGAACAATGTTAGATCAACTGCTCCTTTGCTGAATCCGGTAGATAGAAGAAACTTTGATAGCGTATCATACCATGCCCTTGGATCTTGCTTTAAACCGTAAAGAGCCTTCTTCAAACGATAGACGTGAGTAGGATGCTCTGGATTCACAAAGCCTTCAGGTTGGCTGACGTAGACGACTTCTTTAAGATCTCCGTTCAAAAATGCCGTCTTTACATCCATCTGATAGACTACCATGTTCTTACTAGCAGCATTAGCCAAGAATATTCTGATTGCCTCGATACGAGCAACAGGAGCAAATGATTCTTCAAAGTCAATACCCTCCTCTTGACGGTATCCTTTAGCAACCAATCGAGCCTTGTTCTTTAAGACATCACCATGCTCATCAAGTTTTACTTTGAAGATCCATTTTCGAGCAATGATCATAGCACAATCTGGAGCAGGTACTAATTCCCATACATCAAGTCGATCAAACTCATGAATTTCTTCTTGCATGGCATTGAACCAGCTGTCTTCATTCATGGCGGTTTTAACATCTTTTGGTTCGATCTTAGAGAGTACGGAGTTGAAGAAGCACCATAAGGCATCGGTTGCAAGTTGTTTCCGTGTGATTACTGGACGAGAGGGATTTCCAATGATGTTGTATAATGGATGATTGTGAGTCCATTTTTTGAGGTGTTCATGTGGCTGTTGTTGAGGGACTGAAGTAGCAGAGTCGATGTCTCCTAAAGAAGATGGTTCTGATGATGATTCAGGAGCAAAGATATTTTCAAAGGGAGCATCTTCGGGAGTAGCAAAGGGATTAACTTCTTCATTGATGCCAGAAACAATTCCATGATGTACATTCGAAGATTGAAGATTTGTTGATGAGACTGAGTGATCAGCAACAGGCGCTTCTTGACTTAATGATATTGAGACTGAAGGGTTGACTTCATTCGCAGGGATATGAGCAGCCTCTGTTGAAGGAGATGACACATCATTAGCATTTGGCTCATAGTGTTCATCAAACATAGGATCAAACAATATATTTAAATCATCTTCAGATGGAGGTACATATGGAGTTGCTGGAGAGAGGTTTGGTACAAGGGATGAACCAATGGGACTGTTTTGAAGTGCGGGTCCAGAACTGGATTGTCCAGGAGCCATTTGACCGGTCAGCTCATCGAACGTAACGTGAATTGTTTCCATGATATTTCGGGTTCTCTTGTTTTAGATTCGGTAACCCTTTTTGTTTGGTGCATACCCAACAAAAACTCCAATATCTGCCTTTGCTCTTAATTTACCTAAATCTTGACTGTCATTTGTTGGATAGCACAAAGCACCAAACAAACGGAGGTAGGAGAGATCAGGTTTTCGTTTATGAACAAGTTCATATGGAGTTTTTCCATGAGAGGTGTGTATAAGGGAACGATTTTGGGTGTAGCATGCAGTGACAATGGCTTCAGCCCATTGGAACCTTCAAATAAATAAGCATTGTTCTTGCGGCTTCTACAAGAGTTCGATTTCGTCTTTCAACTACACCATTCTGTTGAGGAGTACGTGGAACACTTCTTTGATGACTGATTCCAACACTTTCATAAAACTGAATTAAGTCTTTGTTGACAAACTCTGTGCCATTGTCTGTTCGAACAATTCTGACAGTATTGTTGAGTCGAACCTGAAGCTGTTTGATTAGTTTGATGATGACATCTGGAGTTTCATCCTTTGTCCTCAAAAACTTTACCCAAGTAAATCGAGAGTAGTCATCAACAACTACTAGAATGTATTTCTTCCCATTTATCGTTTGCACTCTCATTGGTCCACACAGATCCATATGAAGGGTATGAAGAACTTCCATTACTGAATTTGTGGGTTTTGGTTTGTGGGCATATTTCGTGCTTTTACCCAATTGGCAAGCTGAACAAAGATGATCCTTTTCATATTTTAATCTGGGTAAGCCTCTGACAAGATCCTTTCTGGAAAGGTTGTTTATGGTGCCGAAGTTCAAGTGATTGAGACGACGATGCCATAACCAAGACTTTGTTTTAGAAGCCTTTGATAGCAAGCAGATTGGAGAGGACTTCATCATGTCATCGATAGAGATGGTGTATAGGTTAGAACCTCGAGTACCTCTTAATAATTCAACACCATCAAGTTCTCTAACAAAGCAAGTATGTTTTCTAAAAGCCACTTCTAGATCGGAATCACAGAATTGACCAACAGAGAACAGATTGTGACCAAGACCTTCCACATAATATACCCTGGAAATCACACTTTTACCAACCACATTATCTCCATAACCCATAATAGCTCCAAAATGGTCGTTCCCGAATCTAACTGTCCCAATGAATTTACTCACGAAGTTCATGAGCCGCGACTGGTCTCCAGTCATATGCTTGGAACAGCCTGAGTCTAGGTACCACAGAACGATTTGAACGATCTGCAGTTGAACACAGACAAGAATGGATAATTGGATAATTGGGATCCCCATGCAAGAATGGGTTCCATTTGGTTAGTAACAGTGATTGGAACACCCACATCAGAAATAGAAACATTCATATCAGAAATTGAATCAATGGAGTTATTATGAATAGATGTAGTACTAGTGTCCGTATTTGCCCTATTTAAAGTATGTTCACTTCTTAAGGGAATAGTTCTACCAGTAGGCATCCATTTTCTAGTGGGCATTGTCTAATTAACCTTATGGCCAACAGGTATCCATTGATAACCTATCTTACTAAATGTTCTTCCTGTGGGCTTCCACTGTTTTCTAACTATCTTTAGCCTTTGCCTTTTTGCCTTCTTAGCATGATATTTTGCTTTAACAATGTTAACTGGAGATTTGACAGCTTTAGACAAAACATTCACACCACATTCATGATTAGTAACAGAATTCAAGCAAACATCATTACAAGGTTTGCAAATAGTATCAGAATTCGAATTAATTACAGTACGCCTATGGCAAATACTAGAATCAACACGATTCGTATTATTCGGCTCAAACTTAAAGTTCCTAGGTTGGTCTTCTACTCTCTTCCAATGCACATTCTTAGCTTGCGAGGTCTATCATTCCTTGTATTGTCTTGAGATTTTGACCTGCTCGCTTTAATGTCAATGATTACTCCTGTAGAGGGAATGGGAACATTAGTTGGTTTTGCTACTCTTTGCATCTCCTGTTTAGATGTGCTGGGATCTGAACTACATGCAGACACACTAAGGTTCACTTTCTTAACACTAGAAGTGTTGGGATTTGTACTCCTAGAAGGCACACTAGAGTTCGCTTTCTTAGCACTAACAGATCTGGAATCTGAACTACTTGAAGGCACACTAAGGTTCACATTCATAACATTGGGCATTGAATGGATTTCATGCTTGGCACTAGGCATAGAACAAGGAATCAAAGGATTAACTCTCTCACCTAAGGACTTAGGGCATATTGTGATTAAGCATTCTAGAAGTTCTTGAGATCGTTCGGCATATAAGCATGCATGCCCATTTGCATTATCAAGTGGTTTCTCTAACTTATCCTCTTCAACAATCTCACGGAGACATTCTAGACTATCCTTAAGGTATGAGAAATATGTTTGAATTGCAAGTTTGTTATTCTTAAGATGAGGGGGAACATATTTCACAGACGAAGCATATTTATTACAAGAGTGAACCTTTGATACACCATTCTCCCCATTGGTCAATGGCATTTTCCCTTTTACCTGGCTCTTCAGATTCTCAATTTCCTTTTGCAATGAAGCTATTTGTTCGTTATTTTTGTTACGAGTGACCTTTATTGATTCAAATAACTCATTGAAATGAAGTTTAACCTTTTCATTTTCTTCTAGAAAACTTTTGTTTTCCTTTTGTAATGCATTTACTAAGTTTTGAAGATGAAATGTTTGAGAATTCTGAGAATCTAAAGGAGGAGGCATTTGGGAGCCAGTCACATTGTTCTTTTAACCCTTTAATTGAGAGATTTGGGCTTTCAACTTTCTGATCGTGTTACAATGAGCTTGAATCTGTTCATCACGTTTGTTAATTTGAAAAACTGCATCAAACTCTGGAGCATCTGAGGATGTCTTGATATTTGAAGTTTTGACATTTTCTTTAAGATGTTGATATTTTAGTTGTAAATTAAAATGCTCAACCTCTAGTTTAGAAAAATGTTTAACCAAATTGTCGTGATCATCCAGTTCAATTTTCTCATTTAGTTTAGAATTAGTCTTTTCAAGCTCAATGACACGATCATGGGAGACTTTCAGGGCAACAGATAATTCATGAAATTGAGAAGCATTAATGGAACAATTTGTAGCAGTGAAAAACACATCTTGAGCAACACATTCAGTAATAAGAGTCTCATTCAATGTATGCAAATTCTTCCTCTCAATCTCATTATATTTTAGTGCTCGCTCATAGTCACTAACCTCAACTATCATTGCATCAAATTCCTTTTCCATTTCTTTAATGTCTAAATTCATTCCCTTTTTAAGACTTTCAAAATGATCTTTTAGTTGTTTAAAGAAAGGCATGACTTCAGTTAAATAACATTCTTTCGTTTTCTCAAAACCCCTTTCCCCTTCAGTTATACCAGTGGGTGTGATCCTTTTCTTACAAGTTTTCTCAAAATCAACAAATAGTTGAAAAATAACATATTGACTTATTAAGGTCTTGCTTTTAGTGGCAATAGTCCTAGGAACTAAATGCATTGGTGTATTGGGAGGATACACAGACGCTGAAGGCATTTTCCTAAAGGGGGGGGGGGGGTTATTACAACCAGATTCTCTGCTTTTTGCTTATCTAAATCCTTTTTCCAGAACACTTGTTCGGGTGTTAACAACGTCTGAGGCTTAAACATGTTCAAGGAAATCCAATTCTCCTTCTTGTAATCATGGGGTGTGATATTTATTTTCTTCTCTTTACATTTAGGATCATCTAGTTTCTTGTTCATCTTTTCCCTAGTGACTTCATCTGATTTCTTATCTTCCTCAGTGCACTCAACGCAACTAGGTTTCTGTCTAGGCTTAAGGATTTCATTGCCATCATAAATTACCTTATGGGCTGCTCTAGCCCTTTTAACAACCTCTGGATTTGGTTCCTCAACAATGGGAGTACTATGCTTATCACTCAAAACTATGTGCTTAGTGATTAAGTGAGTAGTCTGAATGGTATTTCCTTGTACGTACAACTTATTTTCAAGCTTGTTTTTCAAGGTTTTTAGTTTAGAAAAATCATTCAAAAGTTTTGATTCCTTAACACTAAATTCTTGCTTGAGCATTTTAACATTTTCTTGAAGTTCTTGTTTTTGCTTAGCAGTTTTAGAAAGCTTTTCTTGTAAGGAGTTTAACTCTTCTTTTAATACTTCTTCTCTAAACCTACTTTTTCTAATAGTTCTACGCATTTGGTCATCCATTTCCTGCTCACGGGTGGTTAATTCAAACTTAGCACGTTGTTCATAAATAGCAAGACGTTCTTTATAAGCATGAAGTTCAGAAATAACAGAATCATCAGGGGCACGTGCAGTGTATTCGTCAAAAGCATAGTCATCATTAACTGCATAAGATATATCACTTGGTACTATCTCACTTTCACTTTGTTTCACATATTGATCATATGGGACAACATTGATATTACCCATATTTTCAATATCTGACTCAATAATTACAGTTGATTGTACTTCGTTATGTATCTTTTGCTCATCAACTTCATCGTATAATTTTAATACCTCAGAAATGATTTTGTCTTTGGATGGACCAGCTTGTGGTGATGAAGAGACTTTAGGAGAGACCATTGGAGAGATGCTAGCCATGAAAATGGTTTGTGCAGTGGGTGCTTCATCAACATCAGAGTCGTATGCATCACAATCAGCTACTTGAAAGGCATTCTGATGATTATGGCCTATCTCCTGAATTGGTTGCTCATCCACATCTGCATCATATGTCTTAGCATTTCCCTCAGCCAAGAACCACAACTCCTCTTCATCCAAAGCTGCACCATTATCATGAGCTTGCACAAGCAACATCTTATCCCTGAAGTACTCAGCATTCTGAGGGTTTTTGGTGATGTGCAGTTCCTTGCAATGTGTCCCTCACCTCCACAGTTGTAACATTTGATTGGCTTTTCTTGACCTTGGTTTCCATTCCTTCCCCTATTCTGTTTTGTTGCATAACCTCTACCAGCTCCACGTCTTCCTTGTTCGTACTTCCTTTCTTGAACTGGCTGCACCATAACCTTCCCATCTCTGACAGTGGCTTGATTGTGTGGATTGGATGCAGTTCTGAGATTGTTGTTGGTGTGTGGAAGAGAGTTCATGTTTTGACTAATCAGGAGAGCCAGTTGATTAATGAAGTTTCCCACGTGTGCATCAGCATCATCTTGTTTGAACATAGGATCGGGAATGAGTTTGTGATTACCATTACCCATGGGTATGACTTGTGAGGCTTTGGTTGTGATTCCGATGTTTGAGTAGAAGGCAGTTGAATCATTCGATGAGCTTGTTTCTCCCTGGTTGGTTTTGAACTGATTAAGAATCCTTTTTTCAAACATAGCATGTCTCTCATTCTGAAGGAGGAAGGCATAGAGTTGCTCATAGTTTGTATTATTCGATCCTTTGGTTAGCTTCACAGAGGTGACAAACTTGTGCCATTCGGGATTCATGTTGTTCACAAACTTTGAGTTCAGCTGAATGTTTGGCATAGTCATTCTGATGTTCCTCATATCATTAACAAGCTTGTGGAATCTCACATAATACTCATAGACACTCTCATCTGGTTTCATCTTGAAGTGTTCAAATTCATCATAGAGTTGTGATTCTATATCTTCCATAGTTAATTCAGAACCTGAGAGAAGCATCTTGACATTATCCCACACTGCCTTGGCTTCGGCGTTGTGATTGATCAGTTTGTAGATATCTTTTGGAAGACCTTGAAGTATGATGTTAGAAGCCCTGATATCAGCATCGAATCTCTTTTTCTCCTTATCATCGAGCTCATCATATGTCTTTGGTCTATCTATTCCATAGATCATTGTTCCATCTTCAGCTGAATCAATTAAGTCTCTAGTAGTCTCAACCCGATACGGTCCTTCATCAATGGATTTGAGAATGTTGACTCCATTTTCCTTTCCAAGACAGTACAATCTGATTCATTGAGCCCAAGAGTCGTAGTCAGTTCTGTCAAGCATGGGTGGACGAGTATCTGAACCAGCTGCTTGAACATCCTCGGCAACAGTGGAGATGATAGTAGGAACGTTGGTAGACATGTTAACAGATTAAACGGGATTTTATAACTCTATGATTAAACCGTGAAATAGATTCTTTCACGGGATTTTACTAAATCAAGAGAAAACCGTATTACAGACAGAGTCAACCAAGTCGCTAAGAAAATCTGAACCAAGTCGCTAAGCACCAAGTCGCTAAATAACAACTCGTTAAGCACCAAGTCGCTAGCAAAATTTTGACAGCAAGTCCCTAAGCACCAAGTCGCTAAGTTGTCAAGTCACTAAAGAGCAACTCGCTAAGCACCAAATCGCTAACACCAAGTCGGCTAACAAACTTAAGTACAAGTCGCTAACTTTCACCAAGTCGCTACCCGTAGTGGAGAATCCACAAAGTGTACTGTTTGTCGGCTTGTCTCAATAGACAAGTCGCTAGCTCAACTCGCTAAGACCTTCAACTACAACTTGCTACCAAATTACAAAGCAAGTCGCTACCAAGATATCTTATCCGTGGCTTAAGTCGCTAGCTAGAAAAACACAAAAACACCACTTTTCAATCCAAAAACAACCCAACCACGATGATTCAAGGTTACCAAATCAAAACCCAAGCACATACAATGATTCTAAACACAAAACTACACCCAAGTTTCAAACTGTAACACTAGAAATGATCCAAATGATGCAAAAACCACTAAACTTTTTCAAACTCTAAAACCACCTAAAAGTCACTAGAAATCCAAAGATATGTAAGAGATGATCAAACCATGGCTCTTGATACCATTTGTAACATATTGGATTTCATAAACACACTAAACCATAAGATCAAATAGGCGTACAATATAATTCTTGAGAGAGAAAGCTAGAGGTTTGGGAACTTTAGTGAGAGAAAGAAAAATCTTATTATGAGCTCCAACTCTCTACCTTGGAAGGTAGAGAGTATTTATAGTCTTTACATAAATCGCCACCTATCGGGCTGTAGATCAGGCATACAGTGGGTAAAGACCCGTCCGTCCTCCATGGTGTTGCTTAAACTAAATACTACTAACTTATAATAATCTACGACTACGAGCTTTCTAAAGATTACATATACTTGAGGTGACCGACTCTTTAATAACTGGATTTACTAAATCCTAACATATTTGGATAAAATATACACATAACTAGTATGTAGTATATTGGGTAATATAAATGGGTTGAAACTTAAGTATCACAACCCATTGGGCGAATACATTGAATGTAGTTGGGTACAACCCAAAGCCCATAACCCATGGATCTTGACCCATAACCCATTGCATGACATCATGCTTATATCACATATGGATAATACCCATAACCCATGGATCAACCCATACCCAAGTGACTAAGTGCATTGCACTCAAAGATACATTGTATCTAGCCAAAGATCCATGGTTCAACCCATGACCCATGACCCATAACCAAAATACCCATGGGCAAAGAGGAGCGTTCCACGGATCCCTAGCTTTGTGCTAGCCGGATCCCTTGTGGTAGGGATCCGAGGAACAGTAGGATTTTTCCTCTATAAATAGTGAGCCATTTATTCATTATTTCTCACCCCTTTCTAACACACTTTCTCCCTGAGTTAAAAACTCACTAACCTCAGATCCAAGAGATCTATGTTTTTAGTTTTGTTTTTGTGTGATCTTTTAGGTTCCTCTTAAAGGCAAGATCACCACCTTTGAAGTCGAGCAAGCTCAAGTCCATTAGTTGCCATGCTTCCTCATCATCAAGGCTACTGAAGTCTTCTTGTTGATGATTCCTTTCTTTCTTCAAAGAAGTGTAGTGTTGAAGACATTAGTGAAAGATGTCTCAAGTGTCAAGACGAAGATATTAGTGAAGGGTATCTATCGTCTATAGGATAAGCACTTGTGGTAGGTGCTTAGAAGTCAAGACAAAGAAGCATTAGTGAAAGGTGCTTAGAAGTGAAGACACAAGACATTAGTGAAAGGTGTCTTGTAGATCTAGTCAAAGGCATTAGTGAAAGGTGCCTTAGATGTACATTCGATATGGTGTGTTTCGATGTACAAGATAGACTAGTATTAGATCCAAGGATATTGATATCCTTGATGTTGTTGTAAAGGAGTAGATCTCCTTTGGGATTAGTCGTTGGTGTAGTGTGGTAGTAGTTCCTCCATTGCAATGGAACTAGGTGCTTAGCCTAGTACCTAATAAAGGGTAGGCGACGTTGTGAAGATGTAGTTCACCTTGGAGTGAAAGAACTAGGTACTTAGCCTAGTACCTTATAAAGGGTAGGCGACGTTGTGTAGGTGTGGTTCACCTTGGAGTGAAAGAACCCGGTGGTTAGCCTAGCACCAGAAAAAGGGTAGGCGACGTTGTGAAGGCTTCTCCGCCATAAGGAGATTGGTGTAGTGATTACGAACTCTCGAGTAGGTGACTCAGGGAGTGGAGTAGGGTAAGGAAGGTGTCCTTGTAGCCGAACCACTATAAATACTCGTGTTGTGGTTTTGTGCTTCTTACTCTTATCTTTTCATTACTTACCTTTATATGCTTGTTTATCAACATCCAACACACACATCCAAATAGATTGACATAAGTCGATCTAAACAGTTTAAAAGGAAGTTTTAATTGGCAAAACTATTCAACCCCCCCCCCTTCTAGTTTTCCACAAGAAGTTTTAGAGTCTTAGATTAATCAAAAATACAAAAAATTTGGTTTTCTGCGTTGTTTACCCACCCAACTAAATCTGGTTTTAGTTTTTATGCTGTAGCTTTTTGATTTAGTAGCTTAATTTCAGATTAAAGTTGCCTAGTTTAACCATTGTACTGTGACAGCATCCCAAACATGTCCAAGTGGCTTATATTTTTGATTTTTCATTTGCTCAATTTGGATCCTCATTGTCTGAAATTGGGTATGCTTAATATTGGGTTGCTCATCTATCTAATTCTTATTTTTATGAATTTTTATATGAGCCTTTAGATAGCTTTTTAGGAGCCCCAAATCACCCCCTTAAGCTGATTTGTTGCTGCTGTCATTAGCTTCTCACATCTTATTTGTGCTTATCAGTTGGATGCTTAACTTATTTAGGAATTTTAGGATCTTATTAGGTAGAGTATATTAGAATCCAGTAATATTTAGCTTATTTTGTGATTTTTAAGTGCTTATTTAGTCTACTATAGCTTTAGGACCATCTTAACTTAGTATTTCCCATAACTGCTTTTTCCTCCCTTATTTCTAGTGCTTTTCTGTTCCCTTAGCTTATTTAAGATGCAACATAATTAATGATCACTTATTTACAAGTTTGAACTGCTTATTCATATCTTTTTGTGCATAGTATCTGCTAAGTGGTGATTGTTTGGTTTTTTGTGGAACTGTGGGAATAAGCAGTCTCCAAACTGCTTATTTCAAGGCCTTGTAAAATATAGTTTTCACAAAATTTGTTGGGTTTAATCTTCTAAATTAGGCTGTTAAAAAAAAAAAAAAAAAAAAAAAAAAAAAAAAAAAAAAAAAAAATTTAAAAAAAAATAGCATTGCTGGGATTCGAACCCTGGCCACCCAGCTCACCACACACACTCCCAACCAACTGCCCTAGGATCTTTGTTCATTAGATTCTTGCACTAGTAGTTATTTAATAACAAATTCAGTTTTTAAGTTAGTAGCTTATTTAGCTTTTTAATTGCTTATTTCAACAAGCAGTAGGTGGTTTTTAAATTTTTCTTAGATTCAGTAATATTCAAAGTATTTTTAGTGAATATCTCAGATTTTTATAAAATAGTTTAGTATTTTTTTTATAATTAAATTAGATTAATTTAGATTTTAATTCATAATAAATAATTTAAAAGTCGAAAATACCCGGCTTTTTTCTAAAATTATTTTTAGTAGTTTAGAACGTAGGAAAATTATTTTTGCACCCGTAGGCCTTAAATTGCATAATTTTCACTTTTGGAGGTCGGGTGCGTTCCCGGTTTTCACCTTTTTTTGCATTTTAGTACCCTAGGACTTATTTTAGCTTCATTTTATTGTTTCATATGCTTAGTAGTAGTTAATTTGTCATTTACTTTGTTCCCCTTGCCTTAGTTACTTTCCGGTTAATTAATTTGTAGAAAACGTAATCAAAAACGAAAAATCCCGAACAATTCAAGCATTTTAATAACAAACCTTAAACGACATCCTCAATTCACACCTCTTTGGGACACGACCCGGGTAATCACTTACCCGCTGTCACTTATCGTATATTCGAGGGTTTTGCGTGTCAATCTTTTTCCTAAAGGGTCGATTCGTTGATTCTCGCGTATCACGTGTATATTTGGTATATTTTCTTACAATCACCTATTCCCCTAGAGAACGATATCAATTCCCGAGGCTTACCATAATACTACACTACAATGATTAGGTTCACTGTCTAGGGTGTTGAAAAACTTGCTCGACGAAAAGGAAGTTCCTTTGACCCCGAACGCGCGTTGTACGCGTATCAATACCAGACATAAACGAATAGGAGTTGATAAACAGTATTATAAGCAACACACGTAACCAAACAGTGCACAAGCACATCATTCAACGAATCAACTAAACATAAATATGGCAAAACAAATAAATCAGATAATCATGATAGATATAAGCTAAGCTGAATTCCATAAGCAGGCGGAAGCCAATAAATTGAATGTAAGCATGGAAATCACACAAGTCAGATAATCCACAGTTAATAAACAGAACAAGTATCATAACCAGCGAGAATACTAACAACAGTATAAGCATGCTAGTCACATGTATCAGGTAGGAATACCAAACGAACATCATAATTGAATGAATTAACTAAACAAGAATATAGCATCGCAAACTAAACAAGTCAACTAGACAGATAACATAAGTTGAATCAAATTCCATCATTAACGGTAGCATGAACAGAAGCGTAAGCATGTCAGATCAACAAGTTAGGTAAACATCAATTACTAAGCCAAACCAATATCGTAAGCAACGGAAAAATACCAACCAGAAGTACAATAATGGTATTCACATTAACAAATATGAATACTAAATGATAATCATAGCCCACGGAAATAATTGAATGAAAGTATAACATGATAACGGATGAGTCAAATAATTACATACTAGCATAGCAAACGGGTAAATCAATTAGTCACATAATAGCATGGTAAACAGATAGTCACATATTAATCATATAATAGCAGGGTAAACAGGTAGTCACATAAATCATATAATAGCAGGGTAAACGGATGAAGTGGTAATCTGAAGTATAAGCTTGGTAGTTAGCCAAGATGGAATGAGAGTATGACAAATCAAATGAACTGGAGTATAGTATGGTAGTCGAATGAATCACATAAGGATACTGAATGAATGAGTAATCAACGGAAAACTAAAAATGAGAAATACAGAATATGGTGCATTGTGGAATAACATGAGGCATAACAAAGATAAAAGGTCATGAAAGGAAAATATCAGTAATCTACCACTAGCCCGAAGCGAAACATATCATAACATAAGTAACCAACGGAGTAGCTAACTCCCAAAATGTGAAGGAGGTGTACTACACACAACATCAATCACCGAAATAAATCAATCATGTCATATCATATCATATACGAAACAAATCTAAGATGCATCTTGAGCTCATAATATATATATATATATATATATATATATATATATATATATATATATATATATATATAACAAAAAAGGGACGGGATGGTTCATCACTCGACCACCCTGGAGTCATGCCATTGGTGCATCAATGACAAGGCCATGTTACCTTCATGGCTAGGAAAATGGCTCGGGTATTAAACTGAAGGGTGAAAAGGCAAGGTCAAAGTTTGGCAAATGTCTAAGTCATCAGAATAGCATAATCAAAGGTTCATAATTAAAGGTTCATAGCAAAGGTTCATAGTAAAGGTTCAATTCAAAGGTTCACATAAAACAGTTCAAGGTTCATAATCAAAATAGTTAAAGATCAAAAGATGTGTAAGAGATCATGAGACACCTTAAGAGAAAGGTCAGAATATTTGTACCTTACAAAAGCAACAAAGAGGATGACCAAAAGAGTAGGATCACTTCGACTTCACCCGATCTACACGAATTATCATAACATATTACTTATACGTACAAATTAATGTCATAATTACGGTTATTACAGATTTTAGGGTTTCTGCCATTTATAGAAACTTTTTAGATCAAAACATACTTAACCAAGTTTTACGAATTAATCATATAGGGTTTAAGTGAATTAAATGATTAATTACAAGGTAAATGAGTTTTACTCTTATTAACACTTAATTAGGGTTTTATAACGGAATTTAATTACACGTATGCACAAAAGTATATTAGGTTACTTAATAATCAAATTAAGGTTAACATATTATCAAATTAGGGTTTCATATACCATAAATCATACAAAGGTCCAAATGCACATTAGAGGTCACCAAATATCATTTTAGTAGTTTAGTAGTCGTTTACACAAGTTCATAAGGTTACATGCATCCCAGGTTAATTTAAAAACACTTATGTATACAAAATATTAAAACATGTATTAAAGTCATATTCAGATTTATTTACTTTACATCAGACCTGTTTTCTAACAATTAAATAAAATAGCTAAGCATCATTTCAGGTCCCCCAATTCGACACAGAACTACCTATATGTCTCTAGTATTTATGTGAATTTTCTCGGAATTTATAGACATGCCTAAGTATTTTATAAAAATTCGTTTTCACAAAAAGTTCCAGAATTCACAGCTATTAACATATTTTGTGATAATAGTGCTGCAATTCAGATTGCAGCTAATCCTGTGTTTCATGAAAAAACTAAACATTTCGAGTTGGATGTGCATTTGGTCAGAGAGAAGGTTTCTGCTGGAGTGATTAAAACTGTTAAGATTCATACAGATATGCAAGTTGCAGATATTTTTACTAAATGTCTTGGGCAAAGACAACATTCTTTGTTTTGCAAAAATCTTGGTATGTTTGATTTGTTTGCAGGTATTAACAATTGTGAAAAGAATAGCTGTCTTGGAAAAGATGGAAGCAGTTTACAAGATGCAGACTTATCAACTTGTGGAGGGGTGTTAAATAATGTGAAGGACTAAGAGTGTCAAGTTTCAAAGTCTAAGTAAAGTTTGTGCTGGAAGTAAAGAAAAGAGAAGTTCAGGGGCTAAAGTGAAACATGGCAGAGTATATAATCTATCTTTCGGTTTAGGGTTTCAGTATCTTCATTCTGTTTAGTCTTTTTCTCTCTCAAACTCATACACAGTGTTTGTCTTTCTCTTGTGATATCAATCTTGATATCAGTCTGGGTATTTGGTTGTTTCTTTGTATAAGATCAATCTTGTTTGATCTTGTTAAGTCTGAGTGTTGAGTGAATCTTGTGGTGAGATCACTGGTGTCTACCTAGTAGAGATCAGTTATTGTTTCTTTGTATTTGTATTGGTAAGCACCTATTTGGGGACTTATCTTCTTTATATTCATATAATAAAATACACCGTGGGGTGGTTGGCTGGGTGTAATTGTTGATTGTTGTGTGCTCTTGATCATTTTTACATGTTATCAGAGAGCACGGTTCTGATCTGGTGGTTTTGAGATTCTAGGGTTTCTAGGGTTTCGAAGTTATTTTTGGGGATTCTTGCAATTGGTGGTTGAATTGGTCAATTGAGGTTGTTTTCTTAACGGACGTGGTTGGTTTGTTCTGTTTGGGATTGGATCTGGTGATTTTGTGGGTGTCTTGATTAGGGTTTCTTGAAACCCTAATTTGGTATTTTTGGGGGTTTTTCATCCCTGGTGGTTTCTTGTTGGTTCTTGGGCCTGTTCTTGATACAATTTTACTAGACTCGTTGAATCTAGTGGTTTTGTATCTCTTTCCGCTGATATATCTCTGTAAGTTCTTCTTTCTCTTAAGATAACACAAAATTGGTTTAGAAGGTGCAAACGGGACAGTTAACTTCTTGATCTGCCAACCTAGATTGGTACGAATACCTGCTCTGGCTGTCCCCAGTCTTCTGGCTGGTTTGTGGTTATTCTTGGGTGTGAGTTATAGGTTTTATAGTTTGTTATTTCTGTTCTTCAGTTTCTTGTTGTGTCTAAGTCGAAGGAGGATAGGATTTGGGCAGTCTTGGAAGTTGATTGAGTTGTTTAGTTCTGGTTATTTGTTATTGTTGTTTGCTGTTATTGCTTGTTGTGATTGTTTCTGTTTTTTCTTGCTGGTTGTTCTTGTTTTTTGTTTAATATGGCTATTGAAGATGAACCTAGTGGTAGTAATACTCAAGTGTTAATTAGTAACCTTGATGCTGGTAATCCTCTTCATATTCAAACTAATGATAATAGTGGAACTGCTCTTATTCCATTTAAATTGCTTGGAACTGAGAATTATAGAATTTGGTTTGGTGCTATGAAATTGGCTTTGCAAGCTAGAAATAAGTATAGCTTTGTTGATGGTACTTGTCTTAAAGAATCATTTGTTACTAGTAATGTCTTGTCTGCTCAATGGGATAGATGTAATGCTATTGTCTTAACCTGGATTATGAATTCTGTATCTCATGATGTTTATATGGGGTTAGTTTATTCTGAAAATGCTGCTTCTGTTTGGCAAGAATTAAAAGAAACATATGATAAAGTTGATGGTTCTGTTATATACAATCTGTTGCAAAAGATTAATTCTGTAAAACAAGGTGGTAGTTCTGTTGCTGATTACTATCATAGGCTAAATTCTTTATGGAGAGAATTTGATTCTCTAACTAAATTGCCTAAATGTGTTTGTGAACATAAATTTGCTTGTGAAGCTAGTACTGAGTTGGTATTGCATCAGCAGTTAATGAAACTGATGCAATTCCTTATGGGTCTTGATGATTGTTATCAACCTGTTAGGACTGCTTTATTAACTAGAGATCCTTTACCTGAGGTTAAGGATGCTTATGCTGTTGTGTCTAGGGAGGAGTCCCATAGAGGGATTCCTGAGTCTTCTAGTGTTTCTGAATCTAAACTGAATGCATCTTCTTTTGCTGCTAAGTCATTTAATAACAATAGAAGATTGTATAACAATAGTAATAACACTAGAGGAACCAGTTCCAATACTAATACTGCTAATAGAGGTCCTAATCCTAATTTGAATTGTAAAAACTGTGGTAATATTGGACATACTATTGAAAGATGCTATGAACTTATTGGTTTTCCACCTGGATTTGTCAAGAATAATAATCCACCTAAACAAAATGCTTTCAGACAAAACTATAATGCTAATATTGAGAAAATGTCTGAAAAATCTTCTACTACTTCATCTGCAAATACATCTTCTGGTTTTACTTCTGAGCAGATGAAGAAACTCTTGTCTTTGATCAATGATAGTTCTTCTGGAAGCATACATGCCAACATGGCAGGTAGGGCTTCATTCTTTAATGGAAATGTTTGGTTTAATATTAATTTTTCTAAGTATTTCTTTGGGAATTCTAGTCTTTATGTTAAAACTATATCCTTGGGATGGATCATTGATTCAGGTGCTAATCAGCACTTGACTATTTCTACTGTTGGTATGTTTAATGTTGTGGATATTTCTAGTCTTAAGATTACTGTTGGACATCCCAATGGTACTCTTGCTACTATAAGTCATGTTGGAAATCTAAGATTAACTAATAATGTGACTCTTTATGATGTCTTAGTTGTTCCTGGTTACTGTGTGAGTTTGTTGTCTGTTAATAAACTGATTAGAGATAGCAAAATGTTTGTTGGTTTTGATGAAGATACTTGTTATATTCAGGATTTGAAAAGGGAGAATGTTCTGGGGACTGGTAGTCAGTCTGATGGATTGTATTTGTTTGATATGCAGCCTAATAATACTTTGGGTGAGTGCAATATGGTTATGTCTTATAATGTGTCTAAACTTGTCTGGCATAATAGATTGGGTCACCCTGCTGATCCAGTCTTGTCTGTTCTTCAAAAGGATCTTGGTATTTCCAAGAATTCCTCTATTTCTGTTTGTGAAATCTGTCACAGGGCTAAACAGACAAGGGAACCTTTTCCTTTGTCTGATCATAAGTCTAAGAATCTTGGTGAACTTGTTCATCTTGACTTATGGGGTCCTTACATAGTAACAAGTAGAGAAGGATATAAGTATTTTCTCACTATTGTTGATGATTATTCTAGAGCTGTGTAGACTTATATGATTAAAACTAAAGATGAGGTGTTTGATGTATTCTGCTCTTTTATTCACTTAATATCTAATCAATTTGGTATTAAAATTAAAACTGTTAGATCTGATAATGGTACTGAATTTGTAAATAAGAAAATGAGTGGAATGTTTTCTGATCTTGGTATAATACATCAAACATCTTGTACTCATACACCTCAGCAAAATGGGATTGCTGAAAGGAAACATAGACACCTACTCAATGTAGCTAGGAGTCTTATGTTTCAAGGGGGGATTCCTTTAAGGTTTTGGTCTGATTGTGTTCTAACTGCTGTGTATCTTATAAACAGGCTGCCATCTTCAGTTCTAAATGGTAAATGTCCCTATGAGTTGTTATACAAAACTAAACCTAATCTTTCCCATTTGAGGTCTTTTGGATGTTTGTGTTTTGCTACCATTTTAAATAACCATGATAAGTTGAAAGATATAACTTTTCACATACACATCATAACATTAACACAATGAGCACATAGATGGTTTTAGAGAGAGAAAGAGTGGGACATTCTAGTGAGAGAAACTAGTGGAATATTAGATTACCAAAGAACATCCAACCCTCTACCTTGCAAGGTAGAGGGTATTTATAGGTTACAAACTAAACGACCTCCTGACGGCCTGTGGATCAGGGATACAGTGGGTAAAGACCCGACCTTCTTCCACGGTGGTGCACTAAACTATTTTACACTACTAACTAACTACATAAACCGTAACTAATGATCAATCTACGAGCTAACTTATGCTAGATAATAGTTGGGGTGACCGACTCTTTCAGCACTGGAATTTTCTAATTCCTAACAATCTCCCCCTAAGGGAGGTCACCCCATATTTTACATTTCAAATCCTAGCATTCTAGTTTTGACATTGTTCTTGAGCTCGTAGTCTTTCATATATCAACATCATAAGCTTAGTGCATAGGTGGAGCAACTTCAAAGACTGCAAAGATTCGTACTTTAAATTGGAGGTCCATTTCTGATTCATGAGATAGTAAATATGAGCCAGCTTTTGAGATCATCAGCAATCAACAATCTCTGACACATCCTTTGTGGTGTTGGTATTATGTGATGTTGTGACTTTGGGACCGACATGCTCACATTCTGGATCATGAAATCTTCTCATCAGAGTAGCGGAAGCATTTGTTGAATCATGATATTGGCAGCAGCGTAGCAGAAGCCTGGTGTGAAAATATCAGAGTCATTGATGCACTAATCATGATTTCTTTTGAGATGAATGTGTTAAGTGAGCATGCGGCTATGGATTGACCGCTTCATTCTGATCAGCTGCAAACGTCGGGCGTACCTGCATACAACAGTTAGCAACAAATCGCACGAAAGTGTCTTTGATCACTTTCGTTGAATTGAGGTACACGGCCCACGGTTCCCCGTTGATCAGTATAAATACTGCCTGTGATCAGGTAGGATTCCAAAGAATCTCCTTGACAGGGTTTCGCAGCTGTTCTAGCTGTTCTCAAACCGGAACGTCTCAAAGAAGACAACACGGAGTGAGTGAACCAGCGAATTTTAAGTCCACTGATTGATGAAAAGAGATTTGAAAAACAGTCGTGTATTGCTCAATAGAAATTGTTTTTGCAATACAACGAAGGTTTTATTGAAAATCAATTATCAATCATAAAAATGCCTTTTGGTTTGAAAAATGAGTACACGGTCGATGTGCTAAAGAAAAGAGTTTATAAGCACAAAGACCGGTTTTTCAAAGGTATCCGTCAATCCCTAACCTGAACCAGGTTTGATTCAAGAGATTGAATCGCCCCATTGTTTCTGTTCAGTTGTCACATGGTTGATCTATAAAATAGATCTCACATGCCACCTACCAGGAGCTTGTTTGATGTTGGCTCCAGAAGGCTTTCCATCTTCATTGTGAATATGTAAACATATCACTCAGATGTTCTGGCAATACCACAAGGATAATGCGTAGGACTCAAGATATAATCTCTCTTTCCACATTGTGCGAAACAGAGAGTCTTCATTGAAGGTGTCCTAGTGAGATTAATTGATGATCTCGTGGCTCTAGACTCAATTTGTGCATATTTGGATCCTATAACGGAGACTAGGGAGAGGGTCTCCTTCTTCAATATCAACCATCTCTAAGAGAAAGTCGATAGATAATGTCGGTTCCCCGTGAGAATGAAACAAGCCCTTTTAAGAGGAACTTGAGTGGTTTGGAAAGTTGAAGTGCAGTGCGTCACTGGGTCCATGACGTCTTGTCTTCAATACCGATGTTACCATCAGTAGCATATGAAGTGAACCCGGTTTCTGCCCTAAGGTTGAATTAATGGAGGGCTATTTGTTTTCACCCTATTTTCATTCAATTCTTTTTAATTCTTCAACCCCTTCAGTGCTTACTGAGACTTCATAACTATTACCTTGTTGGGTTTATTCTAGTACTAGCTCAGTCTTAGTCTGCACTCTTCCCATATCTCACTTTTCTCCTTTTATCATCATACCTAAGGACTTCTACACTAACTAGTGGATTGTCCCTGGGTAGATCCCTCCGGTTCTGGCGGATCATGGGAGCCAATACCTAACCTTATCATCCTTATATCACCGTACATAAAGTAAAGTTGGTCGGTCAATTTGGTATTGTTCGTCTGCCATAGGATCCAATAGAAACCATTTGAAAATCAATTCAGATACTTGTGATGTATTATCAAAGCATTTTGTACCTGAATTGTTTTTGATATTTTTAGAACGAGAACTCCCCCTCAACATGTGCATCAAGTATTTGAAAAATGTTAAGCACATGGAGGCAAGAGAAAGAATTAACTTCTTTGATTACCATTTTCTAAAAGATATCAACATCACTTCCCATATTAAATCAAGTAAATATAGCATTTCCGGGAAGGATGAGGTTTCCATAAATTCGCTCCCCCTCAATATGTGCCTCGAGGTTGAAAAGGGTTTTGCACATATTAGAGGGAACCTTTTATCATCAAAGGATTAGAATCCATGTGATCAAGGTACTTTAAAGTATTTAAAGTGTCGTGTACCCTGATGACTTGAATTTACAAAGAGAGTTCTCCCCCTTAATATATGCTTCGAGATTCGAAAACTTGTTTAGCACATATAAGGGAGATGTATGCACAAAAATTGGTCATCTTATCTTTTACCATCTTTCATATTTATATCACATTTTCTCCCCCGATCAAAAATCTTAAATCCTTTGAGATTTTGGATCTCAAGTGATTTAAATAAGTATGAGGAAAAATATTTGTAGGAGAAAAATGTGTCCAATTTTATATGATAAGGAAAAAAGGACAACACAGATGTTTCCCCTTTTTCACAAGGGGAAACCATAGTACAAATCCTAGCACTATTACATGTATCACAGTTGTTCATATTTAATACACCACATATAACACAAAGTTAACAAAACATAAACGGTATTCCGAAGAAGTCTTCATTCAGTTCTTTGAAGAAGTTTGTAGTGACCATCATGGAGCCTTCCACCAACAAAGCTTTCAAGGCTGCGGAAGATCCTTCGTGTCTTGAGTCTTCGACGGATTGCAGCAATGAAATGTTCACACCTCTTCACGTCATCATCAGTCCAGAACGTAGTTTTAACCCAAGATCTCATATCAAGTTTGGCTTCTTTCACTCTGGTGTCAAGTTCTTCTTCGACCATTTTGAGCGTACCATCACTAAACTTGTAGAGTTCACATAGACGCATAAGCATACGCGATCCATATCTGTCGGTGAAGATGACGGCTCTAGGAGTGTCAAGAACTTTGTATTCTCGATGAAATTCATGCCCAGCTGCATTCCATTGAGGACTTGTGAGGTTGATCCTGGTTTGGTAGCTTTCAATGCCAAGCTGAAAGTCCTCAACTCGTTTCCGTATGACTAATCCTCTGATCCAAAGAGTGACAGCTGCAGAGAGGGCCTTTTTCTCACGTACAGGTAAGTGCTCCAGGTGTCCTTGAAGATTTAAAAGATAGAGATCTTCGAAATCATTTGGTAGAAGATGTTTGAAGTCGTTCTCTTCAATGGTATACACTTTGAAGTCAGCTCTTTTAAGGACAATCTTCTTCAAGTACTCATATCCATAGATCGGGAACATCTCTACACTGATAACGCTTAGGATTTGTAGTTTTGATCTGACCTCATTGCGTCTTTTATCAGCACCATGTCTTTCAATGTAGAACATCTTCTTTTTGAACCACCAGTGGGAAATACCATAAGACGCTGCAATATCATACTTTTGTTCTTCATTTGCCCAGAATTGATCAGGAACCATCTGCTCAAGCCCCTGATCAGAATAGATTGCAGCTTTGATCTTTGAAATAGATAGAGCAGGCCTTCTTTCCGCAGAGCGAGCACACAGATAGTCCAAGTCGTGATTGAAGAAGAATTCCGCCTGAATGGTTATCTAACCAGGTTCACCACCAAGAGGAAGAGATTTGTTGACATTGAAGCGACTGATTTGCTCACTGACTTGGTCATTCAGCATCTTATGGCATTCTTCCATCTGATATTGAAGATGGTTTGCATCAGAATGGAAGACTTTGACAATTTCGTAGGCTTGTCCTTCTAGATCTCTTGGTGTTATAGAAGAGATACTTTTCTGCTCACAAAACCATCTAATGAAGCTTCCCATATCACCAGTGTAGTGCAGAAGAGAGTCTTCAGCTGGAACTTCATAGTTATTGGTGATAACTGATGCCCAATTGTTGTCGGGAATCATAGAGTCAGACTCTGGGATTGTCCATGTGGGTTCTGGAGAAGGAGGTCTATCTTCCACAATGCAGCGTTGAATTGTGTCTCTAGAAAGAGCTACCCTGGATGTACTAGTGCGGTTCCCAGCCATGTAATTGTCAAACCAATCTTCTGATGGCTTAGGAATATGTTTCGTCGATGCATCATCTTCATCTGGTTCTGAGTCAGCCATAACTTGAGATTCTTCGTGGACCACTTGATCATCAGGAATTGAAGTGGATGTGGAGGTGAATCTTGAATCGATCGTCGTCCAGGCGGCAGATTTCTTCTGAGTACCCTGTTTGTTTGTAGAGTCTGATTGATTGGACGGTTTTGGAGTTGATGATGGTGGCTGTGATGGAGGTGAATTGGGTGTTGACGAAGGATTCCCAGCTCCAGAAGTTCCAGCGCCTCCTGGTGGTGGAGGATCTTCGCGATCTTTGCGAACCTTCATCAATGTTTCCATCACAATTGTCCTTCTTTTCTTTTTAGCATCCTTTTCTCCGACTTCAATTTTAAACTGTTCATAATTGTCGAACCTGATGGATTCTTCAAGTGCCTCATAAAGTTTACTGTGAACCTCATGCTTGTCCTCTTCAGCCTCATACATCCTTTCACACAGAGCTGCTCTCATATCGGAGATGGGGAGGTCCTTGAATCGTCTGAGAAGTGGAGCCTCCATTGCCCATTCCACGGCATCCTTGACTTCTCCTTCAATAGCATCAGTAACTGCTTCAGTGAAGTTGAGGTGCTCCAATCTGTAGACACGTTCCACCAGAGAATCAACAGATTTAGGAAGTTGCCTTTCCAGTGCTTCTACCCTTTTAATGGTTTTATCCAGTAGTTGATCAGACGTGAGAATCTGTGGAGGGGAAGCTGGTGGAGCCACTTCATCTGCAATTGTGAAGATGGGTTCTAGAGTTGGTGGTGTTGTCGTTGGTGTTTGTACGGTTGATTGAGCAGGCAAGGGAGGTGGAAGTGCAGTTGATAGTGAAGATGCAGTCATTGGAGGAATGGTTGAAGTATCTTGCTGAATGCTGACATTATACATGGATTGTGCAGAGTCTAAGGTTTTGTCATTAATGAATTGATCACCAAAAGAGAAGTCATCATCAAGATTCTTAAGTGAAGATAGAGAGTTTGTAGACATATTTGGTTCATCCATCTTCAAGGTCTCGTCAGATCTTGTCCCAAGGTTCTCCTGTGAGCCCTTTTGTAACAGAGTGTCAACATTCAACTCAGATTGAGTCTCACCAAGTGATAGAGATTCCTTAAACGTTTCAGGCACCACACCAGATTGTTCTTTTACATGAGGTGAATCTGTTCTTCTCTTCAGCTCATATTGATTAGTGGTGCTAGAGGGAGATGATGAGATGGTTAAAAGCATGTGAGCAGCTTGTTCAACACTTGCAACTCCTTTACCCTTGTCAAGTGTAATTGGGGCTGTTTGTTGAGGTGGTTGAGCGGGTTCTCTTAACACAACTCCACCTACTGGAGCCTTCACATTTTGATCTTCAAGACTTTGCTGAATACCAAGTTGCAGATCAGCGTCATCCTCATCAATTAACCTGAAAGCATTCCTTGGCACCTCAGTGTTCTCATCTATTTCCTTTACCACTTTCTTCTTCTTTTCTTTATGCTTTTTGGATGAAGATTCTGACTGATGAGATCTTTCACGTCTCTTTTTAGGAAGAGAGGCATAGGATGCTTTAGAGTCAGAGGTGGTCTTGGGAGCAGTTGGTTGTAAAGGAGAGGGTGTGACATTAGCAGAGAGTTTGGTTGCACTTTTCATGTATTGCTTGAAGTAGTCCTTCTTCTTGATATCATCCGTGAGAAGACGATCAGGAATTGGCAATCCAAATACTTCTTGATTCGAACCTCTAGGAACATATTTCAAGTTTCCTAAAACAAATTCATGTTCTGCTTTGTGTAGAGTTGATTCAGACCTAGGAGTGAAGTTGTGAGTTTGTTGCAAATACTGGATGACAAGCTTGGAGAATCTGATGCTGGGAATTACAAGTTTGTTCTGCTTCTTACGACCTTGAACATTGTTCCGGAAATAGGTTCTATCAGATATGAATGTGTTCATTGATAACGAGAATTCTTCCCAAATACGATCTGAGACATTCACATCAACCCTATTAAAGATTCCCCATAGGATTTGCAAGATAGGAATTCTCACTTTATCGAACCCTGAAGTTTTCCCAGATAAGCATAAGTTCAGAATGGTTGTAATGGCTCTCCAGGGTTGATACATGTGACCCGTGATGATGTCAGATGCTCTTGAAATACTGTTCTGATAGCCCAACCCAATAAGAAATACGATCAGATCGTCAGCACCAGGCGGAGATTCAGAACGAACGTCAGGGTCACATGGTGTGATTCCAAGAGCTTTGCTCAGAATATCAGAATCAATTATGAACTCCATATTATCCAGCTTGCAAGAGTATCGTGCTGTGATTTTATTCCATTGAACGGTGTTCCAGAATTGTTGAATGTAGATGGTAGGAATTGAGCATTGCTTGGTAATAGCCCCGAAGAAGTTAGTGTTTTTGAGGATGTCAATTGAAACTTTGAGTATCGGATTTTGTTGGAGCCTCTGTAGGTCCACATAACAGTTGCTTTTACCAATAGCAGCCCATTGACTTTTGGGAAGGATTTCATCGTCTGAGAGAACTCTGGATGATCCTGACGGAGTAGCGCTCTTTTCAGGGATTGAACTTGCCATTGATATTCTGAGTAATCATACAATCAACAGTAATGGATGGGAACAGGTTAGATGATACATAGTAAGTGAGACAGTGAGAGCACCCTTATGACAAGGAAGTAGTAACACTGAAGAAGTTCCCAACACATACGGAGACAGATAGAGTGGCAAAGATTGCAACTATATGACACCTTTCAACTATATGATAACATACATAATTAAGATATAACAATGAGGAACATTCATATAGAGAAATGATTACATGACGAGCTTATAAGGGATTTACAGGGCAAAGGAGTGCATATCAAGTGATCATGACATGAGCCAAGATACACATGTAAAAGTGATATAACACACATGTATGAGGCAAAAAGAAACATTTGGCAGTCGTGAGAGAACCCAAGTACCTTTTGCCTAAACAGAGATGTTATAACAGTTTACATAGTGTAAGTTGATTCAACAAGTCTAATTAGGAGATCCTAGGAGTAGTGAGAGCGAAATCAATTTTTAGCAACAACATTGAATATTTAAAACATCCTTGACCCTAAGACTAATTCTCAGTTATGAACACTGTTATAAACTTGAAAAAACAAGTAGTCATCTAGAGCTACGGACAAGTCATAAAAGGATTAGCTCTCTAAGTTGCTAAACTAATTTGCTAACATAAACGACCAAGTTGCCATGAATAAAACTTAAACCAAGTCGCTACAAAGTAGACAACTAAGTCGCTAGGTAACGAATTCGCTAACTTGTAAATACAAGTCGCTATCTGTTAACTCGCTAACCAAGTCGCTAGGATAATTCGCTAGCTCGTAAAGTCAAGTCGCCATGCACAGTAACTAAGCCAAGTCGCTACAAAGTGGTTAACTAAGTCGCTAGGTTATTAATTCGCTAACTTGTAAATACAAGTCGCTAGTTACTAACTCGCTAACCAAGTCGCTGGAAATTAGTGAACTGATTCGCTACGGAGACGTATTCGCTAAGTAGAGCTCTAACTCGCCATGAAGAACATTCATACTAAGTCGCTACCAAGAACAATCTAACTCGCCACCAAGAACATTCCCAGCCCAACCCAACAGTCCAATCCATTATAATCATCCATCAATGTATCCAACCAATATAATCCAAACAAATAAATTCCAAACACTTAACACGTTCAATCATTGTATAAGCAACAAACATATATTAACATAGAAAATCGAACCTAAGCGAGAGAGTCAAGTAATCACACCACACGAGAACGAGAGAATCTGGACATGAAGATAAGTTAGACACTTAGACACAAAAACTTAAGAGAGCAAATATAGGGGAAACGCGTCAAACCTTTTGCTAGGTCGCTAATATGAGAAGATAAAAACGAGAGAGAAAGAGAAGAAGAAAATAAATGGTAATACGCTATGGGGTAATACGCTAGGGGTATACCAAGTAACTAAGGTGATATGACACAATTGGTCCTTGTGGTTTTAACGTGAGGAAGGGTAAGTCGCTAGTGTAGCATAACTTTCACTATATGACAAGTTTTGTCCCTATGGTATTAACTAATGAGTGGTAATAATATGCTAACACGGATAAGACAACATTTCTAGCATTGATTATTACACAGATCATCATGAATCAATTCAACATTTCAACACATAGGCAGTTACAAAGAAAGCACACACTGACAAACTCCTGAGCAAGATACAATCACAACCAGATATTTCAAAAGTATAATCAGTTAGTCACACAAGCAGGAAACCACCACAACATACAAATAACCAAGCATCATAACCAGCACAGAAGCCAATGGTATATAAACCCAATCTCCCCCTCAATCAATGTCATCAAAGAGCATTGATTGATATTAACCAATCCCATTATACTGCTAAGAATATATCAATTGTTCGAACTTCATCTATGACCCCGTGCCATTATTGAATGACATTTCTAGGACCGTAGATGTTATCGATAACAAGGAGTATATTCATTATTAGATAAAAGATGGAAAGAAAAAATGATAAAGTTTTGAAAAAAATAGATGATATATAAAAAGATGAAATTTTTTTTTTTTTTTTTTTTTTTTTTTTTTTTTTTTTTAATTGATTTATACACAAACATGGGAGAACGAGTCCTGATTCAATATGAATAGGAGTCAAGGTAAGAAGTACATCAATTCTGGCAAGCTATAGCTCCTGAATGAGCTATGTTCATATCTGAGGGGAACCAAGTCATGAAGTTCCTGATTGAGTTGAGCATTGTACCTGAAAAAGACTGAGAGCACATTGTACTTGAAGCACATGTAGACTTGTTCATAAAGGGGTTAGTGACATGTTTAGTCTCACATTTAGAATCAACACAGTATAATCCAGACGTATCATTACTGGGGATCCTATTAGGTTCTACAATCTTGAAAAGTTTACCTGTGGGAATCCACTTGAGGCATGATTTAGGGATGTAAGTTCGTTTAAGTCCTGTATACTTAAATAATCTGCCAGTGGGAATCCATTTGAAGCCACAGTGAGATGAACTAAATGAGTGCACACCCTTGTTTTGACTATTTGTCTTTTTGTGATCTGAGAATTTCTTAGGGGATCGATCTGTCAGACTATGTTTTGCATGATATCTAGTTAAGCTTATAGTGTTTTTGACTTGTGGGTGATGTTCATTAGTCCTATGCTTGGGATTCATCATATCTGAATTAGGCAATGAAGTGACTGGTTTTGACAAAACAGACTTGTAATCAACTTGGGATGTAAGCTTAGATTTCAATGGTTTAGCTCTTTCAGACCTAAAGGCATTAGGTTGTTTAATAACTGTTCGTTTCAAGTGGTTCTGAACCGTTGACTTTCCCAAAGTTGAAGGTTTTGCAAACTTAGTGTTCATCCTATTTCCAGCATACTTCCTGAGCTCATTTTTTAGGGCCACAATATTGAAGCTCTTATCCTGAATTTGTGCTTTGAGGTCATCAATATCTTTCATCAATAGATTAGATTGATTGACTAATTTAGAGTCTGCATCCTCAAGGTTCTTTCTTAACTGCTCATTTTCTCTTGAAGGTTGGACACACATAGAGCTAGTTCAGAATTCCTAGAATCTAGCGTATCACTCATCTCATGACGGTCACATTTCTGGGCTTCTGAAAGAAGAGATTTTAGATTTCTTATGGTCGAATCTTTGTCCTGAATCTGAGATTTTAACTGATTAATTTCAAAAAATTCTCTAAATTCTGGAAGTTCCAGATTACTACACTGTTTATTTGCATAAAACATTTCATCCTTATGTTGTATTTCAATTTGCAAAGAGATACAGTGTTTTTCAAGAATTGAAAATTTGTTTGAAAGCTCATCATATACCCTTTTTTCAATCATGTTGCTTGCATTAGATTCAGACAAAACAAAGATTGATTCCACATTGTCATGTTCTGGGTGAGAGTCATGTACCTTTTTGTGAGAATTGGTGTGATCAGATAAGTGTACCTTGTCGATTGATACCTTTTCAGACTCTGAGAATTTGAGATCAGTGTTGTTCTCTACATCTTTTTCCATCACAGCTGAGATTCTGCAAACAGTGTCTTCTGCTGGTTCAATTGGAATGAAGCATGACACGTCATCATTGTTCCATGGACACTCTTGACACTCGTTCAAATCCTTCAGCTTGTTATTCTCATTAGCAGTTTCTTCAATGTATGTTTCCATATTACTCATAAGTTGAATAAATGAGTTTCTGAACTCATGAATTTCCATTCCCGTGTGTTTCTTGAAAGACATTCCAGTCATGATATCATCAAAATCAGAGGAGTATTCTTCCCGGATAAGTGGTTGAAATTGGTTGACGATGGTTTGGAGGGCAGCATGAGAATCATCAGAAGAGATCTTTTCTTTGTTAATTTGAACCCTCAGTCGTTCTAAGTTGAGCAAAACAGTTCTTGTTAAAGTGGGAAAATCCTGACGAAGGATAGCACAACTTGTTCGATCCATAGTTGTTGATAAGAATAATCTGAGAAGCTGACTGAGATGTTGAAACGGCTCACTGGTGCATTCCATATTCTTAGTATTATCTGAGGATATTAAGAGTGACTTATTTGAGTTATTCTGATTGATCGATACTGAGTCATTAGGTGTGTGGTCTTCAGATGGGCATTCAGTTTCACTAATCTGTGCTGTGTCATAGAGAGCAAGTACTTTGGTGATTAAAGAATCCGTGATGACTGACATTGTGTTATTATGAATTACTCCCCAAAATCTCTAGAGAATTAAGAATCAATTCGCTACTAGTACTAATCCCAAGTCGCCAACACTAATTCGCCACCACTCTAAATCGCTAGCTTTCCAATTCGCTAGCCAGATGTAAGTCGCTAGGTGGTAACTCGCTACACACCAAGTCGCTAACCAAATTTTGGCAGCAATTCGCTACACAAGTCACTAGAGACACAAGTCGCTAAAGAGCAACTCGCTACTGACCAAGTCGCTACCACAAGTCGCTACCCGTAGTGGAGAGTCCACTACTTGTCCTTTAACTCGCTAGCTCTAACTCGCTAGCTTTTAACACTGTAAGTCGCTACAAAATAATGAAGCAAGTCGCTATGAAGAAAGGTTATCCGTGAACTAACTCGCTACCATGAAAAACCATATAAACATCACTTTTCAATCCAAAAACAACCCAACCAAGATGATTCAAGCTTACCAAATGAAAACCTAAACACTTATGATGATTCTAAACACAAAAGTACCAACAAAATTCAAACTTTAATACTAGAGATCAACCAAATGATGCAAAAACCACTAAACTTTTTCAAACTCAAAAACCACCTAAAAACCACTATAAATCCAAAGATGTGCAAGATATGATCTAACCATGGCTCTTGATACCAATTGAAAGATATAACTTTTCACATACACATCATAACATTAACACAATGAGCACATAGATGGTTTTAGAGAGAGAAAGAGTGGGACATTCTAGAGAGAGAAACTAGTGGAATATTAGATTACCAAAGAACATCCAACCCTCTACCTTGCAAGGTAGAGGGTATTTATAGGTTACAAACTAAACGACCTCCTGACGGCCTGTGGATCAGGGATACAGTGGGTAAAGACCCGACCTTCTTCCACGGTGGTGCACTAAACTATTTTACACTACTAACTAACTACATAAACCGTAACTAATGATCAATCTACGAGCTAACTTATGCTAGATAATAGTTGGGGTGACCGACTCTTTCAGCACTGGAATTTTCTAATTCCTAACATAAGTTGTCTTATAGGTCTGAAAAATGTGTTCTAATTGGTTTTTCTTCTACTAAGAAAGCATATAAACTTTTAAGTTTGGATACTAGAAATGTGTTTTTTGCCAGAGATGTAAGGTTTTATGAAAATGTTTTTCCTTTGAAAATGAAAACCTGTGAGTCAACTGATACAAACTATGTAAATGAAGTTGAACACTTGAAGTTTTTTGATAGTTCAAAGTCTCAAAGACCCAATGATGAAGGGGAAGATACACCAGTTGAGGATGGTAGTATGCTATCTTCACATGATGCTAGTGATAATGAAATAGATACTACTCATATGCATCAGGAAGATGGGCAATCTGCAACCTACTTTGGTGACCAACACTGGTCTGAGGGCAATTCTAGTCTTGAAAATACTGGTTTAGTTTTTAATCAGTCTGAAAATGTTAATGAAGATGTGCAGACACCTGTATTAAGAAGGTCTAGTAGAGAGTCTAAAACTCCTATTAGGTTTAATGATTATGTGATGCACTCTAAAGTGAGATATGGTATTGAGAAATATGTGAGTTATGCTAGTTTGAGTAGGACTAATATGTGCTTTGCTTCTACATTGAATAAGTCTGTTGAACCTAAAAATTATGAAGAAGCTGTTAATAATTCTAATTGGTCTGAAGCTATGAACAATGAAATTGAAGCTCTTAATAGAAACAATACCTGGACTGAATGTGAGTTACCTGTGGGTAGACATGCTATTGGATATAAATGGATATGGAAAATCAAGTATAAATCTACAGGAGAAATAGATAGATATAAAGCCAGATTAGTTGCTAAAGGTTTTAATCAAAGAGAAGGTTTTGATTATGATGAAACCTTTAGTCCTGTTGTGAAAATGGTAACTGTTAGATGTCTGATAAGCATTGCTATTTGCAAAAATTGGCCTTTATATCAGTTAGATGTTAATAATGCTTTTTTATAAGGTGATCTTGATGAAGATGTCTATTGATGAGTGTCTAAATACTCATCATTTTTGTACAATCTAAACTGCAAAATCATCTGAAAACACTCAAAAATGCTTCAAAATGATGAAAATATCACAAATCAGTGTTTTATGTGTTTTAAATGCAAAAATATCAAAATCAGATGAAAAACGTATCAAGTTTGCAAAATTGGCAGTTTTAGTCCCCCAAGTTTCAAAAGTTGTCAAATCTAGTCCCTGGAATTCAAAAATAAAGAGTTTTATCATTCAAGGTCCCTGAAATATTTTAAGTTGTCAAAAATAGTCCTTGAATGATTCTTTGGTCAAATGGCAGAAAAGGTCCTTCAGCTTTGGAAAATTGCAAAATTAGTCCTTGGATATGTTAAAATGGAATTTTATGCAAAAGTGGTCCTTGTACTATCAAAGTTTATCAAGTTTGGTCCTTGTGACAAGTTTGGAAAAATGGCATGTTCAATCCTTTATCTTTGGCAGAATTACATGTTTGGTCCTTGTGTTTTAAGCTTAACAAACCGGACCCCTTTGTTATTTTTGATCCAAACAAAGCCCAACTCCCAACCCGTCCAATAAACCAACCCGACCCACCCACGTTTAATAATTAAAACCAAAACCAACCCCGCACCATTTAGTCTTCTTCCTCAACTGCTATCCCTGAAATCACTCAACCCCTCTCCTCCACATCACATACTCCTCACCTTGTTCCCCCCACCTCAACAACATTCCAAGAAACATTTAATGATCCCTCACCCAACTCACTCAACCCTCCAGCTGTTAAGACCATTTTGGCGCCAAAAATCCAATCAAAGGCTAGGATCAATCAAAAGCTAATTCAACGCATGGGATTTGGTCAGAGGTCAAAAGAGATACCACTGGAACTAATATGGGTATAAAAGGAAGAAGAAAGAGAGGAGAAGGCACCATGGCATTAGGCCATTGTCACGTAGATGTAGAATTTACTGCTTATCTTTAAATTCAATGTATTTTATTGCTTTCAATGATGTATTAAACTTTTCTAAAGCTTAATATACCATTATTTACAGTTTTATTGGATTCCATTTTAAATTTCAAGTTTCTAAATTTCATGTCATTTACATACCATGTCTTTCAATTCTGTTTGATCAAGGATTTTAATGGACTCTATATGACACTACTTAGCTCTCAGTAAGCTTTAGCAAGCCTTTAGAAGCCATTAAACAGACTGTGATCTTTTAAATTAAGAAAATCATTAAAAATAGAGAAAATGGAAAAATAATAAAAAATAGTGGGTTGATGAAGAAGAAGGTGAAGCAGGGTAATTATGGAATGCTTGGGGTATTAGGAGCTTATTGGTAAGCAATAGGTGAACCCTTGTCCTTGGTTTTCTTGGTTCTCAGCTTGTGCCATCTTGTAAGCATTTTCTTAATTTTCTGCAAGTTACTATTCATGTTCTGAATTTACTTTAATTTCTATGTTTTCCTGTTTAATAGTTGTTATTAAGTGTTTTTAAAGTATAATATTATATGCTTATATGTTAGTTTGTGTAGTTGCTTAATATTTAATTTTTCACTGTATTTATGGATTGTGAGTAATCCTTGTTTAAAGTTGTTATGATTGTTGTTTTTCTGTCTAGTTATGCTTGTTATGTCATTATATTAAGTTTGGAATCAGGTTCTGGGTCATTCTCATTGAAAACCTTGAAATTCATTTGACACTTGAACTTTTAAGGACTGTTTGGGATTGCTTAGATCTGGGGTGTTGAGATTGTTTTTGATGTTTATTTTTGTTCTTGCATGATCACTATGCTATTGGAAGACTTGACAATCTTCTAGGTTTAAGGGTCATGTCTTCTGCAACAACATTCTATTTCAAACATATTTCAACATCCACTGAATGTTTTCTGTTTAATTTGTGTTAAGGATTGTGAGTATTGTTGTTCGTGTTTGATTGTGTGGTACTTATTGATCTCTTAACTCAGTTTATCCATGTTCTATTTAAGTTTTAGTCAACATTTTTTTTTATCTGTCTAATTATCTGTCTGTTTGATATTACATGTCCAAATTTCTACTATATTCTTAAATGTTGTTTATCTTTGATTATTTTAAGTTTTTATAGCTTATTATAACTTAATATGTCCATAGATTAGCTTGTAAATTCAGATTAGTCAACTTTTTAGTTCTTGTGAAATAGTCAAATTTTGGTTTTTCAGGTTTTTGAATAAAAGTCTGATTTTACTGTGGTTTTATTATGAAGTTTTAATCTTAGTGCTTTTAGGGTTTTAATATTTTGTTGCTTATCTGTCTAATTATAATTTTGTTAATTTTTAGTTTTCTTGTTTGAGTGCTTAATTATGTGCTTATTTTAGGTAGTTTTTGCCCTGTCTCACAGCTTCAAGGCCATGATCACAAGCTTTCAGCTTGTTGATCATGGAGCTCGGGGCTGTGTTTATTGTTGCTTTTGAAACCCTACTAGCTTGTTAATTTATATCTATACTTATTTTCTTCTTATTAGCTTATTTGTTAGCTTTTTCTCCACACCTTTTTGTTACTAATCAACTCACTTCATTGAAGCAAACAGTGAAGTGAGCTGATATTCCAAAGCTCTTAACAAGCTCCTTAATGAGCTTGAGCTTGTGACTCTTGGCTTTTCAAAAAGCCAAGCAGTCCATCTCAATGCCTCAATATAAGTTGAGCTTGTCGAGGCTTATTTGATAGGTTCAAATGAGGCTTGATGTTTGCCCTCTCATAACAGATGACTGATCACTTAGTTATCTTACACCATTTCCATCATGTCTCACAAGCTCATTTTTGGTCTAAAGCTTGTGTGGCTTAGCTTTTCTTGAAGCTAAGCCACCAAACTTCAAGATCCTGTGCATTATTTTTAGATTGTAGCTTATTTGCATAGGTTGCAATCAGCTTAAACCTATCACCATTTGGATGAGTTACTGTTCATTAGTATACTCATCCAAAATCACTAAATTTCATAAGCTCACAAGAAGCTTAGTACTTGGCCTCAGCTTGTGCAATTTGGTTCAATGTGGAGCTTATCCACTAGTCTCCATGATCCAAGCTTAATCCCATGCTTGCAGCTTATTTATAAGAGCTTGCAAGTGGCTTCTTTTGTGTCCCATTTTGGTTTGTGTGTTGGTACACAGTCACATGTAGTCAAATGGGAGGTTTTTCATAAGCTTTTTACAAGCTCACTAGTGGACCCCACTAGGTGAGCTTGGGCTTTTTGGAATCCTTGCCAACCCATCTTGCAACCTCAATTCACAATTTGGGTTTTTAAGCTCATTTACTGAGCTTAATTGTGCCAACTAAAAGGTTGCAGGGGTGTTTGGATTGCTGTTACACTGGAATAGCTTATAAGCTTGTTTCAAGCTTATGGGTCAAAACCAGTGTTCCAGCTTGTAAATATTGTTTAAAATACTTGTACAAACATACTTTTTCACTTTCTTTTTTTTAGTATGGAGCTTATTACAGGCTTTAGAGGCCTCAATCCCATCCAAGTTTAGCCCAAAAAGGCTAAACTGACTAAACCATAAGCTCATGCTTATAAGCACTTCTCAGTGCTTATTTTTGTTCATATACACCTATTATACTTGTACATAAATGCCTTTTGCTTTTGTTTCCTATGTATAGCTTATTTCAAGCTTATTTATAGCTTGAGTTCCAACAGTCAAGCCAAAAGCTTAACTGTTGGACTCATAAGCTCTTAATTTGCTTATTTCTAAGTTTGTAGCTTTTTGTCTTCATTAAACATGTATAATGTCAGTATATATTTAGTTCCAGAAAAAGAAAAAACCAAAAAGAACCATTTTTAAGCTAAGTGAAAGCTTTTACTTAGAAGCTTATTTGCTTATTAGCTTATTTTTGTTAAGCACATATAGTTTTTATATTTTTCCTAGTTTCTTTTATTTATTGTAGAATTTTGTAAAAAGTTTTAGAATTTTCTCTGGTTGTTTAGTATTTATTAAAATTCAAAATAGTTAATAGTACTAAATAATTAGTAAAAAAATAAATATAAAAAACATAAAAAATATCTATTCAATTTTAAAATTGGTTTTATAATATTTTAGATTTTTCAAATTCTTATTTCATTTATTTAAGTTAATTTTAGATTTTCTTATTATTTAATTTATTATTAAATACATTTAATTCATTTTTAATTTATATTAATTAATTTAATAGTGTAAAAATTTATTTTAATTTTCTAATAATTTTCTTATCTTTTTAGAATTCTAAAAATATAATTTTCACATTTGTGGGAGTTGTATTGGACTGAATTCACGTTTTTATTTTGTACACTTACATAAAATTTAGTAAACGTAAGTTTTTAGATTTTAATCGTTAAGCAATTGTAAATATAGAATTAAAATGACTTCAAAATTTTGATATGTTTTAATTTCTTAAGTATAATCAATTATTATCCTTTTCCTGTTTTATTTTGTTTCATTTGTGTAATTATTACATACATGTATATGTTTTAGTTTTCTTTAGATTTTCTTAACTTTTATATAAATTTGTAAATTATAGTTTTATTTTATTTCTTTTAATTTGCATTTAAGCCCCTAAGGCATGCAAATTCCCTCTTTGGAAAAGTGTAGGATATTACTTTTCACATACACATCAAACCATAACACAAAGTAGCATATAGATGGAATTCTAGAGAGAGAAAGTTAGAGGTTAGGGAACTTAGTGAGAGAAAGTGAAAGATATTATTATGAGCTCCAACTCTCTACCTTGGAAGGTAGAGAGTATTTATAGTCTTACATAAATCGCCACACATCGGGCTGTGGATCAGGCATACAGTGGGTAAAGACCCGTCCGTCCTCCACGGTGTTACTTAACTAAATTACTACTTAGCTTAAAAGAACTACGACTACGAGCTTTCTAACGATTACATATACTTGAGGTGACCGACTCTTTACTACCGGGAATTTCTAATTCCTAACAATCTCCCCCTAAGGGAGGTCACCTCAATCATGTACCAAAATTACATAGAATACAAATAGATATTACATTAACAATTGATCTTGTATTCTTGATGTAGTCCTTTGCTCCTAAGCTCGTAGACATTGATTCTTCACATTGCATGTTTGGATATTCCAAGTGGAGGTCTTTTACTGATCCATGTGATAATAAATTTGAGCCAGCATTTGAGATCATCAGCTATCAAAAATCTCTGTGACATCCTTTGTGATGTTGTGACTTTAGGACCGACATGCTCACATTCTGGATCATGAAATCTTCTCATCAGAGTAGCGGAAGCTTTTGTTGAATCATGATATTGGCAGCAGCGTAGCAGAAGCTTGGAGTGAAAATATCAGAGTCATTGATGCACTAATCATGATTTCTTTGAGTTGATTGTGTTAAGTGAGCATGCGGCTGTGGATTGACCGCTTCATTATGATCAGCTGCAAACGTCGGGTGTACCTGCATACAACAGTTAGCAATAAATCGCACGAAAGTGTCTTTGATCACTTTCGTTGAATTGGGGTACACGGCCCACGGTTCTCCGTTGATCAGTACAAGTACTGCCTGTGATCAGGTATAATTCCGAAGAATTTCCTTGACAGGGTTTCGCAGCTGTTCAAGCTGTTCTCAAACCGGAACATCTCAAAGAAGACAACACGGAGTGAGTGAACCAGCGAATTTTAAGTCCACTGATTGATGAAAAGAGATTTGAAAAACAATCGTGTATTGCTCAATAGAAATTGTTTTTGCAATACAACGAAGGTTTTGTTGAAAATCAATTATCAATCATAAAAGCACCTTTTGGTTTGAAAAAATGAGTACACGGTCGATGTGCTAAAGAAAAGAGTTTTTATGCACAAAGACCGGTTTTCCAAAGGTATCCGTCAATCCATAACCTGAACCAGGATTGATTCAAGAGATTGAATCGCCCCATTGTTTCTGTTCAGTTGTCACATGGTTGATCTATATAATAGATCTCACATCCCACCTACCAGGAGCTTGTTTGATGTAGGCTCCAGAAGGCTTTCCATCTTCATTGTGAATATGTAAACACATCACTCAGATGTTCTGGCAATACCACAAGGATAATGCGAAGGACTCAAGATATAATCTCTCTTTCCACATTGTGTGAAACAGAGAGTCTTCATTGAAAGTGTCCTAATGAGATTTATTGATGATCTCGTGGCTCTAGACTCAATTTGTGCATATTTGGATCCTATGCCGGAGACTAGGGAGAGGGTCTCCTTTTTCAATATCAACCATCTCTAAGAGAAAGTCGATAGATAATGTCGGTTCCCCGTGAGAATGAAACAAGTCCTTTTAAGAGGAACTTGAGTGGTTTGGAAAGTTGAAGTGCAGTGCGTCACTGGGTCCATGACGTCTTGTCTTCAATACCGATGTTACCATCAGTAGCATATGAATTGAACCCGGTTTCTGCCCTAAGGTTGAATAAATGGAGGGCTATTTGTTTTCACCCTTTCCTCATTCAATTCCTTTTAATTCTTCAACCCCTTCAGTGCTTACCGAGACTTCATAGCTATTACCTTGTTGGGTTTATTCCAGTACTAGCTCAGTCTTAGTCCGCACTCTTCCCATATCTCATTTTTCTCCTTTTATCATCATACCTAAGGACTTCTACACTAACTAGCGGATTGTCCCTGGGTAGATCCCTCCGGTTCTGGCGGATCATGGGAACACATACCTAACCTTATCATCCTTATATCACCGTACATAAAGTAAAGTTGGTCGGTCTATTTGGTATTGTTCATCTGCCATTGGAACCAATTGAAAACCATTTGAAAATCAATTCAGATACTTGTGATATATTATCAAAGCATTTTGTACCTGAATTGTTTTTGATATTTTTAGAACGAGAACTCCCCCTCAACATGTGCATCAAGTATTTGAAAATGTTTTGCACACGGAGGCAAGAGAAAGAATTACCTTCTTTGATTAACATTTTCTAAAAGATATCAACATCACTTCCCACATCAAATCAAGTAGATATAGCATTTCCGGGAAGGATGAGGTTTCCATAAATTTGCTCCCCCTCAATATGTGCCTCGGGGTTTGAAGAGAGTTTTGCACATACTAGAGGGAACCTGCACATTGAGATAAGTTGATCACATTTCAAATCATAGGTTTAAGATAGATGCTCCCCCTTAACATGTGCATGGAAAATTTGAAATCGTTTGTCACATGTGGGAAGGACAGCATGTACATCCTTATAAAACCATTTACCGAATTATCAGTTTAAATCCAATTTAAATCACACATTCTCCCCCGATCACAATTATCAAATCATTTGAGATTTGTGATCTCTTATAGATTTAAATTGATTTTGAAAGCTTTTAAGGAGAATTGTGACTTGATTATGAAAGCGTTTGAACTGATAAGGATTGACTCCATTGATAAAACATGCATGTACATCTTTTGAAAACAATTTAATGCCAAATAACTTTTAATTTGATTGAAATCATTCTCCCCCTCAATCAATGACATAGGTTGTTGATTGAGAGATAGAGATTTTGACAAATAAGTCCTGATGATTATCAAAAATAGAGATTGAGTTATTTTTCAAAGCATTTAGTTTTCAGCAGATAAATGTTTATAGAATCAGAGCATGGAATTTTGAAAACATGATAAAACATGGCTCTGTTCTTTCTTTTAAAACCGGGTTATTGCCTGAAAATGACAATAAACCATTTCTCTTTCTCCCAATATATATATATATATATATATATATATATATATATATATATATATATATATATATATATATATATATATATATATATATATATATATATTTTTAAGAATTCGAACAACATCTAAAGTCCCGTGTCATTCTTTGAATGACAGCACAAAGACCGTAGATATAATCGAACCGGAAAAGAAAAACATGACAAAATGACAATATTTTTTGAAGATTTTTCGAATTTTTTCAAATTTTTATGGATTTTGAAAGTTTTATATTTTTCTATTTGATTTTTTGAAGGTTTTATAATTTTGTATTTTGTTTTTCAAAAAAATATTTACAAGAGATAGATGAAGATAGACCTTTACTCCTCGTCTTCCTCCTGAAGACGTTTGAGAGTTTCTGGTTGAAGGCTTTTCAAACCAAGTCGTGGAAGAATAAACTCAAAACGTTCTCTTGGAAGAGCTTTGGTGAAGATGTCTGCTAACTGATATTCAGACCTCACAAAATATAGTTCCACCACACCTTTTTCCACTTGTTCCCTGATGAAATGATGTCGAATGTCGATATGCTTTGCTCTTGAGTGTTGAACGTTGTTGCATGAGAGAGCAATAGCACTTTTATTATCACAGTACAGAGGGATTTTGTTGAATTCAAAGCCATAGTCAGATAATTGAGATCTCATCCATAAGATTTGAGCACAACAAGATGACATGGCTATGTATTCAGCCTCTGTAGAGGAAATAGAAGTACTCATTTGCTTCTTTGAAGACCAGCTCACAAGCTTATCACCCAAAAACTGAGCACCTCCTGACGTACTTCGACGTGTATCTTGACAACCTGCATGATCAGCATCTGCATAGGCCGTTAGTGACATACCGGTGTCCTTCGGGTACCAAAGACCCATATTGATGGTTCCTTGGAGATACCGAAAGACCCGTTTAACTGCTTCAAGGTGCCTTTTAGTAGGCTTAGCCTGGTATCTAGCACACATGCAAACAGCGAACAAGATGTCTGGTCTACTAGCAGTGAGATACCTCAGGGATCCAATCATACTCCGATATTTCGTTTGGTCAATCATGATCCCTGAGAGGTCCTCATCTAGTTTGGTTCGGTCAATCATGGGGGTGTCAACAGGGTCACATGAATCAAATCCAAATTTCTTTAAAATCTCTGTTGCATATTTAGATTGATTTATGAAAATGCCTCCGGGACTTTGTGAAATTTGTAATCCCAAGAAGAATGACATTTGTCCCATCATTGACATTTGAAACTTTGAACTCATTTCATTTGAAAAATGATCACATTCCTTTGGGTCTGTCGAGGCAAAAATAATATCATCAACATAAATTTGAACATGAATTAAATGTTTGCCTGACTTCCTGGTGAACAATGTAGAATCAACTGCTCCTTTGATGAATCCGGTTGATAGAAGAAACTTTGACCGTGTATCATACCATGCCCTTGGAGCTTGCTTTAAACCGTAAAGAGCCTTCTTCAAACGATAAACGTGAGTAGGATGCTCTTGATTCACAAATCCTTCAGGTTGGCTGACGTAGACGACTTCTTTAAGATCTCCGTTCAGAAATGCCGTCTTTACATCCATCTGATATACTACCATGTTCTTACTAGCAGCATTAGCCAGAAAGATTCTGATTGCCTCGATTCGAGCAACTGGAGCAAAAGATTCTTCAAAGTCTATACCCTCCTCTTGACGATATCCTTTAGCAACTAATCGAGCCTTGTTCTTCAACACATCACCATGCTCATCAAGTTTTACTTTGAAGATCCATTTGAGAGCTATAATCATAGCACAGTCTGGAGCAGGTACTAATTCCCATACATCAAGACGATCAAACTCATGAATTTCATCTTGCATGGCATTGAACCAGCTATCTTCATTCATGGCAGTTTTAACATCTTTTGGTTCGATCTTAGATAGTACGGAGTTGAAGAAGCACCATAAGGCATCGGTTGCGAGTTGTTTTCGGGTTGATACAGGACGAGAGGAATTTCCAATGATGTTGTCTAAGGGGTGATCGTGAGTCCATTTTCTGAGGTGTTCATGTGGCAGTTGTTGAGGAACTGAGGTAGCTGAGTCGATGTCTCCTGAAGAAGATGGTTCTGATGAAGATTCAGGAGTAGCAAATATGTTTTCAAATGGAGCATCTTCAGGAGTCGCAAAGGGATTAACTTCATCATTGATGCCAGAAACATTTCCATGATGTACATTTGAAGAATGATGATTTGTTGATGAGACTGAAGGATCAGCAGCGGGTGCTTCTTGACTTAAAGATATTGAGACTGAGGGATTGACTTCATTCACTGGAATATGAGCATCCTCTGTTGTGGGAATCATCACCTCATTAGTAATTGAATCATACAGTTCATCAAACATAGGATCAAACAATTTCTTTACATCATCTTCAGATGGAGGTACATATGGAGTTTCTTGAGAGGAATTTGGAACAAGGGATGAACCAATGGGACTGTTTTGAAGTGCGGGTCCTGAGCTGGAGTGTCCAGGAGCCATTTGACCGGTCAGCTCATCAAACGTAACGTGAATTGTTTCCATGATATTTCGGGTTCTTTTGTTGTAGATTCGGTATCCCTTTTTGTTTGATGCATATCCTACAAATACTCCAATGTCAGCTTTGGCCCTAAGTTTACCTAAGTCTTGACCCTCATTAGTTGGATAGCACAATGCACCAAACACACGAAGGAAAGATAGATTAGGTTTTCTGTTGTGGACAAGTTCATATGGAGTTTTTCCATGAACAGTGTGAATCAGGGAACGATTTTGTGTGTAGCATGCAGTGGCAATTGCTTCAGCCCAGAGAAACATTGGAACCTTTGAGTATATCAGCATTGTTCTAGCGGCTTCAACAAGAGTACGATTTCGTCTTTCAACTAGACCGTTCTGTTGAGGGGTTCGTGGAACACTTCTTTGATGGCTGATTCCAACGCTTTCATAGAATTCACTAAGTTGTTTGTTGACAAACTCAGTTCCATTGTCTGTTCTGATAATTCTGACAGTTTTGTTTAGTCGAACCTGCAGCTGTTTGATGAGTTTGATGATGATATCAGGAGTTTCATCCTTTGTCCTTAAGAACTTGACCCAGGTGAATCTAGAGTAATCATCAACCACAACTAACACATATTTCTTCCCAAAGATATTCTGCACCCTCATTGGTCCACATAAATCCATATGAATCATATGAAGAACTTCTGTGACAGAGTTAGTAGGTTTGAGTTTATGGGCATACTTCTTGCTTTTTCCCAATTGACATGCTGAACAAAGATGATCCTTTTCATACTTTAGTCTAGGTAAACCTACAACTAAGTCCTTTCTGGAAAGATCGTTGATGGTGCCGAAGTTCAAGTGATTGAGACGACGATGCCATAACCATGACTTTGTTTTTGAAGCCTTTGATAACAAGCAGATTGGTGAGGCCCTCATCATGTCATCGATAGAGATGGTGTAAAGATTTGAGCCACGAGTTCCTTTTAACAGTTCCTTACCATTAAGATCTCTAACAAAGCAGGTATGTTTTCTGAAGGCTACTTCTAGATCAGAATCACAGAATTGACCAACAGAGAACAGATTATGACCTAAACCTTCCACATAATACACTCTAGAGATGACACTATCACCAACAACATAATCTCCATAACCCATAATAGCACCGAAATGATCATTACCAAATCTAACAGTCCCGATGAATTTGCTCACGAAGTTCATGAGCCGCGACCGGTCTCCAGTCATATGCTTGGAACAGCCTGAGTCCAGGTACCACAGAACGATTTGAACGATCTGCAGTTGAACACAGACAAGAGTGGATAACTGGTTAATTGGGATCCCCATGCAAGAATGGGTTCCATTTGGTTAGTTACAATGGTTGGAACACCCACATCAGAAATAGAAGCATTCATATCAGAAAGTGAGGCAATGGAGTCATTGTGAATAGATGCAGTACTAGTGTCTGTGCTAGCCCTGTTCACAGTGTGATCACTTCTTAAAGGAATAGTTCTACCAGTAGGCATCCATTTTCTAGTGGGCATTATCTGATTAGTCTTATGACCAACAGGTATCCAATAGAAGCCTATTTTACTGAATGTTCTTCCTGTGGGTTTCCACTGTTTTCTAACTTTCATTCGTTTTTGCCTTTTAGCCTTCTTAGCATGAATTTTAGCATTAACAGAATTAACTGGACAATTAACATCATTAGGCAGAACATTAACATCACATCCATGATTAGAAACAGAATTCAAGCAGTCATCAGTACAAGGTTTGCAAATAGTATCAGAATTCGAATTAATTACAGTACGCCTATGGCAAATACTAGAATCAACACGATTCGTTTTATTTGATTCAAACTTAAAGTTCCTAGATTGTTCTTCTACTCTTTTCCAGTGCACATTCTTAGCTTGCGAGGTCCTATCATTCCTTGTATTGTCTTGAGACTTTGACCTGCTCCCTTTAATGTTACTGATTACTCCTGTAGAGGGAATGGGAACATTAGTTTGTTTTACTACTCTTTGCACCACCTGTTTAGATGTGCTGGGATCTGAACTACATGCAGGTGCACTACGGTTCACATTCTTAAAACTAGAGGTACTGAGATTTGTACTCCTAGAAGGCACACTTGAGTTCTCTTTCTTAGCATTGACAGATCTAGAATCTGAACCCCTTAACAGCACACTACGGTTCACATTCAAAACATTGGGAATCGAGTGCATATCATACTTGGCATTAGGCATCGAGCATGGAATCAAAGGATTGACTCTCTCACCTAATGACTTTGGGCATATTGTGATCAAGCATTCTAAGATTTCTTGGGATCGTTTGGCATATAAGCATGCATGTCCAATTGCATTATCATGAGGTTTCTCTAGCTTATCCTCTTCAACAATCTCACGCAGACATTCTAGACAATCCTTAAGGGATGAGAAATATGTTTGAATGGCAAGTTTGTTGTTCCTCAGATGAGGGGGGACATATGTCACAGATAAAGCATATTTATTACCAGAGTGAAACTTTGATACAACATTCTCCCCATTGATCATTGGCATTTTCCCTTTTACCTGACTCTTCAGATTCTCAATTTCCTTTTGCAATGAAGCTATTTGTTCGTTGTTTTTGTTACGAGTGACTTTAATTGATTCAAACAACTCATTGAAATGACGTTTAACCTTTTCATTTTCTTCTAGAAAACTTTCGTTTTCCTTTTGTAAAGCATTTACTAGGTTTTGAAGATGAAACGTTTGAGAGTACTGAGAATCTAAAGGAGGAGGCATTTGGGAGCCTGTCATATTGTTCGTTTGACCCTTTAATTGAGAGATTTGGGCTTTCAACTTTCTGATCGTGTTGCACTGAGATTGAATCTGTTCATCACGTTTGTTAATTTGAAAAACTGCATCAAACTCTGGAGCATCTGAAGATGTCTTGACATTTGAAGTTTTGACATTTTCTTTAAGATGTTGATATTTTAGTTGTAAATTAAAATGCTCAACTTCTAGTTTAGAAAAATTTTTAACGAAATTGTCGTGATCATCCAGTTCAATTTTATCGTTTAGTTTAGAATTAGTTTTTTCAAGCTCAATGACACGATCATGGGAGACTTTCAGGGCCACAGATAGTTCATGGAATTTGGAAGCATTAATAGAGGAATTTGAAGCAGTGAAAAACACATCTTGAGCAACACATTCAGTAATAAGATTCTCATTTAATGTATACAAGTTCTTTCTCTCAATCTCATTATATTTCAGTGCACGCTCATAGTCACTAACTTCAACAACCATTGCATCAAATTCCTTTTCCATTCCCTTAATATCAGTTTCTATCCCCTTTTTAAGACTCTCAAAGTGATCTTTTAGAAGTTTAAAGAAGGGCATGACCTCAGTCAAATAACATTCTTTCATTTGTTCAAAACCCCTTTCTCCTTCAGTTATACCAGTGGGTGTGATCCTTTTCTTGCAAGTTTTCTCAAAATCAACAAATAGTTGAAATATAACGTATTGGCTAATTAATGTCTTGCTTTTAGTGGCAATTGTTCTAGGTACAAGATGCATTGGTGTATTAGGAGGATACACAGTCGCTCTAGGCATTTTCCAAAGGGGAGGGTTAGTTTCAACAATATTTTCCGCTTTCTGCTTATCTAAATCCTTTTTCCAGAAGACTTGTTCGGGAGTCAACAATGTCTGAGGCTTAAACTTGTTTAAGGAAATCCAGTTTTCCTTCTTGTAATCATGAGGAGTGATAATTATGTTTTTCTCTTTGCATTTGGGATCATTTTGTTTCTTATTCATCTTTTCCCTAGTGATTTCATTTGATTTCTTATCTTCCTCAGTGCACTCAACGCAACTAGGTTTCTGCCTAGGCTTAAGGATTTCATTACCATCATAAAGCACCTTATGAGCATTTTTAGCCTTTTTAATTACCTCTGGATTTGGTTCCTCAACAAGGGGAATGCTATGCTTATCGCTTAAGACTCGATGTTTAGTGACCATGTGAGCAGTCTGAATGGTGTTTCCTTGTATGTACAACTTGTTTTCAAGTTTGTTTTTCAAAGTTTTTAGATTAGAAAAATCTCTCAAGAGTTTTGATTCCTTTGCATTAAATTCTTGCTTAAGCATTTTCACATTTTCTTGAAGTTCTTGTTTTTGTTTAGCTGTTTTATAAAGTTTTTCTTGCAAGGAATTTAATTCTTGTTTCAATACTTCTTCTCTAAACTTACTTTTTTTAATTACTGTACTCACTTGGTCATCCATTTCCTGCTCACGAGTGGTCAACTCAAATTTTGCACGTTGTTCATAAATAGCAACACGTTCCTTATAGGCATTTAGTTCAGAAATTATGGAATCATCAGGAGTACATGCAGTGTATTCATCAAAGACATAGTCATTGTTGACTGCAGAAGATGCATCACTTGGTACAACTTCACTTTCACTTTGTTTCACGTATTGATCGTATGGGACAATATTGTTATTACCCATATTTTCAACATTTGATTCAATAGTTTCAGTTGATTGTACTTTGTCATGCATCTGTTGCACATCAGCTTCATCGTATAGTTTTAATACCTCTGAGATGAGTTTGTCCTTGGATGGGCCAGCTTGTGGTGAAGAAGAGATCTTGGGAGAAACCATTGGAGAGATGCTAGCCATAAAGATTGTGTGTGCAGTAGGTCCATCATCTACATCAGAGTCGTATGCATCACAGTCAGCGACTTGAAAGGCATTCTGATGATTGTGACCTATCTCCTGAATAGGCTGCTCATCCACATCTGCATCATAGGTCTTGGCATTGCCCTCAGCAAGAAACAGCAATTCCTCTTCATCCAAAGCAGCACCATTGTCCTGAGCTTGTGCAAGCAACATCTTATCTCTGAAGTAATCAGCATTCTGTGGACGCTTTGGAGATGTGCAGTTCCTTGCAATGTGTCCTTCACCCCCACAGTTGTAACATTTGATTGGCTTAGCTTGACCTTGGGTACCATTTCTTCCTCGATTCTGGTTGCCCACATAACCTCTCCCAGCTCCACCTCTTCTCTGATCATACTGTCTTTCCTGAACTGGTTGCCCCATAATTTTCCCATCTCTGATCAAAGCATGGTTGTGAAGATTGGAGGCGGTTCGGATCTCATTGCAGGTGTGGAGTTTGTTGGTGTGAGGTGAAAGTGTCCTGTTCTCTTTAACCATGAGTGTTAGTTGAGTGATGAAATGTTCCATGACAGCATTTGCATCAGGTTGCTTGAACCTTGGATCAGAAATGGGTTTGTGATTATCATCATTCATGGGTGCAACTTGAGAAGCATTGGTGGAAGTCCCATCATCTGTGAAGAAGGCAGTTGAATCATTTGTAGACCTTGTTTCTCCCTGACCTTTGAACTGATCAAGAATCCTCTTTTCAAACATGGCATGTCTCTCATTCTGAAGGAGGAAGGCATAGAGTTGCTCATAGTTTGTATCCTTCAATCCTTTAGTGAGTTTCACAGAGGTGACAAACTTGTGCCATTCGGGATTCATATTGTTTACAAATTTTGAGTTCAACTGAATGTTAGGCATAGTCATCTTGATGTTTCTCATGTCATTCACCAACTTATGAAATCGCACATAGTACTCATTGACATTCTCATCTGGTTTCATCTTGAAGTGCTCAAATTCGTCATAGAGTTGGGATTCTCTGTCTTCCATAGTTAATTCTAAACCTGAGAGAAGCATCTTAACATTATCCCAAACTGCCTTTGCTTCAGTGTTATGATTGATCAGCTTGTAGATGTCTTTAGGAAGACCTTGAAGAACAATGTTTGAAGCCCTGATATCTGCATCAAATCTCTTTTTATCCTTATCATCAAGCTCATCATACATCTTAGGTCTGTCCATTCCGTACACTGGAGTACCATCTTCATTAGTATCAAGTATGTCTCTAGTCGTCTCAACTCGATATGGTCCTTCATCAATGGATTTGAGAATGTTGACACCATTTTCCTTTCCAAGGCAATACAATCTGATTCGTTGAGCCCAAGAATCGTAGTCAGTTCTGTCAAGCATGGGTGGACGAGTATCTGAGCCAGCTGCTTGTACATCCTCGGCAACAGTGGAGATGATAGTAGGGACGTTGGTAGACATGTTAACAGATTATACGGGATTTTATAACTCTATGATTAAACCGGGAAATAGATTCTTTCACGGGATTTTACTAAATCAAGAGAAAACCGTAAACAATCACTCAAGTCGCTAGAAGATAATGCACTAAGTCGCTAGAAGATAATGCACTAAGTCGCTAACACTTAATTCGCTAGACAACTAAGTCGCTAGAGTCCCAAGTCGCTAGACAAAAGCAAGTCGCTAAGTAGTAACTCGCTAACCCTCAAGTCGCTAGCAAAATTTTGGCAGCAATTCGCTACACAAGTCGCTAGAGATACAAGTCGCTAAAGAGCAACTCGCTACAGACCAAGTCGCTACCACCAAGTCGCTACTCGTAGTGGAGAGTCCACTACTTGTACTTTAACTCGCTAGATCTAACTCGCTAGGTCTAAAACTGTAACTCGCTACAATTTTGTAAAGCAAGTCGCTATGAAGAAAATAAACCGTGAGCTAAGTCGCTAGCAAGAAAAACCATATAAACATCACTTTTCAATCCAAAAACAACCCAACCAAGATGATTCAAGCTAACCAAATGAAAACCTAAACACTTGTGATGATTCTAAACATGAAAGTACTAACAAAATTCAAACTTTAACACAAGAAATCAACCAAATGATGCAAAAACCACTAAACTTTTTCAAACTCAAAAACCACCTAAAAACCACTAGAAATCCAAAGATGTGCAAGATATGATCTAACCATGGCTCTCTGATACCAATTGTAGGATATTACTTTTCACATACACATCAAACCATAACACAAAGTAGCATATAGATGGAATTCTAGAGAGAGAAAGTTAGAGGTTTAGGGAACTTAGTGAGAGAAAGTGAAAGATATTATTATGAGCTCCAACTCTCTACCTTGGAAGGTAGAGAGTATTTATAGTCTTACATAAATCGCCACACATCGGGCTATGGATCAGGCATACAGTGGGTAAAGACCCGTCCGTCCTCCACGGTGTTACTTAACTAAATTACTACTTAACTTAAAAGAACTACGACTACGAGCTTTCTAACGATTACATATACTTGAGGTGACCGACTCTTTACTACCGGGAATTTCTAATTCCTAACAGAAAGTTTTGTTTTATTCGTTACGTTTACGTTTATTTAAACTTAAACGTATGTTTGTAAATACTTTAATATTTTTAGGTTTTCTGATTGTACGTTTTTATTGACGTAGCTGTGACAGAGCTATTACTATTCACATTTCTAGTGTTAGTCAATCAGATTCCTGTTTTCCTATACTGATATTATTTTCAACAATTCACAAGTCATTGTACCAGAATGTCACGCCTCACCAGGACATAAACGATCCAAGGATATTTTAATCCTTGGTAAACTTGCATTCCTCTTCCAGGCTGTCTGACTTTTAGTATCAGCCATTCACAAGCGGTTGGGAAATAAAGTTAGTTAGTTTGGAATGAATCATCTATATGCAATTACCTAAAGGCTTCAATGGTGGTGATGATACTAAAGTATGTAAGCTTAATAAATCTTTATATGGACTTAAACAAGCTCCTAGGCAATGGAATGCTAAGCTTACTAATGCTTTAGTTGAACATGGTTTTGAACAAAGTAAACTGGATTATTCTTTGTTTGTTAAACAAAAAGGTTCTGTATTTGTTGCTCTGCTTGTGTATGTTGATGATATTGTTATCACTGGTAATGATGAAGTAGAAATCAATAACTTTAAAAAGTTTTTGAGTTCTAAATTTATGATCAAAGATTTAGGAGAGTTAAAATATTTTCTTGGGATTGAAGTATTGAAAAATGATTATGGTATTTGTATGACCCAAAGAAAATATTGTTTGGAATTGTTATATGAGTATGGTCTGCTAGCAGCTAAGCCTGCTGATACACCCTTGCCTGAAAATTCTGTTTTGAGTTGTGTTGAAACTAGTAAAGATAAAGTGTTGAGCAATATAAATAACTATCAAAAATTGGTTGGTAAATTGATTTACTTAACTAATACCAGACCTGATATTAGTTATGTTGTTCACTGTTTAAGTCAACACATGCACAAACCTTTACAATCTCATCTTAAGGCTGCTCTAAGGGTTTTAAAATATCTAAAAAAGTCTCCTGGTTTAGGTCTGCAGTTTAATAAAGAGTCTGATCTCAAGCTAAAAGCTTATGCAGATTCTGATTGGGCTAAATGTCCTCTAACTAGGAAATCTATAACTGGTTTTTGTGTATTCTTGGGTAATTCTCTTATTTCTTGGAAAAGTAAAAAACAAGCTACTTTGTCTAGAAATTCTGCAGAAGCTGAGTATAGAAGCATGGCTTCTACTACATGTGAAGTGATTTGGTTGAGTAACATGTTACACAGTTTTGGTCTTAAAGAGTTGTTACCTATTAACATATTTTGTGATAATAGTGTTGCAATTCAGATTGCAGCTAATCCTGTGTTTCATGAAAAAACTAAACATTTCGAGTTGGATGTGCATTTGGTCAGAGAGAAGGTTTCTGCTGGAGTGATTAAAACTATTAAGATTCATACAGATATGCAAGTTGCAGATATTTTTACTAAATGTCTTGGGCAAAGACAACATTCTTTGTTTTGCAAAAATCTTGGTATGTTTGATTTGTTTGCAGGTATTAACAATTGTGAAAAGAATAGCTGTCTTGGAAAAGATGGAAGCAGTTTACAAGATGCAGACTTATCAACTTGTGGAGGGGTGTTAAATAATGTGAAGGACTAAGAGTGTCAAGTTTCAAAGTCTAAGTAAAGTTTGTGCTGGAAGTAAAGAAAAGAGAAGTTCAGGGGCTAAAGTGAAACATGGCAGAGTATATAATCTATCTTTCGGTTTAGGGTTTCAGTATCTTCATTCTGTTTAGTCTTTTTCTCTCTCAAACTCATACACAGTGTTTGTCTTTCTCTTGTGATATCAATCTTGATATCAGTCTGGGTATTTGGTTGTTTCTTTGTATAAGATCAATCTTGTTTGATCTTGTTAAGTCTGAGTGTTGAGTGAATCTTGTGGTGAGATCACTGGTGTCTACCTAGTAGAGATCAGTTATTGTTTCTTTGTATTTGTATTGGTAAGCACCTATTTGGGGACTTATCTTCTTGATATTCATATAATAAAATACACCGTGGGGTGGTTGGCTGGGTGTAATAGTTGATTGTTGTGTGCTCTTGATCATTTTTACATCATGCGTTGTACTCTGCCACTTTTTTAAAAAATGGGTAACTTTTGCTTATTCAAGAAAAGTATAAAATATAAGTAGGTGGAATAAATTCTAGCTAACAACTAGGCATCTAATATGATAAAACTCTAAAAAAGTTTATACACTTAATACATCATCAAGTTATAAAAAATTTCATATTATAAACCTATTTCTACCATAGATAAACCTATTCATAAAGCTTTTCATATCATAAAACACAATTAACGTTTACAAAAAAAATTAAAAAAGAAATTAAAAAATAATTTAAACCTCTTTAAAATCTTAGACCTTTTCATTCCATCTGGATTGAGATGATATCTCACTATGGTTCACAAACTTATGGACCTTTTCAAAAAAATTTAGACCTATTTTTAAACTATAGATGCAAAACTGCACATGATCAATGAGAATGCGGCAGAGCCTTTAAAAAATAAATAATCTAATACCTTTGTTGGTATGGTACTATACTACTATGGTCATGGTAAAATTTTAAAAGAGAATATTTGTAAGCTAATACAATCCTACTATAAACACAAATGGAGCATTAGTCCAATGGTTGAAGCACTTATGCTTGAGTCAATAGATCCAAGTTCAAGCCAGGAAAGTTGCCGGAGCTATTCCTTATGGGGTGGACAATGGCTGGTGCCAAAAGGCACCCGGGGCCAGGGTGTTCTCGCCAATCTACACCTTTATTGTGGAACAATCCTACTATAAACTTGGAATCCACGAAAACATAATCATAGATTTGTATCACTGTCATGTCAACCAAAGGATCATTTGAGACACGCATGTAATAACGATAAACTGTGCTAAAAAATGATGAATGTGCAACTTCTGAAACTTGTTTATAACTTCTGAGCTCCTATAACTATTGCTACTACCACCAAAAGTCCAAAACCACATAAATATTATGAGACACTTAATAGAAGCAGCTAATCATGTGCTCAAAACTCTGTCAAACGTAAAACTTCGCTCTTTTTTCATGTTTCTGTTTATTAAGTTTAAGTTTAAGGGTTTTTTTTTTGTTCCTTTAGATGATTAAAATTAAACACTTGTCCTAAACACTTGACCTAGTCATATTCAAAATCAAGGCTTAAGTGACAACTTGTGGACCGGTGGCCCGTGTGATATCAGCACTTCCCTACACTCTTTAATCTTTATGTATACTTTATACACGTTCCTGATTTCGATATTAAGAAATCAAATTACACCCGTAGAAAGCACCTACAACCATGAACCACCAAATAATAACCATTAAATAATTGATATCGAGCAAATTAGTTTGAGGTATGACAATAAAATGTATCATTAAATTTTTTTCAAAACATACAGTTAAAACTTACATTGCCTTGGTATCATGTCAAGAGACAATTGATCCTATATCAGGTCAAGAGACAAACCTATCAAATAAAGATAAAGAACATCAAATGAAATTTGGAACGTGTATAAAAAAGAACTTAAGAAGTAAGAACACAATTATATCAAAATTAATACATGATCACATCCATGTTTGTACAAAAGGCAGCAGGAAAATTGCCTTGGTATCATCAAATCGTCACTGAAAGAGGCTCATTTTGCGAGTATCAGAATGTCCAAGATATGGATAACGATTGACGTCCCAAATATCTACACAAACCAATATAAAGCAAAGAAGTAAACAATGTACAACAAATTAACACCAACTCACATGAGAGATCAAAGTTGTAACATTAAAGAATGGGAATTTCGAGGATTTAGATGGAAGATTCACATATAAAAGTAAGGACAAGATGAAGAGTAGTAAAATAAAAACGATGATTTAGATGTCTTAATAAGGTAAAATTTGAAATTTAAAATGGTTGTTAACCATCTTAGGTTTGGATGCTACTGACCTCATTTTTACCCATGTGTTGTGTATCTATTAACCTAAGTCCTAACTCTCCAATTTAAAGGAAGAATTTACACAGTCTAGATCAAAATTAAACATGATCCAACGCTGGGAAAAAACTAAAAGCAAAATGCATCGTCGGCAATAGTATAGTAATTGTAAGTCTATCTTGAGTATATCAATTACACCTGCAAATGATTTCCTTTTCATAAAATGTTACAGACCATGTCTTTCCATGTGAATAAAGTTTTCACTAAAAATGCTTTCTACATTTGACATTTTCGACAACTAAGAGCCCACTAATCTAAAAAATGGCATTTTAGAACTCAGATTAATAGAATGGTTTTGCTACATTTGGGCCGGCTTGTTTCAAGGCTTTACAGAGAATTGTTATACTAGGCCCTGTTTGTTTTATGATTTTCAATGAAGTGTTACATTTAGGCCCTTTTGCTTAATTATCTATTTATCTTCCACGAATTTCTATCGTGTATCTTCATACTTTTTATTTTTAAACATTCTTATTTTGACAGAATAAAAATTAGATATTGTCATGGACCAAATGAATATAACTTTGTGAAATGTTTCTGAGTGATGGACTAAGGGGATGTTTGGTAACGAGAAATAACGCAAAAGAAATGGAAATTAGATGAATTTTCAACATTTGGTAGAGTGGAGAAATGAGAAATTAAAACATAGAGATTTCATATTTAGCGAGAAATGAAATTGCGCTTGAACCTATTCTTTCACTTTTGGGATGGAAATGTAATAAAACACGGAGAATTTAGCTTTGAGGCAAAGAGCTAGGTCACGTGACTTTCACATTATTCACAAATAAGTTTAGAAACTCAAAAACTTTTCTTCACTTTAGACTGGTGTTAATAAGCCCATAAGGACGCATCTTTGATAAAAAATGACGCGTGGGTCTTAAAAATGACACCCCACAATGACGCGTATTGTGTCTTTTTTGGGGGAAACTTGGTCGACCACAACACCGATTTAATTATTTATTTTTTGCGTGAGATAGTTTGGCGTATAGTTGTGTTTAAGTGCGGTATGTTTTGGTGATGATGTTGGTTCTCTTATTACACTATGTTGGTTATAATAGTGGTTGTGTTGAAAAGCTGATGTGACGCTGACGCTGACGTTGAGTTGGCTATTATATTTGCGGTCACTATTATCACCAGGGATATGAAAATCATGGATGCTGGTCCTCCAACTGCGTATATTTTGCCTAAGGCTATGAAAAATGATTTGTGATTGTTGTTATTTCAATGTAGCATATTACAAGGCTCAAAATTGTCTCTTGTTTGTTTAATCTTTGTTTCATTGATTAAAGATTGGAACTTAATTTCATCGTTTACCTTTTTCTTAGTGTTGCTTGTTGACATACCAATTTTTCTATTTCGAAATACTACTCAACAATCAAATACGTAGATCATTCATTGTTTTGGTTGTTTTTCTTTAGTTTTTCTATAAAAGAAAATTATGAATAATTTCTTTGTTAGGTATTTTTCATTTCATTTTATTTCTTAAAATATCTCTTCACCAAACATGCCTTAAAAAATTAAGTGAGAAATTATACTAACTAACCTCTAGCAAACACTGTCTAGATTTTACTTTCTCATATATAAAAGGACTATGATTGTATATAAGTCGATATAACATTCCAAAAGCTCATGATGGATTATATCTATTGTTACTTGGACCACATCGGATGCCTCTCTTTGTTCTCAGAATCTAAATCATTCTTCCAAATAAGAATATTATTTAATTCTACCCCACGTTAAGTAAAAAAATGATACACGTAGACTTTAATAGTAGTATTTTCAATCAAGACTTTACACTCTTTTTTTTTTTTTTTTTATATATATTGTTTATTTATTTATTTAATAGTATGATGGCAACCTCTTTTGCTCTATCGTTTTCGCCACCTTGATCGTTTGTCGAGTTATGCATAACGTAGCTCAATAGTTTGAACTTCATGTGACATTTGCCGTAAGCTCTGGATACTAGTAATAATGTACTATAGAAAAGAATTTTTGCTGGTAAAGACAGTCGGTTAGTTTCACAGATAAGGTAAACAGATTAGGTAAAATGATGTTACTTATTATCAACTAGTTACATTGTGTTAAAATATGATTTTAAATTATGCAACGAATGAACTTATAGCTTGACTTGACCTGACCCTGAGCTAGTCTCGAGAATGATGACCCTTCTCAAGTTCTCTAATAACAAATTAAACGAGAGTTTTTCCCTGTTTGGGATGCTTGGGAATGTCTAGTCTTTAACTATGATGTACGCGGTCCAACTGGATTTTTTCCCATGACTGTTTCCGACTTTTCTTTGGCCTCCCCTAAGATCAGGGGCGGAGCCAGGAATTCAAGTTAAGGGGGGCCTCTTTTTTTTTCGTTTACCACATCGAGACAACAACGTTTGCATTTGGACGTTGTAGAATGCGTTTTTTTATGAAAGATGGATGTATGATAAAGATCCTACAAGTTCTAAATCGAAAAATATTATCAACTTTGCCAAATCGATTTTTCAAAACGTTATTCTTGTTGTTTTTACTATTCATTAACATTTGTTTTGGTCTAGAAAAAAGGTTAGGAAGCTAGGCTTCAATTCCATAAGAACTCAATTATTATTGGTCATATACTTGTTAAACATAAAAATGATAAATCATAAGCCAACTACAAACCGTATTAAACGTTAACTGGTTAATTGAGTATCAATATTTCATTCCATGTTTCAGAGTAAAAATAAGCCAACTTAATAATTGACGTTTTGCTATATGAGCCATCTTTTAAAAAAAGAAAGATATACTCACACTACATCTTTTGATGTATGCTCTACAATTTGTGTATTACAGTATTGTATGGTACAAACTGTAATGCATAAATTATAGTGCATTTATTAAAAATTGTGGTGTAAGTATCAATACACCTTAGTCAGGTTAATGTTCAAACTTGTAACACTGTAGTTCTCGACTACGGACACACCTTCTAGACATGAATTTTACCAGCCAGAACATGTCTCATTCGCATTCCACAAACTATACAATATTAAGTTACATTCCATCACGTATAAATCTTCTTTATTATAATCACCATATGATGCTTGATTTTGTGATATTCGATATATTCCGTAGACATAGTGGGGCAGGTTGGAATTCAAGTCTCATATTCTAGCATTTTTCAAAATACTCATAATTCTTTTGTTTGTATCACAAAACACCAAACAAAATCACCAAAGAAAACAGAACAAGGGTCGAGACAAAAACGCCTGCAGCTGCTCATAGTCCCACACAAACGCAAGTTGTCATTTCACACACTCACACAAATCTTCACCGACACCTCTCAAATCTATGGCAACTTCTATTCCAAATAATGCTCAAGTTACTTTGCCTAGACAAAAAAAATTGTTTGGTTTTTTGACAATTAAAGGACTAGGATGTGGTCGATATTCGTCACCAGCAGCCGCGGTAACGGTGCCAGAAAGTACGAGGAGGAAGAGGAGGAAGAAGAAGAAGAAACAGAGCCGGAGAAATAAGGGATTTTGTACGGAGGATGCATGTTGTACTTGTGCTCCTCCTAGTATTGGATTTACATATGATGTTGCTCATAGTACTAGTGCTGATTTACATAGACGAAACCATAGACAGGTAATCAATCCTTATTACCTTAGCCTACTAACATTTTGAAATAGTATTGCATAGTGCATATGACTATATGAATGAGTCAAGCATTAAAAATGAGGCCATATATAATAGATATCTTATTATGTTTTTCGAATGTTATGTAATATTTATGTCTATACAATTATACATAGTTTCAAGCTATGTTTATATAATCATACATAATTATAACGTATTTGAGCGAAACTCGGTCTGCGTATATAGTTATCAGTTTTACGTGTATTTACCGAGCTCAATGCATGTTAAGCTAGTGAGCAAAGTTTAAGCTTGAGCCACAGTCATACGGTTAAGAATGACGAGGAAGAACAATAACAAAATATTATGATTTTGATAGCATCCTCGTACCCCAAGGCAAGCAACGGATCTTCAACAAGCTTCGGGTACTACACAAATTGACCATTCAACTTCCGTAAGATCAAACGTATCTAATTCCAGACAATTTAATCGTCTTCAGCACCGTTCTCCTGGAGGAGTGATCTCTGAGGTTTGAATCTAACTTTTTCTTTTTACCGAGTTATGGGCCATTAACCAAAAGGTTGCAGGTTTAAGTACCCACACGAGCACGCATCTGTATGTGCGAGTATTTAATGTTACAAAAACTTATGGCAATATAAAACACAACATTTGCAGATTGTTATGCTCGAGCATGATCCATTGCTGAATGGAGCTTTCGAAGGAAGTGATCAGTTTGGAGCATGGAGGATCAATGCTGATCTCATGTCATATGAGGTAATTTCTTCATTAAAGCGCGTTATATACCATAAGTGTCAAACTAACTTCAGCCATTTATGTGTAGGAACTGGTGGAACTGAGTGACAGAATTGGTTATGTTGATGGTGGTTTGCAAGAAGATGAGATATTAGAATGTTTGAAGAGACCTAAGAAGTCGTTTATTAAGTCGTTTGACTACAACTCAAAAGTCAAAGACTCGAAATGTAGCATATGTCAAGTAAGTTTATTCGTTTAGATATGAAAGTTGAAACATCTGGTATCGCTAAATACTACTCGTAATGCGTTGATGAAATGATTGTGAACTTATAGGAAGAATGTAAAGGAGACGAAGATTTGGGAAAGCTTGAATGTGGGCATTACCATCACTTAAATTGCATACAACAATGGCTTCTTAGGAAAAACGAGTGTCCGATTTGCAAAACCGTGGCTAAACCAAACAAGTGATTGATTACTGCATGCCTCCACCTCGGGGTTTATTAGGTTTTATTTACTTTTGTCATGTTAAAAAGAAGCCTGGAATTTGTTTTGAGCATCTATATGTATACATGCATAATACTACGTACATCTTAGCTATGATCAAGGCATTTTGTGCGATTTTTTTTTTTTTGAACGGCGAGGCATTTTGGCGACTAGTCCTAATAAGCTAGCTTCATGCAATAATAGTCAATTTTCGTTTGTAAAAATCATATAATGTTACTATATTGTTTCTGTCAAAGTAAATGTCTCTTGCATTGCATCTGATTCTTGTCAGAAAAAGTCTCATGCAACATATTTGTTTATTGAATCAACGTGGTATCTGTTTGTTCATTTATAACATATGTTTGATACACCAATAAATGTTGACATTTAGTAAAGTGTAATCTTTGTAATTTGTATTCGGTTATACTCCTATATGAACTGCGCAATAGTAAATGTGTATGATTGATTTAACATCAAAATATTATGTTACATCGAACAATTCTCACTAACTTATACGGAGTACTAACACTATAAGATATTAAAATTTAGTGCATTTGTGTGATTAGTTCACATCTGGTAATGAGTCAGGAGGTACGGAATGTACATCAATAAAGTCTCTGAACACCCTGACTCGTGATAAGATTCAGAATGTTAGTACTGTTGGGCAAAGTTAATACTGCTAGTAGTAATGTTAGTACTGCTAGGCAGAGTTAATACTGTTAGTGCTAATGTTAGTACTGCTAGGCAGTGTTATTACTGGTGGTGCTATGTTAGTACTGCTAGTGCAATGTTAGTACTGCTAGACAGTGCTACTAATGCTAGTGCTATGTTAGTACTGCTAGGCAGTGTTTCTACTGCTAGTACTGCTTGAATCAACTTGTAACAGGCTTTGACCTATTCAAGTAGCAGTTACAACTGCTTAATGACCACGTTTAATTGATCATGTAACCACTATTAGCTATAATGGGGATAATTATGAAGCGATTAATGGGCCGATTAATCATCATAATTTCATTTTGGCTAGCTAAGAGTAATCTCCTATAAGTAGGAAATCAGTTCATGCATGAGAGAGACACAGAAAACATAAACACTTGTAAGCATAAGGGTTAATGATTTGTGTCTAAATCATTAACATACATTTGGTCTTATCCCAAGTAGATATTCGTGATACCAGGCATTAGGGTTGAATAGTTTACTTTGGAAAGTGATAACACGATTCCAAGTGATATCCGGTAACATGTATTGGTATTTGGTTTGCTATTGATTATCTTCACCATGATCTGGGCAAATTACCCCCAACAATGAAAGTAAACTATTCTGTGATAATCAATGGCTGCTGTTATGAAGCATATTGCTGCTAACTTCTTCAAACTGGATAAGTTTGAAGGGGTGAATTTTAGAAGATGGCAAAAAAAGATGCATTTCTTGTTGTCAAGCATGAGTGTGGTGTATGTTTGATTCTCTCTTTGATATTTATCAGAATGTTGAATCTTCCAAAGTTGACGATGCATCAAGTAAGAAGTTCCTTGTAAGTAATTTCACAAATTACAAAATGACTTATTCAAGACTAGTTATGGAACAATACAATGAACTTCTTGGTATACTTGAAAGGTTTACACAACACAAAATGTACATGGATGAGGATATTTCAGTCTCTTGTGTCATTGATAAACTTCCTCCTTCTTGGAAAGATTTCAAGCATACCTTGAAACATAAGAAGGAGGATTTAACTCTTGTTGAGTTGGGCAGTCATATGCGCATTGAGAAATCTCTCAGGGTGCAGGATAATGACAAGCCAAAGAGTAGTAATGCTACTGGTACATCTGTTGTCAATATGGTGGAGTATAACAACTCCACCAGGTACAATGACAACAAGGGTAAACGTAAACATCAGGATATCACAAGAGCAGACCCTAACAAGAAGGCAACACCTACTTGTTAGAAATGTGGCAAATTTGATCACATTAAAAGGGATTGCATAGGTGTTAAGATTGGTGATAAAACCAATGGATCAGGCACTAGTGGATCAGGGAATGGTTCGGTTCCTCTGAAGGTCAGAATATGTTTAATGAATCTCTTCAAGTTTATTATGTTACACATGTATATGAATCTAACTATGTGCAAGATGATGATGTTGCATGGTGGGTCGACTCTAAAGCAACTATTCATGTGTGCAAAGATAGAATTTTATTCAATACGTATGAGTCACTAAATGATGGTTCTATTCTTCACATGGGAAATGAGTCAACAGCCCTAGTGCATGGACGTGGTTGCAAGTAATTTCACAAATTACAAAATGACTTATTCAAGACTAGTTATGGAACAATACAATGAACTTCTTGGTATACTTGGAAGGTTTGCACAACACAAAATGCACATGGATGAGGCTATTTCAATCTCTTATGTCATTGATAAACTTTCTCCTTCTTCGAAAGATTTCAAGCATACCTTGAAACATAAGAAGGAGGATTTAACTCTTTTTGAGTTGGGCAATCATCTGCGAATTTAGGATTCTCTCAGGGTGTAGGATAATGACAAGCCAAAGAGTAGCAATGCCACTGGTACATCTTTTGTCAATATGGTGGAGCATAACAACTCCACCAGATACAATGACAACAAGGGTAAACGTAAACATCAGGATATCACAAGAGCATACCCTAAAAAGAAGGCAACGCCTACTTGTTGGAAATGTGGCAAATCTAGTCACATTAGAAGGGATTGCAAAGGTGTTAAGATTGGTGATAAAACCAATGGATCAGGCACTAGTGGATTAGGGAATGGTTCAGTTCCTCTGAAAGGTCATAATATGTTTAATGAATCTCTTCAAGTTTATTATGTTACATATGTATCTGAATCTAACTATGTGCATAATGATGATGTTGTGTGGTGTGTTGACTCTGGAGCAACTATTCATGTATGCAAAGATAGAAGTTGGTTCAATACTTATGAGTCACTGAATGATGGTTCTATTCTTTACATGGGAAATGAGTCAACAGCCCTGGTGCATGGACGTGGTTGTGTAGATCTTAGGTTTAGTTCTGGAAAGATTGTAACTTGGTTTAATGTTATTCATGTTTCTGATATAAGAAAAAACTTGGTTTCAAGTAGTGTTTTAAATAATCATGGTTTTAAACAAGTTATTGAATCTGGTAAATTTGTTTTGTCTAAAAGTGGTGTATTTATTGGTTTTGGATATTTATGTAATCAAATGTTCATGTTGAACATTGTTAATGATTGTTATAATTCAGCCTTTGTGACCACCTCTGACCTGACTGACTCTACCCTCTGGCATGCTAGACTTGGCCATGTACACTATAAAATTGCAAGATATGTCTAAGGATGGGTTAATCCCAGCATTTGACATGGACACTGAAAAGTGTAAAACTTGCATGTTGACCAAAATAACTAAGAAACTTTTTCAGGGTGTTAAACGTGAAACTAAGCTCTTGGAGCTAATACACAGTGACATGTGTGATTTTCATGCCACTCACTCTTTGGGGTATAAGAAGTACTTTGTGACATTTATTGATAATGCTTTTAGCTTTTGTTATGTCTATCTGTTACATACTAAGGATGAAGCATTAGATAAATTCAAAGTGTGTAAAACTGAAGTTGAATTGCAACTTGGGACCCCGATCAATAGATTAAGGACTGATAGGGGAGGTGAGTACATGGATACTCTGTATTTTCAGTCTGTTAGTATAATCCATGCAACAACTGCTCCCTATACTCCTCAGCAAAATGGTATTTCTGAAAGGAAAAACAGGGTACTGAAGGAGATGGTTAATTCCATGTTGTCCTAATCAATAAGTTATTGACTGGAGTCTTTGCACTATAAAGCACAATACGTTCTTTATTTGCCAATATTGACATCCGATGTTTCAGGTCTATTATAAGCTAACTTCTATATTACATATGCAACCTATAAAAATTGCAGGATTTTTATCAAACAAAACGTTATGTATTTAGAAAGTAACATAAAAGTTTCAGCAACTAAACCATGCAAATTGCACTTGCATGGAATGCATACTTTTGCATATTTTCAGTTCGAGCCACAAAAAAAACCCTGATCAATAATAGATTGCAGTTCACAAAGAAATATGGGAAACAAAAGAGGATGGTGCGAAAAAGTTATTTGTGTAACACCCCCAATTTCGTAAATGTAACGGAATTCAAACTGGGTGTTACTCGTTGGTATTACAGTTATAATAATAGAAAATGAACTCTAACTGAGTTGTTTTAAAAAGGATTATCATTCATTTATTTAAATATCAGAGTTTACCAAAGAGAGGTCCTAGTAAGTTCATGGGTACATACTACATCAATTTAAAGTTTTGGATGTTTTTCGAATGATAATAAAAAGTAAAGCCTTCTTAATATTATGCCCTTCCGTGCCATCCTTGCCAGCCTCGTACCTTATAGACATGAGATAAAACATGCTTAAAACGTCAACACAAAGGTTGAGCGGAATCCATAGGTTTAAATTGTTGAACACAATATTCGTAGTGTGGGTTATATAGTCTCACACTCATAGTTGGAAAATAAAACAGTTATTATTGCACTAAGCTCATGAAAACAAAAACATTAATAGTAAATTAATAAGAATTGATATAATAGTGGTCCTAGTAGGTAATTTGTCGTTATACCTAGAGTTCTCAAATATAGTGCGTTTGCTTGCCATACTTGGTCAAACAAACGGGATTCTTCAATCCCAATAGGCCTATCCTCATTATTCGTGCTCTCTCACTTGTGATTAATGTCTCATGATGTAGGGAATTAAGTTGGCAATAGTGGTACTTAGTGCTAATAAAACATTCAGATAAGCATATAGTTTTAAGTAGTTGTGTTTGAGTAAAAATAGCATGTATCTCCCCCCAAGTGTTTGTAAAAACAGTTTAAAAGAGTAAAATGTGGGGCTATGAACTCACCGTGAGTAAATGATGTTAAGTGTATAACGAAATCGATGGATAAGTCGGGAAAACCTCTAGGTACAACCTAGAAATATGATATCGTGTCTTAGGTTTTGAAATAACGATATGGAAATACAAATGAATCTATAGAAGTCATTATATTGATCATGATGTTGTACATGGTAGTTTAGTGATCGTGTTTGTCGTTATGGAAATGGTTTACTAGTTTATGAAATGTTTTTAGTTAAATATCGTACTACTGTTTGTGCTATCATAATTCAGAGGTCCTGTAGTACACGTATGAGGAGCTAGGACACTTTAAATCGTAAATCTAGCAACTCGTCAATACGTTCACCCCCAAATAGGACCCTCACATGAAGCTCCCTAATAACGTAGTATTTAATATGTAAAACATATAATTTGCTTATTTGATTATATGACATAAGTTTTAAATAGTCACATAGTTTGTAAAATTAGTTTAGTTATGTTTCGATTAATGGTTTTGTACAAGTTTTGACGAATTACAAAAGTTACAAGGGTTATAAGTTATGGATATGGTCAAAAACCGTCTTAATATAAGTCATTTGTGAAAATCACTTTTTTGAGGGTTAAGTGTATGTTTTTATTTGATGAAAGTGATATTTATAAGTTAAAAATGAACTATGCTAAGTTTGGTAAAATATCAAGTTCGAGAACTAGGTCAAATGAGAAAAGATTTTGGAAAGAAACGACTTTTGGGTCTAAACAGCCCGTGTTGTCCACCCCGTGTCTTACACTTTTGGGCTTAAATTCCCAATTTTCTTATGTAAAACATCATTCCGAAAAGAGTTTGTATTTTACAATTTAGCTAACTCGGACCAGAAAGGGGTCAAAACTCCATTTTAAAATCGAGACAATAAGATTTTTACCGTTTCAACTACTCCTTTTAGTAACTTTAACTAGGCGTAACTTTCAAATCACATATCCGATTTAGTCGATTTAGAATGCTACGGTTTTGTTTTGATCTCCTCTACAATTACAAGGATATATTCAAGGCCCTGGGTACATGGTTTTACGGCAATAACAAGCAAGGTCACTAGCTTTACTAGTTTACTGACATAAGGTTTTATGCAAGTTTTATCTTGTTTTAAGGTTTTTACAACATGTAATCAATATAATGAGCATACATATCATATCCTAAACATGATAACCAAAGAATGATGATGTTGAGCACACGTGTGGCTTACAACTTTTGGCTTTCAAAAAAGGAAAACAAGGAAAAGGATTAGAGCAATCTCTACTCTTTAGAAGCCTTTTACACTTCTTGTGATCTCTGGAACTTGTGCTTGATATTTGGTTACTTGATTAGCTTTAAACTCAATAGAAATCACCAAATAATGCAAGGATTTGATAGCGCTTGCTATGGTCTTCACTTGAATGTGTAAATTTGAAGTAAAAGATCAAATGATAATGGTGTGATGTTGGTCTGAGGTTGGAGTTAGAAGAGAAGGAAGGGTTTTATATTGTTTTAAGGAGGTGATGAAAGGAATGAGTCACTTTACTTACTAACTAAGAGAATACATGTGTTGTAAGATTATACAAGGTTGAATATGATCACTAACAAGTGTCCTAGTGAGTCATGCAATTACTCACTAGATGAGATGAGTTAGCATTTTGATCTTTTTTAAGTGCCTTAGTGACTAAGGTAAGAGTTGCTTGGTATCTTGCTTTCGGAGGTAGTTTAGTCCCGTTAATCGCTATCGTTAAGTATTTAAATCGCGAAACTTAAAATCGGGTATCTTAAAAATATAAAACTTCTTAGAAATGTTAAAACTTATCATTATACTCCATAGAAGTATATTAAATGAGTGATAAGTTTAACGGAGTGCGTAAATGTTGTTAATACCTAGAAACGTAGGTTAAAAACGCGTAAAAGTACAAGGTTTACGTGAAAATGGAAAAAAGTAAAATGTGATTATTATGAACCTAGAAGGCTTATAATGTCTAGACTGAGCCTAGTCTAGCGTCGATTGGTGTTAAATGTTCGTTAAACCTAAAATCGGAAAGGTTAAATCGCGTTACACGTAAATCAAAAAACGTAAAAATCCAAAACTTATGGAAATAGTGTAAGATATTTAAAACACGTTTTTTTCTTGTTTATAATATTGTATGGACATATCGAGACGTTTAAATGACGTTTAGACCAAAACGTAAATCGTGACACGGTTTTGCGAAACCGGTTCTTAGTAAATTCGGCGTATATTGTAAAGATGACCTAACGAGTATCAAACTCTCTTATCATTATGAATGTAGGTTAAATTATGAGAATGATGAATAAATAAAATAAAAATACATAATAAATAGTAAAAGTGAATAGTAAAAATACAACGACGAATAGTGACCTGGAAATGCGAATTGTTACAATTTGCACCAAATTACTCGTCAAAGCATTCTCTTTTGTTTCACATCTTTCTTTGGTGGAATGCACTCTACCGATTATCAGGGCTTTTTGTGAGACTGAACATGGCAACACACATAACACAACTTTGTTAAACTACTCAAGTAACACCAAAAAAAAATGTTTAAAGCATCCGAGAACCATACAATTCTAAAAGGCATAAATATATAAAACAGTAAGTACGGCCAACATCGTTGCAAATTAGACATCAATACGAAACACACCACAAATATAACCGCAATATATAACAGCTTATGCAAAGCATAAGATACCCAAACATGAGATAAAAAGCATCGAATTGGTTAAATATCGCAACAAATAACTAGGGTCAGATGTGTATATATTGTTTAGCTCACAAAGTAGTTTTTATTCCGTAATGGCTGCAAACAAATGCGGTTGCAAAGTTCCTATTGAATTATGTCGTCCGGTTGTTGCCACGCCAACTTATGATTAGATCTTCCAAGACACAATTCATCTATCTCAGATTATAGAAATCATCACAGCCCTACGGAATGGATGTGCAATCAGATAAGCAGAAAAGTAATGTAAACTACCCATAAATCAAACAACCCTAAAAGTCAAAAACATATAAAATAATAAGTATGACCACAGTCTATGCAAGTTAATATCAATATGAAACACATCACATCTTATATGTTTTCCAGCCCTATACGACTTATTTTGAACAACATTTAAATATATTTACAGCTTATAACCGTAGTATATTACAACCTATGCAAAGCATAAGATACCCAAACATGAGATAAAAAGCATCGAATCAGCTAAATATCGCAACAAATCACTGGGCTCGGATATCTATATATTGTTCAGATGACAGAGTTGTTCTTATTTCGTAATGGCTGCAAACAAACACGATTGCAAAGTTACTATTCAAACTATGCCATCCTGTTGTTGCCACATCAACTTACGGCAAGATCTTCCAAGACATAATTCATTTGTCTCAGATTACAGAAATCATCACAACCCTATGGAATGGGTGCGCTTATCTCTTTGGCTCAACATCCATATTAAAACCTTGCAACATAAGAGACAAACAATAATACTATCATGGTGAACTGCTAAAATCAACATATAAAGTGTAAAACCCTAAAAATCTAAAACGTGAGAAAAGACTATTTTGCCCCTCTAATTTAAAACTTATGAATACGTAAAATACATCGAGCTCGTTAAATACATTTCTAACATAACTTATAAACGATTATCGACCTAAAATAGACGAAATCAATAAAATAAACTTACACTTATGTTAGCTTTACACATGGGCTGAATTTTCCCCATATAATACAAGAAAACGTAAATTTAACCCAAGCCCATCATGTTGTAATTTTAGAAGGTGAAATCTATTTTTAATTCCCATTATGATCGACCAAAATCACTCCCCACAATATCCCGTTTTTCTCTCATACATCAAACCTACATCAGGCATTCGAAAATCAAGCATGAAACCCTAATTTTCTCAAGGTGACGGCACATGTTCTTTTCCCTTTTTAATTCCATTCGACTACAAGTGTTCCAAGGTGATGATTGTAATCGTGGGTTCCTGATTCGCAAGAGTAGTTGGTCGTGGGGTTCTTGGTCGTGAGGCTGATGTGATCCTTGATTCTATCGTGGGTTTTGGCTGATTGGCGTGGGGTTTTCTTGGCCATAGTAGCTGCTGCCATCGTGGGTTTTAAGACCCTTAATGTCTTCGCTTCTTGTCTCATCTCGCAAGGGTAACATAATTTATCCCTCATCTCGTACTTTTCTTCTATTGTTTTGGGTATAAGTCGCATGTTTTTCCAGCCCTTCGAATGCACATCTATACACGTAATAATGTCACATAAAATGATGAAAACATGGTCATGAAAATCATCTATAACATGGTTACGTAAAGTGTTAACTATATCGACCTATATGCCTTGTATTGGAATCGTTTGGACCTTCCTTTGAATGTATGCTCACGCTAAGACTTGTTACATAAAATCATGGTATAACAGCCTATATGTGTCGAATAAAGGAGTGCTTGAAGTTGGTCATTAAATCTGATTTTTAAACCCCATAATATACATGTTTCTTTTGTTAATAACGAGCTTAAATGATAAGGATCATTCGTATATATATTTAGGGTTAACTAAATCGACAAGGGAAAGGTCTAGGGTTTCGTTTTGTTGGTTAATGGGGCATATAAACTTGATATGGGGATAGGGTGTCTCGACATTAAGGGGAAATCACACAAGGGTCACATAAACTTGTACAAATCGAGTCTTAACGGTTAAGCAACGTGAATAGAAAACATGATCTTGAACTAAGGCTAATTTGTATGTGGTTATATCTACGATTTATATAATTAAAGGTTAGTTTTGAAATCAATGAATCTTGATGGTTTGATATGCTAATGTGAGAACTAAAAGGGCTAAATGAGTAAAATACGTACTTGATATATTTACACTTAAGACCCTATACTTTGTAATAATTACACTTTAGACTCTAAACTTGTGTAACTTGTCATAAATGATCCTTTAACTATAATAACACTCATTTTTCACCATTTAACCTAATATGACATTAAATACATCATAAATGGCTAAACCTACTAAGTATGGAAACCTGCTATTTTTGGTAAGTTGCTTAATATGGAAACCTGCGTAAAATAGAAAGTTGCTTAAAATGGAAAGTTACATAAAGTGGAAAGTTACTAAAAGTGGAAACCTGCTAAAAAAGGAAAGCCATCTAAAATGGGTAATCTGATCTTAACAAGCGTTATCTAATTCATATAGGTTCCGGGCAGCGGGATAGATTCATCTTGTGACTTTACTTTCCTATTTTGCTTGCTTCGAATGAGGTACAGATATTCTGGTCTTTCTCATAAGGTTTCTCATGATCTCTTTGCATCTTTGATCTCTTTCCATTTTGTTATTGAACCTTTGTGTTGGGTTCAGTAAATACCCAAACCCCTTAATCTAGGATTTGAATAGAAAATAACCTAAGTGCTTAGACCGTTAAACACTAACAGGTCACTGAGTGTATAGTCTCTCAGTGAGCCATCTTCAGGACGCTCAGTAAGAGACATAGAAGAAGTCTCTCCACTCAGTAAGATGGAACTTAAAGGGTGAAGACTGAGTCAAGAAGAAGATGGTGGATTCAGTAAGTGATGACAATAACTTACTGAATCCCTCAAACTTCTCTCCAACTACAAACACTGAAGACAAATTGAAACTGAAGACTGAAGACTATGAAGACTGAAGAATGGGCGGGACAAAACGGTTATGCTTGAAGCGATAAAGACGGAGTACTTATCTTCAAGAAGTCAACCTTCCCTAAAAGGCTCAGCATCAGTACTGACATGAAGAAAGTGACTTGGGCCCTTTACCTAATATAGTCTTTGTAAACAGAGACAAAATACATCAGTATTTTGTCTTCTGCAAATTGTCAGTTTGTCACTTAGGAAAGAGTTAAAAATCATACTTGTATAAATAGCATAAGAGATGGAGTGAAGAGGTTAAGCTTGTGAATTGTAAAAACACACATACACGCAAGCCATCTTTCACTCCTCCAAATACAACTTAATCTCTGAGATAGCTCAGTGGGTACTTGTAGTTGTGCTCAGACATAGCATGAGCTTAGAGAGGAGTTGCAAACACTTTGTCATTTCAATCCCTAGTACTGTTCCGCAAGTACTAGGGTAACGTATTCTTCTGATTCATTTCTAATAAGAATATGACGTTGAAAATTACTCTTGTGTTTTATTTATATCCTTTCAGTCATTGATTCACTATTAGTCTTGTTTACTTTACTTAAACTGTTTTTATACTATAGTGAATAGGGAACAACAAGTGGTATCAGAGCAAGGCTGGTTATAAAACTGTTTTTAAGCCGCTCTAAACATTTTTAAATCAGGATCCTTTAAATGGCTGAAATTGATGTACCCCAACTAGTCGATAAAAAGGGTGGAGCTTATTCAGCTGTTGCCCCCAGACTTGAAGTTGGAAAATTCAACAAATGGAAAAAGCGTATTCTTTGCTATTTGATTGGGATGAAACCTTATTATATCAAGTGTATAAATGAAGGTCCATTTATCCTAAAGACTGCTGAAGGTTTGCCTAAACCTGAAGCTCAGTGGACTCAGGATGAAAGAAGAGTTGTCAACCAGGACCAAAGGCTCAAAAGTATCATAATATCTTGTCTTCCTGACGATATTATGGAGTCAGTTATAAGCTGTAGTACGGCCAAACAAACCTGGGATGACCTGGTTCATAGTCATGAAGGTCCTTCTGATACCAAGGAAAACAGGATTATGGACCTGAAACTTGAGTATAATACCTTCAGGGCTAAGGACTCAGAAACTCTGTCTCAAACTTACACCCGTTACAAAACTCTTTTAAATGAACTGTCAAATGATGGTGTTAAGTTGTCCAAACATGAAATCAATGTTGGCTTTGTCAATAGTCTCCCTGAGAAGTGGTTGAATTTCTCTCAGGGACTTAGGAATGCTAATCATATCCAGAATCTTGAGCTTCCTGAAATTTATGGGAAATTTGTCTATGAGGAAAACCTCATCAACAGACGATACCCTGACTTAAAGAAGTCTCAGGAAGTCAAGAAGTCCCTGACCACCACCTCATCACCAATATCAACTGCTTTCTATTCTAACAATGTTGTTCAAGATTTTCAGGAAAATTCAGATGATGAGCCTGATGAGAGATCAAGTGAGGAGTACCTAAATGACCTGAACACTGAATTTCAGGAAAGGGCACTCCTTGCTAACTCTCGAAGGTTTATAAAACGAAACAAAGGTTTTTCAAATGCTAAAGCAAATGAGGACACTGAATGCTTTAAGTGTCACAAAAGAGGTCATTTTGCAAAAGACTGTTTTTCAAAAACAATTTCTAAACCCTCTTATAAACCATCAGGGTCAAATCAGTCCTCAGGTTTTAGCAAATTTCAACCAAAAATCTATCAGTCTCATCAAAACTTTCAAAACAAATCTGATCAAAACAAAACTGTTGATTTTGAAGCTAAGTATAAGAAAGTCAAAGCTAAGCTTGCATTGCTCGAGGCTAGTCCCTCAGAAACAACAAAAAGTGTTCAATCTGTGCAGGGTAAAAACAAAGGCCTTGTTGCTGAAACCTTCGGCTGGGATGAAGAGCCAGTGTCATCAGATGATGAAATGGCGCATGTCAGTGCACTGATGGCCCTCTCAGAAGAGGACAAGCTAGCTGTTGGAAAGAATCATGCCAGGAATGGAGAATGGGTCAATATCACAATGAAGAAGGTAAATATTTTACTTTCTATGGATGATGACTCTGATTGGCAGTCTTACATGGATTATCTTAATGTTGACCTTAAGTTCGTAGAAGAGCAAAAACTGAATCTTTTTTCAAAATACAACAAGCTAAGTTTTGAATTAAACAAGTGTAGGGATGAACTGCTTCTTTTAAAACAAGCTAAGCTTGAGGCTGTCACTTTGCAAATTCAAAACACTGAACTAGTTAAAAGAAATCAGGCTCTTCAAGACGAACTCAAAAAGGTTCAAGATATTCTTGATAGTTGGACTGCTAAGAATCCTAGGGTCTTTGATGCTATGGGAGCCCCCAGTAGCAAGAAGAGAGTCTTAGGTGAAGATCATCTTCCTGAATATCTCAACAAAGACCAGGGTCCTAAGCCATTTGTGTCTGGTGGTATGATTACCAGTATGTTGACTAGTCCCAAGCCCAGTGATTGGATTGATCGGGTTAATCCTGATAGTAAGCTTCCTAATTTCGATTCTGGAAGAATTATAGAGCCTGAGAGTCAAGCTCTTAAGAGCATGCTTGGACTCCCTGATGTGCCCAGTAGTACTGAACACATTGAGTCTGAAGCAGAGTCTAATGCAACGCTTCCACCCCTGGAACCTCTTCAGGGTGTTGCACCAAGCTCTGAGCTTACTCCAATGCAATTCTGTGACAACCCGTACTTTCAGGTCATTTCTCGACACCGTTCATGTCTCATTATTTCAACATTTATAGTAAACTTGGTTTACTTGTTTCAAATTCGCGTAACCTTGGAGGTTTAGCGGCGAATTCATGATCATGACATCACGTACATTTCATATGGACTATGATTAGTCTACATTTCATTGACATCATGTGCATCTCATTATTTCATTCACGACATTTCATTTCACTTGCAACGCGTAATTTTTATATTTAATAAACTTTATCGCGTGAGTTATTATTTTGTACATTTAATTCGTTACTTTCAAAAATGATCCCGAGGTATTTTTAAACTTACATTTAGTTTATAAAAACTATATTTTTAGTTTTCCTAGTGTTTCAAATTTATTTGGTATATTAATCGTTAACGTTTAATTATTACGTCGTTTTTCTTAAAAATCTTACGATAATTATTTTATCACCCAAATTTCACAAGGAAGATATTTTTACAATTTTTATTATCTCAATACATTCTATTTTGACTTATTAAAAACTTACTTGCACCAAGTATTACCAATTACTACACAAGTTAATAATAATTATACTTTACTTACACTTTTCTTTACAAGTCTTACAAAAACATATACAAGTTTACATTTAAAAAAAAAAAAAAATACAAAGTCACTACATTCCCCCCCCCCCCTTGGCCGACAAGGGGGAGAGTGTAGTTATTGATTGGCATGGTGCTATGTCTTCTAATAATTTCATTCAATCAAAAAGTCTTGCACTCAAAATAATTTCTCATACTTGTCATTTTATCAAAGTGTTAGCAAGCAAACTTTCTCTCTTTTCTTTGGGTCTCCAAAACCGGCCATATATCAAAAACAAAGGGGATCAAAAAGTTTTGCAAGATCAAGTGTTATTACAACCTAGATTATATCCTTTATTTGGTTTTGAAATAAAAACCAAGGATATTTAAGTTTAATCCTTGTTACTTTCACCTCTTCACTATCACTTGTAAGCATGTTTTTATCATTTTCAAGTTTCCTTATCATTTCATATGTTTCTTTTCATTTTTGGAGCTTATATGCATGTTATGTGATTTATACCATTTTTCTTATGATTTTTGAGTTATATATATATTTATAGTCATCCTATAATTATTCCCATGGTATTCTTTGGTCTTGATGGTGATTAGGAACCCATGACACCCTAAGAAGGTGTATGGTAGGATTAGATTAGCTTTGGAGTTGATTTGAAGGGATTAGAATAGGTTGTGTCCGAGAAAAACTATTTTCGATAACTATATTTTAGGTTCTGTCCTTGTTTCGAATTTCTGGAAAAACCTACTGTTGGTACGAAACTTTGGCCTTGATATTTAGAAAATATACTTTAAAACGAATCCGTGGCCGCTTGAACGGATAAAAACGGACTTATAACGAAGAAGTTATGGATTTTTAAAGTTTGACGACGAAACGTATTATTTTCAGAAAATTCAGCATGCATTTTTTACTCTATTCGGGTCAAAAACGAGCCTTAAGCTTCACAAATTATTTCGACTAGTCAAAAATATATTAGTTTACTTCGATACGAAGCTAAGGACGTATTATACGTAGAAAACGGATTTAAAACGACAAAGATATGCATGTTTTTATAAAGTTGCCGTAACTATTATTTTCTGAAAAATTATATTATTTTTACGATACAAATATTTTAGTAGCTGTAACGTCCATGTTTGCGGCTGTTTTTAACCATGATGTGAAACTTTTTAGAATGAAATGTCTTCTAGTAAAATCAAGTTCATCGGCCATATTTTTCAAAACAAAAAGCCGTTTGTAAAGCGGAGTTATAATAAATTAATTACGGATGTTCAAACTTGGCCGAAACTCATTTTCTGCACACAATTAGCAAAAACCACTATCTTTAACCCTTGATATCTTTATGATCGAGACCTTTTGGACGAAAACTCCTGAACTGAAACTTCTAGATATCGATACAAACTTTCCAAAACCGTCGAGTTCGTTCTCTAACGATCGACGTACACCATTTTACGACTACTTTTCCGGAGCCATTTTTGTTGATTTCATGATTTTTCCGACGACATTGTTTTGCGACGAAAAATGGTAATTTCACCAAAAATCATTATAAAACCATTGTAGGATGACATTTTGACGTAAAAACATGTAAAGTCATTTTTGAAGGGTCAAGGCGTCAAAAGAGTATTTTTCGACGACGAGTAATATTTTCAAACCCGTAAATGGTATAAATAACATACGAAGTGCATGCATAGCATTACATTGCAACTCATGACATATCATATCATTGATAATAGGTCCCGGTTGACGCATTACATTACACCTCAGTGTACTCACTTTTGCCGTTATTCCAGTTTATCCAAGTGAGTTTTCATAGCCCCGTTTTACATGCTTTCGATTATTTTCAAACCCACGGGGGAGAATACATTGCACTACATTTTTTTGTACGATACCAAGTATGTTAAATTCATTACATTGCTTAAGTTACCGCATTTGCCAATTTGAAAGTCCCCATTACTTGAACATGAACCGTTAATCTTTGAAGCGAGGATGAGTGGATAGATCTATCGAGGGTGACGCCTCCATCCGGGTTGGTGAATCCCAACCAGGCAAACGGATGCATTTCATTTGATAACATTACGGAGTTGTCTAGCAAACACTCTGCAGGGGCATACATTATTGAACAGTCTAGTTTCGGGGTCATGGGCTTAGAGCAATTGTAACATTATTTTTACGTGACTGGATTGTCATGCATGGTCTATACTTGTGTAGTCGTATAAAACATTTACATAAACCTATGATTTCTCACCAACATTATTGTTGACCGTTTTTAGCAATGTATTTTCAGGTAACTGAGGCATTCATCATAACATGGTTTAGGGACCTACATTTTGAGTCGCGGCGTCGACTTACATTATGTACATTATGGTACTTTATTTCAAAACATCGTTTGGATTTGTAACATGTTTGTATTTTCGCAAACTTTGTAAACCTTTTGGGACCGATGTTGTACTCTGATTGTTTTTATGAAATATCCAACGATGTGATTTTAAAACGACACTTTAGGTCGTTCAATATAACTGTGATGTGGTGCTATGACAGTCAATCCCCAGGAATTCCATTCCGCTGCAAAACAGGTAAATTGGGGGTGTGACAGATTGGTACCAGAGCTACAGTTATAGAGAACTAGGTTGCATCATTGACCCTAGACTATAGCTACATTATCATAGCATCTCATCATTTCATCATAGTACATGTTCATTGTTATCATGCGGATTCACTTACACTTTGTTCGAGATTATTTACATTTATTTCACATCGGTTGTCACAGACATGTCTTCAGATTCTCACCCTATCACCATATCATCGGACTCTAGCTCGGATGATGTTCCAGCTAACCCCATCATGGATGATGATTCATCACATTCCACTGAGATCGTATCTTCCATTGGATCTACTTCAGCCTTCCCACTGATCATGACCGACACTGAGACCGAACCCTTCGAGGAGGGTGAAGTCGCACCCACTCCTCACGTTAGCCCAGCTCATAACCCGTTGCTCGCACCATTACCACCACCAGCACCACTGCCAGCACCATCATCACCATCATCATCATATTTTCTTAGAGATCCTGTACCCGCATCGGACTTGCCGCCCAAAAAGCGTGCTCGTTTCGATATCCCTACACCACCATCCACTGAGCCCGAGCCGCCCGCTAGATTTGAGTTAGGTGAGAGTTCTAGGGCAGCTGCTGCACGACAGCCTTCTATCGAGGCATTAGGAGCCCGTATTGATGCTCAGCAGATCCAGATTGATAGTTTGACGCGACAGTTGGAGGAACTGTCGGTAGATAGGATTGAGCCCATCGCTGAGGAGGTCGAGGGTTTGATATTAGGCAGGGTTTGCATTGATTTATCTCATCAGAGTATTCAGCATAGACAGATAGAGGATAGAGAGCATATCACGGAGTTGAGGCAGGAGATACCCGAGTTGTTTGACAGAGCCGATATGGCACGAGATGAGTTACAGAGTCAGTCACAGGAGTTATCTTTAGCTCGTGAGACTATTGTTACTTTGCAGGGTCAGATGGATGAGATGAGGAGTTTGGTGGATAGTTTGGTTACTCAGGTTCGCGATCTTCAGGATAGGGCCGGCGGAGCACCATGAGGTGCCTTATGTAGACTTTTGTCATGTATAGTTTTGACCATTATTATCCTAGTCACAAGGTGTGTGACGTAGTTTAAAGAACTTGTTGTCTTTTGATTGTTGTACAAACAAATGTATCAAGTATTGACTCTACTATGTAGGAATGGTTATTATTATCTATGATATCGGTCCATGTAGGCCGAAATTTTCATGTATATTATCCACGTGTGTTGTGATTATATTTGTGATATTTCGTTATTGTTCCGTTGCGATTCCATTTATCTTTGTGCATGTTGTGGTTGTGGATATATTTGTATGATGGTTGTTTCTACTTACGAGTTCTCACGATTGTTTCATCTTGTGATTTTGAAGAGTTATGGCACCGAAGAAAGCAACAGTTGAAATGACCCAAGCAGCAATTCAAAAGTTGGTGAACGATAGCATTGCTAATGCTTTAAGAGTCGAAAGGGAAACAGTGGCTGCTGCTGCTGCTGAGGCCGCGGCTGCTGCTGAAGCCGCAAGGCTTGCTACTGCAACTGGTAATGCCGGAGGATCTGGGGTTAAGAAATGTTCGTACAAAGATTTCAAAAGTGGTGAACCCACTAAGTTTCGAGGTACCGAGGGAGCAACAGCAATGGTTAGATGGTTTGAAAAATTGGAATCGGTATTTTTGCTTTGTAACTGTCCGGATGATAGTAAGGTCAAATTTGCTACGAGCACATTACTCGATGGAGCGTTGTCATGGTGGAATTCATACGCTCAACCGATTGGTATGGAGAATGCTTTTAAGCTTACGTGGGAGGAATTTAAGAGTTTGGTGACTAAGAAGTTTTGTCCTCGAACGGAAATCAAAAAGTTAGAGACGGAGTTCTACGAATTAGTAACTATTGGCTATGACATTGACACATACATTCGGAGATTCCAGGAATTAGCCGCGTTATGCCCGTCGATGGTATCGGATAACGAAAAGTTGCTAGAGGCTTTTATTGGAGGACTTCCCGAGGTCATTCAAGGAGATGTGACTTCATTTGATCCACAAACAATCGAGGAAGCTATTCGAGTGACTCAGAAGTTGATGGCACAAGTGGTGAAGCGAGGTAAGTACACCACCACCAACCGAAACAACAACAACAACCCCAACAACCGTTTCAACAACAACAACCGAGCCAACTACAACAGCAACAATAGCAACAACAACAAGCGCAAGTGGGATAACACAAGGGGTAGAAATGCTACTCAACAACCGCCCAAGAGGCAGGAGGTTGCTAAGGTTTATGCCGCGGGTCAAAAAGAAGGAAAAGGATATTCGGGGGTTTTGCCGAAATGTAATAAGTGTTTGAGTCACCACAATCCGGGTCGATGTCCTGATCCGTGTGAGAATTGCAAGAAAGTTGGCCACCGTACTAGGGATTGCACGGCACCAAAAGTTACATGTTTTGGTTGCGGGGAAACTGGACACTACAAAAGGGATTGCAAGAAGGGAAAGAATCAAGCAAATCCGAATCAAGGAGGTATGGCTCAAGGAAGGGTTTACGTCATTGGAGGCGGAGAAGATAGGGAGGACCCGAATGTCATTACGGGTACGTTCCTTCTCAATAATCGTTACGCTTCAGTTTTATTTGATTCGGGTGCCGATAAAAGTTTTGTGTCCAATGCATTTGCACCTTTGCTCAACATTAAACCAACTACTCTAGACATATCATACAACGTTGAATTAGCTAATGGTAGCGTAGTTAGCACCAACACCATTGTTCGCGGTTGCACATTCAATTTTCTTAATCATCCCTTCAACATAGACCTCATGCCCGTAGAGCTTGGTAGTTTTGACGTCGTCATAGGCATGGATTGGTTATCTAAGCATCGCGCAAAGATCATTTGTGATGAGAAAGTTGTTCATCTTCCCTACAATGGCGAAACTTTGATTATTCGTGGGGAACGAAGTGGAACTCGAATTAGTATCATATCGGTTATCAAAACGGAGAAGTACATTAAGAAAGGTTGTCTTGCTTTCTTAGCCCATGTAACCGAGAAAAAGTCGGAGGAGAAGCGACTTGAAGATGTTCCTATTGTCCGTGAATTTTCTGAGGTATTTCCCGAGGATTTACCGGGACTTCCACCGACACGTCAAGTAGAATTTCAAATTGACTTAGTTCCCGGAGCTGCACCGATTGCGCGAGCACCGTACCGTTTAGCGCCATCCGAAATGCAAGAGTTGTCTAATCAATTGCAAGAGCTTCTAGACAAAGGATTCATTAGGCCGAGTTCCTCGCCTTGGGGAGCACCGGTCTTGTTTGTGAAGAAGAAGGATGGATCCTTCCGAATGTGCATAGATTATCGAGAGTTGAACAAGTTAACGGTTAAGAATCGTTACCCACTCCCCAGAATTGATGACTTGTTCGATCAGTTGCAAGGTTCAAGTATTTATTCCAAGATTGATCTCCGGTCGGGTTATCATCAGCTTCGAGTTCGGGAAGAGGATATTCCGAAAACAGCGTTTAGAACACGTTACGGTCATTACGAGTTTCAAGTGATGCCGTTTGGTTTGACTAATGCACTGGCGGTATTCATGGATCTTATGAATAGAGTTTGTAAACCGTACTTGGACAAGTTTGTTATAGTGTTCATTGACGACATCTTGATTTACTCCAAGAGCAAAGAAGAGCACGAAGAGCATTTAAGGACAATTTTAAGGCTACTCAAGAATGAGAAGTTGTATGCCAAGTTTTCGAAGTGTGATTTTTGGAACCACAAAGTGCAATTTCTTGGTCACATCATTGATAGTCAAGGACTACAAGTTGATCCCGCAAAGATTGAAGCCGTGAAAGATTGGGCTACTCCAACAAATCCTACAGAAATTCGACAATTTCTAGGACTAGCCGGGTATTACCGAAGGTTCATCGAAGGTTTTTCGAAGATAGCGAGACCTTTGACCAAGTTGACACAGAAAAACAAGAAGTACGAGTGGGGAAAGAAACAAGAAACTGCTTTTCAGTTGTTGAAGCAAAAGCTTTGCAGTGCGCCGATTTTGGCACTACCCGAAGGCATTGAGAATTTTGTTGTATATTGCGACGCTTCGCATAAAGGACTTGGGGCTGTTTTAATGCAAAACGAGAAGGTGATAGCGTATGCTTCTCGACAACTTAAGACTCATGAGAAGAATTACACCACTCATGATCTCGAGTTAGGAGCCGTAGTTTTTGCGCTCAAGATTTGGAGACACTACCTCTATGGTACCAAGTGCACAGTGTTTACCGACCACAAGAGTTTGCAATATATTCTTGATCAGAAGGAACTTAATATGAGGCAACGTCGTTGGTTGGAGTTACTCAGCGACTATGATTGTGAAATCAAGTATCACCCGGGAAAAGCCAATGTTGTGGCTGATGCTCTTAGTCGGAAAGAGAGATCTAAACCTTTAAGAGTTCGATCATTGGGAATGACAATTATTTCTCCTTTACCATCGAAAATCCATGAAGCACAAGTCGAAGCACTCAAGGAGGAAAACCGACCAAGTGAAAAGCTTTATGGTATGCCCGAAAGCGCGAATGGTTTTGTAAAGAGAGCAGATGGAGTACTATGTTTCAAGGATAGAATGTGGGTTCCATTTTATGGCGGAATACGGGAATTGATTATGCATGAGTCGCATAAGTCAAAGTATTCTATTCATCCAGGATCGGATAAGATGTATCAAGATCTTAAGAAGCTTTATTGGTGGCCGAACATGAAAGCGGAAATTGCCACGTACGTTAGCAAATGTCTTACCTGTGCTAAGGTAAAAGTCGAATACCAGAAGCCTTCAGGTTTACTCCAACAACCGGAAATTCCTCAATGGAAGTGGGAACGCATTACGATGGACTTTGTTACGAAACTTCCTAAGACATCGGGAGGTTACGACGCTATTTGGGTAATTGTTGATCGCCTTACCAACTCAGCTCATTTCATACCGATTAGAGAGACTTATTCCATGGAGCAACTCACTAGACTTTATGTCAAGGAAATAGTCTCGAGGCACGGAGCACCAATTTCTATCATTTCCGACAGAGATAGTCGATTCACTTCAAACTTCTGGAATTCATTGCAAGATTCATTCGGAACCAGATTAGAGATGAGCACCGCATATCACCCACAAACCGACGGTCAAAGTGAAAGGACCATTCAAACATTAGAAGATATGCTGAGGGCATGTGTTATTGATTTTGGCAATGGATGGGCTAACCATTTGCCATTGATTGAATTCTCGTACAACAATAGTTATCACACCAGTATCAAGATGGCACCATTCGAAGCACTCTATGGTCGTAAGTGCCGATCACCTGTTTGTTGGGCCGAAGTAGGAGACGCACAACTTACTGGCCCAGAAATGGTACGGGAAACCACGGAAAAGATCGTTCAAATTCGTGATCGACTTAGAACTGCCAGGAGTCGACAGAAAAGTTATGCGGATGTTAGACGCAAGGATTTGGAATTTCAAGTGGGCGACAAAGTTATGTTAAAAGTATCGCCTTGGAAGGGCGTGGTACGTTTTGGAAAGCGTGGGAAGTTAAACCCGAGATACATTGGACCATTCAAGATTTTGAGCAGAGTTGGTCCGGTAGCTTATCGACTTGATCTTCCACCAGAACTTAGTCATGTGCACAACACGTTTCACATTTCAAACCTGAAGAAGTGTCTTTCGGACGAATCGCTCGTTATTCCATTGGACGAAGTTCAGCTTGACGACAAACTCAACTTTGTGGAGGAACCTGTAGAAATCATGGACCGCGAGGTCAAGCAGTTGAAACAGAGTCGTATTCCTATTGTGAAAGTTCGTTGGAATTCTCGACGAGGTCCTGAGTTTACTTGGGAACGGGAAGACCAGATGCGACACAAGTATCCTCATCTTTTCGCCGACACCGTTAGACCTAACAACGATTGAATTCAGGGACTGAATTCCTTTTTGGATGGGCGAATGTGACAACCCGTACTTTCAGGTCATTTCTCGACACCGTTCATGTCTCATTATTTCAACATTTATAGTAAACTTGGTTTACTTGTTTCAAATTCGCGTAACCTTGGAGGTTTAGCGGCGAATTCATGATCATGACATCACGTACATTTCATATGGACTATGATTAGTCTACATTTCATTGACATCATGTGCATCTCATTATTTCATTCACGACATTTCATTTCACTTGCAACGCGTAATTTTTATATTTAATAAACTTTATCGCGTGAGTTATTATTTTGTACATTTAATTCGTTACTTTCAAAAATGATCCCGAGGTATTTTTAAACTTACATTTAGTTTATAAAAACTATATTTTTAGTTTTCCTAGTGTTTCAAATTTATTTGGTATATTAATCGTTAACGTTTAATTATTACGTCGTTTTTCTTAAAAATCTTACGATAATTATTTTATCACCCAAATTTCACAAGGAAGATATTTTTACAATTTTTATTATCTCAATACATTCTATTTTGACTTATTAAAAACTTACTTGCACCAAGTATTACCAATTACTACACAAGTTAATAATAATTATACTTTACTTACACTTTTCTTTACAAGTCTTACAAAAACATATACAAGTTTACATTTAAAAAAAAAAAAATACAAAGTCACTACATTCCCCCCCCCCCCCCTTGGCCGACAAGGGGGAGAGTGTAGTTATTGATTGGCATGGTGCTATGTCTTCTAATAATTTCATTCAATCAAAAAGTCTTGCACTCAAAATAATTTCTCATACTTGTCATTTTATCAAAGTGTTAGCAAGCAAACTTTCTCTCTTTTCTTTGGGTCTCCAAAACCGGCCATATATCAAAAACAAAGGGGATCAAAAAGTTTTGCAAGATCAAGTGTTATTACAACCTAGATTATATCCTTTATTTGGTTTTGAAATAAAAACCAAGGATATTTAAGTTTAATCCTTGTTACTTTCACCTCTTCACTATCACTTGTAAGCATGTTTTTATCATTTTCAAGTTTCCTTATCATTTCATATGTTTCTTTTCATTTTTGGAGCTTATATGCATGTTATGTGATTTATACCATTTTTCTTATGATTTTTGAGTTATATATATATTTATAGTCATCCTATAATTATTCCCATGGTATTCTTTGGTCTTGATGGTGATTAGGAACCCATGACACCCTAAGAAGGTGTATGGTAGGATTAGATTAGCTTTGGAGTTGATTTGAAGGGATTAGAATAGGTTGTGTCCGAGAAAAACTATTTTCGATAACTATATTTTAGGTTCTGTCCTTGTTTCGAATTTCTGGAAAAACCTACTGTTGGTACGAAACTTTGGCCTTGATATTTAGAAAATATACTTTAAAACGAATCCGTGGCCGCTTGAACGGATAAAAACGGACTTATAACGAAGAAGTTATGGATTTTTAAAGTTTGACGACGAAACGTATTATTTTCAGAAAATTCAGCATGCAGTTTTTACTCTATTCGGGTCAAAAACGAGCCTTAAGCTTCACAAATTATTTCGACTAGTCAAAAATATATTAGTTTACTTCGATACGAAGCTAAGGACGTATTATACGTAGAAAACGGATTTAAAACGACAAAGATATGCATGTTTTTATAAAGTTGCCGTAACTATTATTTTCTGAAAAATTATATTATTTTTACGATACAAATATTTTAGTAGCTGTAACGTCCATGTTTGCGGCTGTTTTTAACCATGATGTGAAACTTTTTAGAATGAAATGTCTTCTAGTAAAATCAAGTTCATCGGCCATATTTTTCAAAACAAAAAGCCGTTTGTAAAGCGGAGTTATAATAAATTAATTACGGATGTTCAAACTTGGCCGAAACTCATTTTCTGCACACAATTAGCAAAAACCACTATCTTTAACCCTTGATATCTTTATGATCGAGACCTTTTGGACGAAAACTCCTGAACTGAAACTTCTAGATATCGATACAAACTTTCCAAAACCGTCGAGTTCGTTCTCTAACGATCGACGTACACCGTTTTACGACTACTTTTCCGGAGCCATTTTTGTTGATTTCATGATTTTTCCGACGACATTGTTTTGCGACGAAAAATGGTAATTTCACCAAAAATCATTATAAAACCATTGTAGGATGACATTTTGACGTAAAAACATGTAAAGTCATTTTTGAAGGGTCAAGGCGTCAAAAGAGTATTTTTCGACGACGAGTAATATTTTCAAACCCGTAAATGGTATAAATAACATACGAAGTGCATGCATAGCATTACATTGCAACTCATGACATATCATATCATTGATAATAGGTCCCGGTTGACGCATTACATTACACCTCAGTGTACTCACTTTTGCCGTTATTCCAGTTTATCCAAGTGAGTTTTCATAGCCCCGTTTTACATGCTTTCGATTATTTTCAAACCCACGGGGGAGAATACATTGCACTACATTTTTTTGTACGATACCAAGTATGTTAAATTCATTACATTGCTTAAGTTACCGCATTTGCCAATTTGAAAGTCCCCATTACTTGAACATGAACCGTTAATCTTTGAAGCGAGGATGAGTGGATAGATCTATCGAGGGTGACGCCTCCATCCGGGTTGGTGAATCCCAACCAGGCAAACGGATGCATTTCATTTGATAACATTACGGAGTTGTCTGGCAAACACTCTGCAGGGGCATACATTATTGAACAGTCTAGTTTCGGGGTCATGGGCTTAGAGCAATTGTAACATTATTTTTACGTGACTGGATTGTCATGCATGGTCTATACTTGTGTAGTCGTATAAAACATTTACATAAACCTATGATTTCTCACCAACATTATTGTTGACCGTTTTTAGCAATGTATTTTCAGGTAACTGAGGCATTCATCATAACATGGTTTAGGGACCTACATTTTGAGTCGCGGCGTCGACTTACATTATGTACATTATGGTACTTTATTTCAAAACATCGTTTGGATTTGTAACATGTTTGTATTTTCGCAAACTTTGTAAACCTTTTGGGACCGATGTTGTACTCTGATTGTTTTTATGAAATATCCAACGATGTGATTTTAAAACGACACTTTAGGTCGTTCAATATAACTGTGATGTGGTGCTATGACAGTCAATCCCCAGGAATTCCATTCCGCTGCAAAACAGGTAAATTGGGGGTGTGACAAATTCAATCCTCATTCACCAAAAGAAAGGTCTGGACTTGGTAGAACCATCCTGAAAAGGCCAACAAAACCAACTCAACAAGAGTCTACTCCTACAGAGACTTCCACATCCTTGACTCCCACTGAAGCTGACCAAATTCAGCAACTGACTGAACTTGTGAGGAAGCTAACTGAAAAGATGGAATCCATTGAAAAAGTCCCTGAATTAATCATGGAGACAAAGTCAGCTTCCTCTAGTTCCTCAAAATCCAAGTCAAACCCCAAATCCAAGCAGAAGTGTGATCTATGCCACTATACCAGTCATACCACTGATAACTGTTATAGAATCTTTTTTTGTATGATCTGCAAAAAGGATGATCACAGAACTTCTGATCACTTACAATATGTAAGTTCACTCAGTGAATCAAACTATACCAAAGTTGGTCATCAGTATGCTTCAACCTCCAAGTCTGCTCAAAAATTTAGAGCAAAACCCTTTCCTCCTTGTCCACACTATGGGTTTAATGATCATCACCCTGATGATTGTCTTATGAACACATGCTGTGATATTTGCAGAAATCCAGCTCATAAGACATCCCAGCATGACAGTGTCATCTATGCAAGGAGAAGTTCCAAGCAACCCAATATCACTGAGTCATCCTTAGTCTCTAAATGCAAAACCTGTGGTAGCACAATGCACTCAACCACTGACCATGAGTCGATTGCCAAATTCAAAGAGACCTTGAGACCCAAGCCCACCAGTAAGTGGGTCACTAAGAGAAACTAATTCAGTTTACTGCTTGTGCAGAGACACGCCAAGGAGCCTATTTGGCATCTAGACAGTGGATGCTCAAGAAGCATGACTGGTGTGAAGGAGTATCTGCATAAGTATGTAAAGGAACCAGGACCCAAGGTAGTATTTGGTGATAACTCATCATGTCCCACTGAAGGTTATGGTTCAGTAAACTGCAATGGAATAGTTTTCTCTAGAATAGCTTATGTCAATGGTCTCAAATGCAATCTCATCAGTGTCAGTCAACTATGTGATGCTAAGTACATTGTGCAATTCAATGACAAACAAGGTACCATTTTCAATGCCAACAAAGAGGTTGTTTTGATAGCTCCTAGAAGAGATGATGTTTATGTCTTAGACATGTCTACTCTTTCTCAAGATGGAACCTGTCTCTTTGCCAAAGCTACTGAAACTATCAACTGGTTGTGGCACAAGAGACTCTCTTACTTAAACTTCAAAAACATCAACAACCTGGCAAAACAAAACAAGGTCCTTGGCTTACCATCACTGTTTTTTGCAAAAGATAAACCATGCTCAGCCTGTGAAAAAGGCAAACATCAAAGAGCATCTTTCAAAATAAAACAAAATTTCTCCATCAAAAGCTGCCTTCACCTCTTGCATATGGATCTCTTTGGACCAGTCAGTACTAGATCAATCCAGCATGAGAAGTATACACTTGTCATTGTTGACGAGTTTTCAAGATACACTTGGGTATACTTTCTTTCAAAAAAGAGTCAGGCAGCTGACACAATAATGTCATTCATCAGGAACATTGAAAACCAGAATGACATTACTGTTAAACAAATCAGAACTGACAATGGTACTGAGTTCAAAAATGATGAGCTTGAGAGTTTCTGTGATGAAAAGGGAATCTCCCAATTTTTTTCATCTCCCTACACCCCTGAACAAAATGGGGTGGCTGAAAGGAAAAACAGAACTCTCATTGAGGCTGCAAGAACCATGTTAAATGACTCAGCCCTCTCAAAGCATTTCTGGACTGAAGCAGTAAAAACAGCCTGTTACACTCAAAACAGGTCAATCATTGTCAAAAGACATAACAAAACCCCATATGAGATATTTAAAGGTAGACTTCCTGACATCAGCTACTTTCATGTGTTTGGATGTCCTGTGTTTATTCATAACCACAAGGATCATCTAGGCAAATTTGATGCTAAAGCTGATGATGGATACTTTCTAGGTTACTCACTGATCTCCAAAGCCTTCAGGGTATTTAACACTAGGAGACAACAAGTTGAGGAAACCTTTCATGTCACCTTTGATGAGAGTTCAGAAAGCATCAGGTTCACCAACACCTCAGTGGAGGAAATAGGAATTGATAACTCATCAAGATATCCTCTTGATGAGTATTACACTTAAATCAATTCCTCATACCAAGCTGATGCTGACATCTCATATTATGTCTTGCCTCACAACCTGTCACAACCAACTATCAGTGAACTCATTGATAATCAATTAGTCCCTGTTGGGATAGGCAACACTGATCCAAATGATCAGGAACCTGTGATTCATGAAACCCAACCTGAACAAGACATCTCAACAGATGTTTTTAATGATTCTGTGGCTCACGCACCAGAACTCACTCCTGAGTCTCCAGTGACCTCCTCAAGTTCAAATCCTAGACCACAAAGTAAGTGGACAAAATCTCAGGACATTGAGCTTGTAAATATCATTGGTGAACCCACTGAGGGCATGCTCACTAGAAGCACGGTTGCTAAGTTAACTGCAGCTTCAGCCAATGAATGTCTATATGTTGATTACCTATCAGATATAGAACCCAAAAGTGTCACTGAGGCTCTAAAACACCCAAGCTGGGTTCAGGCCATGCAAGAAGAACTTCAACAGTTTGATAAAAACAAGGTCATGACCTTGATCAAATGTCCTCAGGATGTCATAGTCATAGGAATGAAGTGGGTTTTCATAAACAAAACTGATGAAAACGGCACTGTCATTAAAAACAAAGCCAGACTTGTCGCCAAAGGTTACAGTCAACAAGAAGGCATTGACTATGATGAGACATTTGCTCCTGTTGCAAGAATGGAAGCCATCAGGATCTTCCTTGCATTTGCTACCTACATGAACTTCAAAGTTTACCAGATGGATGTAAAAAGTGCATTCCTGAATGGTGAACTCAAGGAAGATGTGTATGTTCAGCAACCTCCTGGCTTTGAGAGTAGTGAATTTCCTGACTATGTCTGCAAGCTTGATAAAGCCCTTTATGGACTGAAACAAGCTCCCAGGGCATGGTATGAAACTCTCTCAGCCTTCCTGATCCAAAACAAGTTTGTCAAAGGAAAGATAGACAACACAATGTTTATCTACAGGACAAAACAAGATATGATACTAGTCCAAGTATATGTTGATGACATCATCTTTGGCTCAACAAACTACACTCTTTGCAAACAGTTTGAAAAATTGATGACAAAGAAGTTTGAAATGAGCATGATGGGTGAACTCACATACTTCCTTGGACTACAAATCAGGCAAACTGATAAAGGAATCTCTATCAGTCAAGAGAAATACACATGAAATCTCTTGAAGAAATATGAGATATCTGACTGTGCCTCAGTGAAGACACCAATGGTCCCTCCTAACAACCTTGGACCTGATCTCACTGGCAAGTCAGTCAATCAAACCCATTTCAGAGGGATTGTTGGCTCACTGATGTATCTAACTGCTTCCAGACCAGACATACAATTCTCAGTCTGTCTAATTGCAAGATATCAGTCCAATCCCAAAGAATCCCACCTCACTGCAGCCAAAAGAATACTCAGGTACCTGAAGGGAACCCCAAGCCTTGGACTATATTATCCAAAGTGCTTAGGGTTTGATCTCAAAGGTTACTCTGATTCTGATTATGCTGGCTACAACATGGACAGAAAAAGTACCTCAGGGTCCTGTCAATTTCTTAGAGGAAAACTGGTTTGTTGGAGTGCTAAAAAGCAACAATCAGTGGCTATGTCTTCAGCTGAAGCTGAGTATGTGGCTGCTGCAGGATGTTGTGCCAATGTTTTATGGATGAAAAGTCAACTCAGTGACTATGACATCCATTACAAAATGGTACCCATCTTCTGTGACAACACCAGTGCAATTGCAATCTCCAACAACCCCGTCCTTCATCAAAGAACCAAACACATTGATATCAGATATCACTTCATCAGGGACCACATAATGAAAGGAGACATAGAACTCCAATTCATCCCCACTGAATATCAATTGGCTGATATCTTCACCAAACCCTTGGATGAACCTACCTTCAGGAGACTGAAAGCTGAATTGGGAATGCTTGACATTGAAAGTCAGGCATCTGAAAACCAATCTCAATAAGTTCTCTGAAATGGTTCCTCCTCCCTGAACAAAACCCACAATACAACCTCTCACTAAATAAGTAAGACTTATTCAGGGACCCTGACAGTTAATATTGAGCATTGAATGAGTAACTAAATGATACAAGTATCAGTTACTTAAATGTCCTAGGTTGGTAACTATGCCAATTTAATATAGGAATATATGTCTCTTTGTCTTACTATCAACCATATCAAGGGTCCCTCACAAACTTACCTCATCCTCACTTGTCATTAAATGCCTCCTCTCACATAAAATATCTTAGTGATATTTTATTACTGCAAAAGTGCACTTTTACTGTGCACTGCAATTGTTCCCTTGAAAAACGGGATTTTACTGCGGGTAGTGGAGGGTGGCATTAAATGTGGAAATTCAAAACGTCTTCAAAAACCGACTTTACAAATCCACAAGTTTGCACAAACGACCCCTCTCAACACCCTATAAATACCCCTCATAAAATCCTTATAACACACACAAAAGATTTCTACAAACAAAACTCTATCAAAATCTCTTTTCAAACCCAGAAATCTCTGTGTTCTTCAAATCTTTCTGAAAAATCTTCTTTGTAAACCTTTACAAAAGTTTTTCATCGCAACTTAAGAGATTCAAAACTTTTGATTGTTCTTGTCAAGTTATTATTTTCAAAACCCTAAAACCTTTTTAATGGAAATGGCAAGAACACAATCTCTTCAGTTTGTTTCACAGTGGGTAGGTGATCTTAGCAATGTTGAATTTAAAACAAATAATGTCATAGGCAATTTTGAACATCCTCAAACTGTCCTAGCCTATAAGGACATTATGAAGTTTTTGTATAACTGCCCACTGAAAATGGCCTTTATTCAGTGTGCCTCAATACTGTACCAAAACCTCCTCAGGGAGTTTTGGGCAACAGCTAAGGCCTTTGACCCGACACCCTCCACTGATGAAAATAACCTTAGACCCCTCAGGGAATATCTCATCAGGTTCAGTCTCAACGGGGGGCAACAATTCACCCTGGATTATAAAATGTTTTGCACTTCAACAGGGTTAGATTATAACAAAGGAGTTTATGTCGCCCATCCTGAACCCTCTACAGTGAAGGATGGGTTAAAACAAATCGTTTTAGATCCAACTTTTTTGGACAAGACCCCAGTCACTAAAAGTTCATTCCCCGTGGCTTGGAGGATCCTATTCACTTTTGTGATTCAGGTCCTCTGCGGGAACCACTCATCCACTGAACAAGTTAACTCTATTCAGTTGATGATGGCATACTGCCTGATGAATGGGGTCACTGTCGACATAGGGGAGATCATTTACAGTGATCTCGTAACTAAGCTACAGAGCAAAACTAGGACGAAATACGTTTCATATCCTAGGTTTGTCTCTTGTGCTTTGCAAACGTTACTGGGTACAAATTATCCTCAGGAAGAAAAATTTGGAGCTTTACCTGGCATCCTGAGCCAATCAAACTTTCAAAAGGACCCATCCCTTGTCACAAATATTGAATTGACGGCCCATATGGTTGCTGTAAACAACCAGAGGGAATCAGTGTCTCCTAACCCTGCTCCTAAAAAGAGAAAGGGGAAGTCTCAGACTGGGACTAAGACCAAACCCAAGTCTCAAGGCCCTGAGGCTTCAGGAGCACTGGCCAAAAGGCAAAGAAAACCCAAGACTGATTTGCCACCCACTAGAGACCAAGCAACATCCACCCAAGGGACAACGAAGGACACTGATAAATCACAATCAGTGCCCTTGGTCCAAACTACTACTCCCCAAGATCCAGAGGGAAACAAACAACCCGCTAGTAGGGGAGCGCCTTCCACAACGCCCAATGATGACATTAGCAAATCAAAGCCTTTGTCTGAGGGCACACTGAATGATCCCAAAGACTCAGAGGGAACCAAACAACCCGCTGATAGGGATATCACCTTCACCGACTCTGCTAAAGGCATTGGGAAAAACCCATCAGTGTCTCAGGGGTCTCAGGGGGACAAAGACTCGGAGGGAAAGGAACAACCCGCCGATACGGAACCCAAAACCAATCCTGACTCCAGAAAAGGCACTGGGAAACTCCCACCAGTGTCTGAGGGGTCAACGGGGGACAAAGACTCAGAGGGATTAATACCACCCGCTGATATGGAACCCATCACCAACCCCTTGTTGACTGTTGTTGATGTTACTGGGATACTATTTTTTGAAGATGAACTGGCTGACAGTGATGATGAAATATTATCAGCAGGGGAAGAAGTGGACGCTGAGGTTCAATCTGAACAAGGACCTCAGCCTGATCCACAGGAGCATACTGAATCACCATTCCAGCCTGACAACAATGACTCAGACTCCTCTTCCTCCACTGATGAATTCAAAATATTTGATAATGTGCTTCCACTAACCGAGAGGCAGCTTGTTCAGTGGATCACCAAAGCTTCAAGGAAGCTATACTCCGGGGTCACTGAAACATTATTGGAACAACACACTGAGGCTGGTGCCAGTTATGCATATCTGAAAGCTGAAGTACAAGCCTTTGATGAAAATGTTCATGAGCACAGGGATCTGATGTATGACACTCTTCACAGACTGGATGACAACTTGGCCAACTTTCTCAGGCACCTTCAGGGTGTAGGAACAAAGATAGATGAAATCAGGGAATTTGTCAAAGAAGACCCAGCGCTCAACTCTAAAGTGTTGAAGGCTACTGAGGCTTACTTGAAACAATCCTCCAGCCTCACTGAACTGATCGAAATGCTCAAGTCTGTAAATGTTCAGGGTCTTCAATCTTCGGTCCAGTCTCTTCAAGCTACATTGGGCTATGTGAATACTCAGGTGGCAACTTTGGCTCAAGCATCTTCTTCCTTGGCCTAGAATCTCGGACCCAGAATGACTGCTTTGGAAGTATCTCAAGCAAACTTGGAAACAAAAGTCACTGGTATTCAAACAGATACTTCAGATATCAAGGCCATGATCACTGAAATCTATCAGGCTTTCAAGGGTCAAGCAGATCTGTCCCCCTCAGCACCCACACAAACTCTTGCCCTCACTGACACTCCGGCAACAGTTGAGGGGGAGAATACTGCTGAAGAAACTCCTCTTCACACTGAGGGGGAGGCAACACCACCAGTATCTGAAGCTGTACCAATCTCATCACCACCAGTCCCAGCAGTACCAATCTCATCAGTACCACCAACATCTTCAACAACAACAACATTGACAATAATCACACCAATAACAACAACAACACCGCCCCTGGTAGCAACATCATCTTCCTCAGGCTAGGACAAAGCAAAAGGCATAATGAAGACACCACCTGAGCCTGAGAAGATACCCTTTAAGATCGGCAACACTGAGTACCTGCTCACACCACAACAGCTAAGTTCATACCTTGCTAAGGAGGAAAGGAGAAAGAAACTTGCTGAAGAGGAAAGAAAGAGCAGAGAAGCACTGGTACAAGTAGTTGCTGAAGAAGCTGAAAACATTGGAATAGATGCTAAGAAGCTTGAAAAGGGTCAGGCAGGACAGAAGTTCAAGGATGCTCAGGCAGCAAAAATGGCTGAAATGAAAAAGCAGTTGGAAGAAAAGAACAAAAGAACTGCAGCCATCAAGAAAGCAAGAATTGACCATTATAATTGGACAATGTCAAGCAGAAGACTGCCTGAGAAGATCACTAATGTCAAAATAATCCCCAGATCCAAACCACTGGCAATGAACGTCTACAGGGGGGTTGATAAAAGACATTTCAAAGTTCATGATCCCTTAAAATTCACTGACTTTGGGATCACTGAACTAGATGAACTCGGTCCAATAATAGAAAAGAAGCAAAATGCGGTGGTTAAGGAGCTGATGAAGATGCTCAGTAAATGATATGAAAGACTGAGGGATGCACCAGCACAACTGGGGATTCAGCCTGCCTTAACTGCACCTCAAGGATCTCAACCACAATCATCCACTGGCAAAAGGAAAAGAGTTGAGTTCCAGCCTGAGATAAAAGTGTCTGGACTAGAATGCAACAGGGAGCTGCCTGAAGGTGTGAAATTCGTGAACTGTCTAGTAATTGAGAAGCCTGAAAGAGGGCTATTCCACATTGATGTCTATGGAAACCCAACATTTCAAAGATGGAGTGACATTGATCAGGCAGGTGTGGCTGCAATGCTAAGCTACATACCAGTGGATTCTCAAATTCAGACTCTTGCAAATGTCAGGTTCTGTGCTGACCTAAATGCCAATATAAGAGAACACCCTGACAGGGAAACACTCATCACTAAGAAAGTCAAGCTTGAAGCACTGGGAATCCATCTGGACTGACATCATTTTATTTATCTTTTGTACTAGTGATAGGAACCTTGTAATCTGATCAATAAATGATGTATGTTTTGTTAAAATATTCAGTGTTCCTTATTGTATTCATTAGTACATTCAGTGTAAGAAGAAGCCATTTGCTCACTTACACTGATCAAACACTTAGGCTATTTGTATATCCAAATAGGGGGAGACTGTTGGGTTCAGTAAATACCCAAACCCCTTAATCTAGGATTTGAATAGAAAATAACCTAAGTGCTTAGACCGTTAAACACTAACAGGTCACTGAGTGCATAGTCTCTCAGTGAGCCATCTTCAGGACGCTCAGTAAGAGACATAGAAGAAGTCTCTCCACTCAGTAAGGCGGAACTTAAAGGGTGAAGACTGAGTCAAGAAGAAGATGGTGGATTCAGTAAGTGATGACAATAACTTACTGAATCCCTCAAACTTCTCTCCAACTACAAACACTGAAGACAAACTGAAACTGAAGACTGAAGACTATGAAGACTGAAGAATAGGTGGGACAAAACGGTTATGCTTGAAGCGATAAAGACGGAGTACTTATCTTCAAGAAGTCAACCTTCCCTAAAAGGCTCAGCATCAGTACTGACATGAAGAAAGTGACTTGGTCCCTTTACCTAATATAGTCTTTGTAAACATAGACAAAATACATCAGTATTTTGTCTTCTGCAAATTGTCAGTTTGTCACTTAGGAAAGAGTTAAAAATCATACTTGTATAAATAGCATAAGAGATGGAGTGAAGAGGTTAAGCTTGTGAATTGTAAAAATACACATACATGCAAGCCATCTTTCACTCCTCCAAATACAACTTAATCCCTGAGATAGCTCAGTGGGTACTTGTAGTTGTGCTCAGACATAGCCTGAGCTTAGAGAGGAGTTGCAAACACTTTGTCATTTCAATCCCTAGTACCGTTCCGCAAGTACTAGGGTAACGTATTCTTCTGATTCATTTCTAACAAGAATATGACGTTGAAAATTACTCTTGTGTTTTATTTATATCCTTTCAGTCATTGATTCACTATTAGTCTTGTTTACTTTACTTAAACTGTTTTTATACTATAGTGAATAGGGAACAACACTTTGCTTTGTTATTGAACCTTTGCTTTGCTATTGAACCTTTTCTATTGACCCCTCTACTATTGAACCTTGATATTGAACCTTTGATATTGAACCTTTAATATTGATCCTTTGCTATTGAACCTTGATATTGAACCTTTGATATTGGACCTTGATATTGGACTATTGCTATGAACCTCTGAATTGTGAACTATTGATATTGAACCTTGATTATGATGACTCACCTATTGTATATTGTGGACCTTTTGCTTTGACCTGTCAGTTTGATACCCGAGCCATTAACTAGGCATGGGGGTTCCATGTCCGTGTCATTGATGCACCAATGGCATGACTCTAGTGTGGTTGAGTGATGCTCCACACCGTCCCTATATTGTATTGATTATGCGCGCTTCATATATATTGTATGGCCACTATTGTTCTGCAGGGGTGTATGGATGCATCCTAGATTTGTATTGTATTGTATTGAATTGATATTGATATATTGTGTTGGTGATGTGGTGCATGTGTGCAATACACCCCCTCACATATTGGGAGTTGATCACTCCACTGGCTACTTGAGGTCTCCCCTCCTATTGGTTTGGTATTCCGAGGTCACCCCTCCGAATACAATGGCTACTATTGGATATTGGGCTGCTGTTGCCGCTATTGATATTATTGTATTGTATTGTTGGCTCGGGATAGATTTCTGACAACCCTTACACTTTTGATATACCTATATTGTACCTTCTGTATTCCCCAACGCACCATATTCTGTATTAATCGTCCATTACTCAGTACCCTTATGTGACTCACTCTACTACCATGCTATATTCCATTTCATTGATATGTCATACTCTTATTCCGTCACTTCATACTATCATTCCATTCACGTACCGGGTTATTATATGATTATTGAATTTGTTTATGCTATTCATGTTTTATGTGACTACTGTTTACCCTGCTACAATATGATTAATATGCGATTATACAATTCACCTGTTGTCATCTGACTATATATTATCTTACTGTTATGTGACCCTTTTGATTTGTCCGGTGACCATGCTAGTGTGTAATCGATTGTTTTATCTGTTTATCATGTATACTTCCGTTTAGTTAATCTCGTGGACTATGATTATCCGTTAGTATCTTTATCTGCTAATTGTTGGCCGACCACATTCACACTCTCGCTTATGCCACTGTTTGATGATGTAAATGGTTCAACCTTTGTTATCTTTCTAGTTAACTTGTTTAGTTGCCATGATATGTCCTTAATTCATTCAATTATAACGTTCATGTTGTATTCCTACTTGATACGTGTGGCTACCATGTTTTGACAGCTGATAGTATTTCCGTTGTTATGATAATTGTTATGTTATTAACTGTGGGTTACTTGACTTGTGTGATTGCTATGCTCACTTTCTAATTAATTGCTTCCGCTTGCTTTCATCTCCGTTGGCTTATATGTATTCTGATTTCCTGATTTACTTGTATGTCATATATGTGTTGAGTGGATACGACGTCTGCTATGCTTGATTTGGTTTTGTTACTTGTAGTATGGTTAATTATATGTGCTTATATATGACATCGATGCGTTGCTTTGCTTTGTTATCTGTTCTTTCTGGATATCTGTAATTATTTGTGTTCTGCAGGTTCCTCTTTGACTCATTGTTCTTATTTCGTTGTGACCTTGTTATCGGATTCCTTGTTTCATTTCGTATCTCTGATTTTGTTTAGCTTTCGTTTTGTTATATTTGTTCACTGGGCTTTTTAATCTCAGCCGCATTTCTTTTCCTGCGGCAGGTTTTAGGTTTGAAGATGGGCTTTGATGGGCTGAGAGTTTGATTATTTGAGTGGACCAACCCTAGTTTTCCCTTATTTTGGACTGATTTGAAGAGCTATTGTTTTGATTTTCATTTCATTTTGATATATTGATTTTGTAATCTTCATTGTAAGTCATTCGTTTATATGACTTGGTATTTCATTTTGTAAGGTTTCCGTTTGCAAAATTTTAGTTATATGTTCTGATATGACACCAGAATGTGACACTTCTACCCTTGCCGGGTTGGGGTGTTACAATTATGGTATCAGAGCAAAGGTTTCGTCTTGTTGACCTTAGGATTGACCTGTAAGGACTTGGGTAGACATTAGGCTTTCGTCTGTTCTGATATCTTCCGATTCCTTTTGATTTTCGTTCAGATTTAACTTCGGTATTCTTTTGTCTTCGCTGATTTGACCTTCTTCCTTCGCGTTTGATTTTTTTTGTTTTATCTTCGCGCATTTGTTTGTCGATCGTTTAGATGGAGTTTACTCGTAGAGCCGAAGATGATGGTGCTGACCCTGCATTGCTGCAACAATTTCTGGAGAGGTTCATGAAACAGAAGCCGCACCCGATCGTGATGCTCTCGGAGACGTCCGGATGCTGCGGAAGGGAGCTGGACGGATCAACCAAAGGCGCAAAGACAGAGACAAGATTCAACTGGTGGCTGAGAATGTTCATCTACTTCATATGATTGGGCGCGACTTGTGTTACTCCGATTTGTTTGTCACGCGTTTTGAGGTGGTTTGATATTTTGCTATGTGATTTTGATCGGTATTACTTTCTTTGATTTGTTCAGAACTCGGTTTGAATCGTGAAGTTTATGATTTAGCATTTTGGTATTATCTCAGCTTTATATTTGGATCATCAGTAATGAGTCATGAGGAACCGTTTCGAGCAGGTTGGTGGCCTTCTCTCTTTTGTGGGATGGTAAGTTGGTTCGATGTATTATATGTTGCATGTATGTGTATCTGGTCTGTTTTGGTATGTTACTTGCTACCTGTATGTTATCTGTGTTGTTGCGATATTGGTTATGTGGTTTGTCATGATCCGAGACAGAATATGATGACAATAAGGACTTGTTATGTGATGCAAGTATTATGACGCCTGATTAACGTGATAATACCGAGATCAAATAATTTGAACTTATTGAAATCATACGACGTCTTGGGTAATGCCTGGGGTTGGTACGTGAATGGACTAGGGCTTATATCCGTTATTTGTCAATCCTCATGTTCGTTTGGAAATTCTGTACCTCTTTGCGAGATTCTCACCGACATCTGTTACATATAAGTTTTATACGCTTTTGAACCGAAACCGTTATGATTTGTGTGAAAGTATGGATTCCTACGTCTGCCTTAAACTCGTATGTCTCTGTGTACCTCTGCGACTTCAATTTTCGAGAACGAAAATTTTCTTTTAGAGGGGAAGAGTTGTAAAACCTTAAAAATCTAAAACGTGAGAAAAGACTATTTTGCCCCTCTAATTTAAAACTTATGAATACGTAAAATACATCGAGCTCGTTAAATACATTTCTAACATAACTTATAAATGATTACGACCTAAAATATACGAGATCAATAAAATAAACTTACACTTATGTTAGCTTTACACATGGGCCGAATTTTCCCCATATAATACAAGAAAACGTAAATTTAACCCAAGTCCATCATGTTGTAATTTTATAAGGTGAAATCTGTTTTTAATTCCCATTATGATCGACCAAAATCACTCCCCACAATATCCCGTTTTTCTCTCATACATCTAACCTACATCAGGCATTCGGAAATCAAGCATGAAACCCTAATTTTCTCAAGGTGACAGCACGGGTTCTTTTCCCTTTTTAATTCCATTCGACTACAAGTGTTCCAAGGTGATTATTGTAATCGTGGGTTCCTGATTCGCAAGAGTAGTTGGTCGTGGGGTTCTTGGTCTTGAGGCTGATGTGATCCTTGATTCTGTCGTGGGTTTTGGCTGATTGTTGTGGGGTTTTCTTGGCCATAGTAGCTGCTGCCATCGTGGGTTTTAAGACCCTTAGTGTCTTTGCTTCTTGTCTCATCTCGCAAGGGTAACATAATTTATCCCTCATCTCGTACTTTTCTTCTAATGTTTTGGGTATAAGTCGCATGTTTTTCCAGCCCTTCGAATGCACATCTATACACGTAATAATGTCACATAAAATGATAAAAACATGGTCATGAAAATCATCTATAACATGGTTACGTAAAGTGTTAACTATATCGATCTATATGCCTCGTATTGGAATCGTTTGGACCTTCCTTTGAATGTATGCTCACGCTAAGAGTTGTTACATAAAATCATGGTATAACACCCTATATGTGTCGAATAAAGGAGTGCTTGAAGTTGGTCATTGAATCTGATTTTTAAACCTCATAATATACATGTTTCTTTTGTTAATAACGAGCTTAAATGATAAGGATCATTCGTATATATATTTAAGGTTAACTAAATAGACAAGGGAAAGGTCTAGGGTTTCGTTTTGTTGATTAATGGGGCATATAAACTTGATATGGGGGATAGGGTGTCTCGACATTAAGGGGAAATCACACAAGGGTCACATAAACTTGTACAAATAGAGTCTTAACGGTTAAGCAACGTGAATAGAAAACATGATCTTGAACTAGGGCTAATTTGTATGTGGTTATATCTACGATTTATATAATTAAATGTTAGTTTTGAAATCAATGAAACTTGATGGTTTGATATGCTAATGTGAGAACTAAAAGGGCTAAATGAGTAAAATACGTAAACTTGATATATTTACACTTAAGACCCTATACTTTGTAGTAATTACACTTTAGACTCTAAACTTGTGTAACTTGTCATAAATGATCCTTTAACTATAAAGCTCCATCGTAAACACATGACGGCTCTTCTCAATCCTTCCCAGCCGAGCCAGATCAAGCACCACAATCAATGCAGCAAGGATCTGATGATCCCTGTCCTGTGCTTCCTCCAGCCATTGAAGGCCGTCAGTAGCGACATCGTCAAATGGGCTGAACCTACGTCCCTCTTCAAGCAGTTCAGTCCTCCTCTCAAGACGACGGCGAACATCGTCACATTTTTCGCCAAGCAACAGGATGAAACCTTCATTCTCACCTTGCTCCTGAATAAACAAGAACTTAAAAGCATGGTGGATTTCATTAGAACCGCAGGCTTCTTTGAGCTGATCGAAGTTTGGAGTGGATCCCATTTTCTTAACAGACTATTAAAAGGAATCACAAAGTATATAGAAAAGTATGTGAAGCCCAAGGAAAAATAATACTGTAACATCCAGTTACTCTAACTTAATGTAAATAGTATCTCATTGGCTTCTCTTTCCAATGAGAGATTCCAAAAGCAAAACAAACACAGCCTATACTGAGAAAAGGCGTCTTGAAAAAAAAAGCAAACAACGATTACTGTATCCTCAAATCAAAACAAAACTACAAATAGATCTACACCACATAAAAATACCACGTAAGATTAACCAAAACAGTTACCGAAAAACGCAAGCAATTAATAATTCTTAGATTAATGAATATAAATCCATATTATATAACCCCCAAATTTCATACCCCCTCTCCGATTTCGTAAACCTAAATTACATGAAATCATAATACAATAAGATCTGTATACTATCATACACAAATAATTAATTACCTAAATTAATTGTTCGTCCAGCCAATCCTTAATTAAAGAGAAGATGAGATGAAAAAAAAACAACGATCTGCGTTTTGAGTCAGCAAAGGAGAAGTAAAAGAATACACGGGTTTAAGTAAAATAGGTATACTCATTTTAATCATATTGCCAACCCAGATTCGTTAAAAAAAATAAGCCCAAATGCTTAAAGAAGCCCAATAACTTTAAACAAAATTATTTCTAAAAAAAAATATATTTACACTCTTAACACATACCATATTTTGTTGTATTAAAATTTCCGACCTCATTTATAAAGTAAATGTCAAGATAATGCTTTGCCCCATTGTTACCATGATTGATTCATCCAGAAATCTCTTTTAAATATTAAAAGAATAAAAAAAACAACTATTACAAACCGATATGCTAAAAAAGAATATATAATATTAAAAGATTAAAAAAACAGCTGATACAAGCCGATATCATTAAAAAAATGGTTACAAAACAACCCGCAACAACGTGCGGGCTACCCCGCTCGTTTAAACTAATTGACAAGTTTTATGTCGTAAAATGTTTGATAATTTAAAGTAAAGAACTCCGGATCATGATCTTTGAGTCGATTTTGGTTACTCAAATTTGTTTTTTTTTTTAATATTTTGAATAACAAATTAATGTCTTAAAAATAGTCGCTAAAAGTATGTTCTAGAAAGCTACATGACCACTACGATATACAACTTTTAACAAATCGCTACAGTGCGTGACTCAAAATTTTCCTCTTTTATAATACAATTGTGAGTCTCTAATGAACTGTAAAATATCCCATTATAGTTGAAACCTAAATGAAACCCCGTTATGCATTCTAAGCCACACATATATTTTATTATTTAATTCGTTATTTGCATCCAAATAGTAGGTAAATGATAAACAAAAGCATTTTATAAGTTGTGTGTCAATAGTTATGCAAATAATAGACATATGTAAGTTCATATTGGAAAATATTTTAGGCCCAAATATCTCCTAGAAACACGAAAAAGCATCTTGCAGTAACGCGCGAGCCTACATCACCTTATTTTTTACTAGTTTGCAATACGATGTATCATGAGACTATCCTTGTAAGCTGTAACAATAACTCAAGCGCTCAACGATGAGACATATACAAGTGGCGTGTCTTCAAAATTAGTTAAAACGAGGATGAAGCTTGTAGGAGTTGAAGCTAGCTTCTACTTGCAGATAATTCCATGAGATTATTTATGCAAGTAACGTTATCCAAATGTCAAAGTCTTTTTAAAAGCTATTTTCAATACGAATCAAAGAGCTAATGAAGTCTAGGACTTACAATATAAATGCGTACAAACTTTTTACTCACCTGAAAAGAGTATATAATTTATCAGCTTAAACTTTCATAAACTCCCTAAGTTTCATGCCAAACATAACCTATATGATGCAAGTTGTTCCAATTTCGCGCCAAACATGCCTCTTTCAACTTAAATAGTTGAATCTCACATCCCTCCGGTACTCCCATCTTACAATCATAAAACTTAAACCTGTGGACGGTTAGCTAGGAGTGTTCACAAATCATGTAATACTCACAGGAACCGAAACCTAACGAAATTGAAAAACGAACTGAATTTTTAACCGAATCGAATTTTTCAAAACTGAACTGAACCTAATTAGATATTCGAATTTTGGTTTAAATATAGTTTTGATAATAAAACAAACTAACCCGATAACCGAATCGTTGAACACTCCAGCTATGTTTTCACAGCCCAAAGGAGCCCATTAATGCGCCGAAATCCTAATAAAACCTATTCCACAGCCCGACCCGGCCCGTTTTTCATCCTAAAACCCCACTCCTCCATCGCTTCCCCTAAAACACCTTCTTCCTCCACCACCATCAACACGTTCACTCGCTGCACGCGCCGTCATACCTGAAACATGGCTAAAAATGGAAAGGTAGATGTCGAAAGATTGTTCATAGGAAGTGGTTGTAACAGAATCGTAAACAATGTTTCTTGGGGCTCTTCTGGTTTAGTTTCCTATGGTTCTCAAAACGCTGTCACCATTTTTAATCCCCAGGTAACCTTCATGCTATTTATTACTATTTCCTTTAACCCAATATAAATAATTATTCATGGCTTTTTTTTTTTTTTTTTTTTTTTTTTTTTGACAGACTGCAAAGATACTGACAACATTACCAGGACATAAAGCTTCAGTTAATTGTACTCATTGGCTTCCTAGTAGCAAGTTTGCATTTAAAGGTACAAGTTTCTTGTGTAACTAGTTAGTTATATGGTTGTGAAGTTGTAAATTAATTTCGTCATGTTTTAAATATAGAATTCGGGCTGATAACGTAATTCTGAAGTTGTAAATTAAGTAAATCGGTTTATAGTTTTGGTTCTAGTGAAACCGATAATCAGAATCATTGAAAAAATCATTTAAAGCTCTTACACAACTACTGATTAGCTGACTGTTGCAACATCATATAGCAGAACTGATTATCTGATTCTTTCGTATAACACTATAACATAATCACTTCAAAATTGTAATGCTAAACGCCACCTACATTCCGACTTTTAGGATTACGAGTAACTAATTTACTCTTAGGAATAAACGCTGCTTATACCAATCTACAAAGTATGTATCCAAGCTTAAAGAGTTCAGAAAATGGATCGCTAAAGCATTCTATAAATATACATAAAACGCTTAATTAAGTTTTTATATGTTTTTGTAGCTAGCGGATGGGAGAAGCACTTTTTACTCTCTGGCGATGCCGAAGGAGTCATTATTTTATGGGAGTTCTCTTTAGTAGAAAATAAGGTACTTGCTTGATTGTTTTATTCGGATAGAACATCTAGCTCAATAAGTTTTTTGGTCATTAAAAAGCTGCTTTTATATAAATTTGTTGACACCATAGCAAATATTGGCATAACTTTTTTTTTAACAGTGGAGATATGTGTCACAACTGCCGCAATCGCACAAGAAAGGTGTTACTTGCATCACTGCAATTGTTACATCCGAAACTGAAGCAGTATTTGCATCTACTTCGTCAGATTGCGTGGTTAATATTTGGAAAATAGTTTTACCTGCTTCCGGAGGTCAGTGATAGTAGAAATGCCGTCTATTATATCGCATATATTATCAGTTTGAACCTATGTTAACCATTTGTAAATAATCATCACAGGTGACTGTATGGTTACACGTTTGGATTCAATTTCAACTGGTTTGAAACCAATGGTTACACTTTCACTAGCGGAACTACCAGGAAGTACTACACACATTATCATGGCAATGGGAGGACTTGATAACAAGATTCATTTGTATTGTGGTGAAACGACAGGACAGGTATGTAATTCTACGTTTCGCCACTTTCTTGCAAATATAGTATAGGTGGTAATGTTGGTTGGTCGAGTAGCGGCTGAAAAAGGGCAATTTTGCACGGTTTGAAATAATTTGAAAGAGGTTGGTTTGACCCTTAAAACTGTTTCGGCCAAATATACGAAAAATATAATATTTCAGGATTATGCAACTATATCGAGTAACCTGATAAGAGGGTTCACACATTGCAAATCCACACTAGGCAACTTTTGATCTCCTTGAACCGTTTTAATAAAAGGCAACATTTTATAAATGCATAAAAAATGTACAGATAGAACCCAACCAATACTCGAATCACACTAGATAAAGATGTTGCATCGACCACCGGCGCAGAAACAAAGGTATTTGAGCCGTTTTCTTTCAAACTAATTTTTCGTTTTACCCCCTTGACTACCTACAAAGGCATTTGACACAATCATAAATATTAGGGTAGAAATTGCTACCTATAATTTATATCATTGGCTAGAGTTCTTTTGTGTGCCTGCAGTTTGTTCGTGCTTGTGAGCTAAAAGGGCATACAGATTGGATCAGAAGTTTGGATTTTTCATTGCCCGTTTCAATAAATGGAGAACCACATAATCTTCTTCTTGTTAGTTCTTCACAAGATAAAGGCATACGCATATGGAAGATGGTTTTATGTGATTCTGCTAATAATTTTGACAAAAAGAAAGCAGAAAACAGTTTAGCTTATTACATAAAGGGACCCGTCTTTGTAGCTGGATCTTTTTCCTATCAAGTATCTTTAGAGTCTCTTGTCATCGGTCACGAAGATTGGGTATATTCAGTAGAATGGCAACCACCTTCATTAACCGACAACAATTCATGTTATCAACCTCAAAGCATCTTATCTGCATCTATCGATAAGACCATGATGATCTGGCAACCTGAAAGAACAACTGGCATTTGGGTCAATGTAGTTACTGTTGGGGAGTTAAGTCATTCTGCTTTAGGGTTTTATGGTGGGCATTGGAGTCCGAATGCTGATTCTATATTAGCCCATGGTTATGGTGGATCATTCCATCTTTGGAAAAATGTTGGTACTGACTATGATAACTGGAAACCGCAGAAAGTTCCGTCTGGTCATTTTGCTGCAGTGACGGATATTGCGTGGGGTAGGGGCGGTGAATATTTAATGTCAGTCAGTGATGATCAGGTATTATGTTTGTACACAATACGAATTACAAGTAGAGGTGCCAGGTCAAATCTGGTTATGTTTGATCTCTAAAAGATCAAAAGGGTAAATTATAAAAATAGCTTAAAAAGAAATGGGAATGGGTCGAAAATTGCCTACAGCTTACTTCTAAAGCATCAAACCTTAAATCAATTTTTTTCTTCAGAAAGTTAGATTATTAGCGAAGTACAGTAATATATTACTCGCAATACCACGCTCAACTGTTTACTAGAAAGTTACTAATTTTGGGCAGAAAATGTTCGTGTCAACCTGACACGGACCTGACTATTTTTGACCCGTGCCAAAACTACCACTGAATCCATTTTGACTCCTTACCCAAACCTGCCCTGTATGCTGACAACATGCTGTTATGAAAAGGTGTTAGAAAGAAGCTAATTTTTGTTTATTGTTATTATGTCCAGACGACTAGAATATTTGCTTCATGGCTAAATGAGACCAACTCAAAAGGCGACGACACATGGCATGAAATTGCTCGCCCACAAGTTCACGGTCATGATATTAATTGCTTAACGATGATTCAAGGAAAGGGGAACCATAGATTTGTAAGCGGAGCTGATGAGAAAGTTGCCAGGGTTTTTGAAGCCCCATTGTCGTTCTTGAAGACATTAAATCATGCAACTTCAAGTCTACATGATGACCTGCAAGCTGATGTGCAAGTATTGGGTGCAAATATGTCTGCTCTTGGTCTGTCTCAAAAACCTATTTATGCTCAAGCTTCAAGTGAAACAACAGACAGAAGTGGAAATGACGGTTTTGACACCCTTGAGACCATCCCAGATGCTGTTCCGTCCGTTTTGACTGAACCACCAATCGAGGAACAATTAGCATGGCATACGTTATGGCCTGAGTCCCATAAACTTTATGGTCATGGGAATGAATTGTTTTCGTTATGTTGCGATCATCAAGGGAAGCTTGTTGCTTCATCTTGTAAGGTATTGCTAAGAATTATACTAATGTGGTTGGACTACATTGTCTGCTTTATCTTCAAACAAAAAGTAAATCTTATCATTGGTCATTTGTTATCCTTTTACAGGCCCAATCAGTATCAGTAGCGGAAATATGGCTATGGGAGGTTGGTAGCTGGAAGGCTGTTGGTCGATTGCAGTCTCATAGCTTAACAGTCACCCGAATGGAATTTTCTCACGATGACAAATATCTATTGGCGGTCTCAAGGGATCGTCAGTTGTCACTCTTCTCTATAGATAGAACAGGTACCTTTAAAAGTCTCGCAGTCTTACAAATATGAGTGCCAAGACTATTGTACTATTATTAGCATACTAATAAAGACTTTCGATGACTTAAAACGTGTTTCTTTTTTTCGGTTATCTTTTTCTCTTTTTTCTACATGATTTACCCCTTAGTTTTAAAATATGACTCAAATTGACTCGTTAAGGCTGAGATTTCCACTTCTGGGCCTTGATATGCACCACGGTCATACACGTGTGTGTTTTATTTTCATGTTCTTTGCATCAATGAGATGCGGTGTGGTTGTCACCTCAAACTAGTCCCTTTATTCTTTTTCTCATAACTTGATAAGTAAGTTATATTTTCGATTTTTGCTCCGCAGATGATTCGGATCAAGTCAGCTACAAGCTTTTAACAAGGCAAGAGGCACACAAAAGAATAGTATGGGCATGTTCTTGGAACCCATGTGGTCACCAATTCGCCACTGGTTCACGAGACAAAACTGTGAAGATCTGGACGGTTCAGAAGGAAGAATCTTGTGTGAAACATCTCATGACTCTGCCCACTTTTAAAGCCAGTGTCACCGCCTTATCTTGGGCTGGACCCCACCAACAGAATAATGAGGGGGTTCTTGCTGTAGGAATGGAAAACGGTCTCATTGAACTATGGAGTCTTTCACTTGGAAACAATGAGCCGAAAGCCTCTCTGTTGATCCAATTTGATCCATTTATGTGCCATGTTTCATCAGTGAATCGTTTAGCATGGAGAAACTCAGAGAAGAATGATGATTCTGATAGTATGCAGCTTGCTTCATGTGGAGCTGATCATTGTGTTAGAGTATTCAATGTAAGTTTTGTTTGATAAGTAGTAGAATCTTGTTAATTTGGTTGCTAAAAAGGTCAAATTTTCATTCATGGTATACATATTGAGAATGACTAGTATAATTCTGTAACATGAAGAAACGTCAGATTTAGGAAAATCGTAGTGTATTGTGTTTTTCCTAATGTGTGAACAATTTTGCCGTGGTTTGACTTTTGAGAGTCAAACAAAGCTTTTCATGACTTCTAATTTGACAAATGGACAAAAATCGTCGGTGTATTCTGTTTTTCCATTTGTGTGAATTATTTTGCCGTGGTTTGACTTTTGAGAGTCAAACTAAGCTGTTCATGACTTCTAAAAAAATTTGACAAATGTTGTCAATTCATGTTTTCTATAGAAAGCAATTCTAGTTGAAAAATATACTTGTTAAAAGGCGGATAAGCAATAATCTATTTGAGAGTTGGTGTTTTTGACAACAAATTACACTTGTTGCATCATGTAATGTGGGGTTTATGAATCATTATTCCAGTGGAGCACCTTTGTTTGTGTATATGCACTAATGCATCTGTGTTGAAAAGACACTCTTCAAGTACAGTTATATGAAGGTTTCAATTATTGTAGTTTCACATATTAGCTCAAACTTTAGTTTTGCTTATAAAAATAGGGGTCAAAGCAATCTTAGAGCACAAGGTATGGTAGACATTTAACATGTCATTCGTCGTGTTATTCGTGAGCCACCATACCGGTCAACATGCCAAAGTTGAGCCAAATGAATTTGAGTTAGTGAAATGGCTCAAGCCAATGGTTTCTTTTGTGTTTTTTATTTTATTTTGTGTATTGTGAATGAGTGGGTATTTTTAGTGGGGGTATTTTGTGGGATCCAGTAACATGTTAGTGTTGTGTTATGAGGGAGGGGTGTTTTAGTTATTGGTGTGTTATTGGATGGAGATGAGGTGGCGCTGATGTGCCATACCGGATAACACCGTACCTAGTGCTCTTAGGCTCAATGTTGGCAACGAATCTTTACAGTCATAGCGTTGCGAGTTCGTGTTTTTGTAGACTAATATATCGATGTGTCAGAGTGAACACGACTCATGCAATTACTCCATCTGTTTCAAAATTATTGTCTCTAGATAAAAAAACACACGGTTTAAGAAAAGTAAGAACACTTCTTAACCAATCAAATTTTATCATCACGCACTAAATTCTCTTTTAATTGGTTAACACAAGAAATAAACTATTATTTTGAGATATCTCAAAATGGAAATTGGAACTATAATTTTAGAACGGAAAGAGCAGTTCTTAGAGGTATTTTGTTCCATTTTTTCATGCTAAAAGCTTTAGTGACATGTCTAATGGAATCATATCATGTGGAAATTGTATGGGACATGGACCCTTAACCATGAACTATCTATTTAAGAAAGCTTTTATTGTCCTTTATGATTGACACTTTCTGTATTTGTTGGATAGTTTGGATGATGCATTATCCAAATCAGCCACTTTTGTGGACTATGAACCCACCAAACATGACATTCAGATGTATATTATGGGCATATAGACAATGATAATGCTAATTGTATCAAATCTATACGTCTTTTTTGGATAGGATTGAAAAATTCTACTTATAATGATTAAGCTAAAAGACATGAATAATGAATCAGCTCAAATACATCGATCATGTAAGAGGTGACAAGGGTCCCTTGAAACAAATAAACGAACTAGATAAGTTAATTAAAGTAAAAGAAAATATCAGTGTTTTAGCTAACGAACAAGAGTTTCTTATCGACAGTGTTTCATATTAACTGTTTCGGTTTTCCGAATGTTTATACGTACTTGCAGTCGAATAATTAACTCATCTTGACCTCGTAGCTGTACTCAGTAGCTCAAAGTTACGTACTTTTTTGTTGATCTTTTTATCAAACAAATTAAAGAAGCATTATGATGCAGTAGTCTAATTACAGTAACTATTGGGATCTGCATTATACGTGAACCGATTGATATCTCATCACTTTTACCAAGGGAACAATTTTCAACATTGTTGATCTCTAGTTTTGTAGTTATCGAAATCACCAAGTGATACTGGGGTTTGTTGATATGACTTGCTCTTGAGTCTTGAGAGTCAAAATCGAAAAAACTCCAAATGCTTATACGCTAATATAGTTTCCATCAGTTCTAATCTTCTAGACTCATAAGGTTTGAACCGAAAACTTTTGATTGACGGAAACGCAAAGGTTTCAAAGATCACGCATATAAATTTATCAGATGGTAGTGGTCATTGACTAAAATTGTATGCACAATTCAGTATGTCATCAAGTTAGAGATGACAAACTCCAGTTGTGATACTGGTAAGACCCTACCACCCTCGACTACGCATGTAAATTTTGATTGACCTATACCACGTGTCCAACAAGAGGCGGTATCATTTGAGATATTAGCTTTCCCGATTGCACAAACAAAATCTCACTTTTACAAAATGAACAAGTTTCAACATTGACAATCTCTAGTATTGTAGTTACCAACATTTCCCAAGGAATGATACAAATTGTTATTGGCAAAACAACTCACACATGCGCCTCCTATGAGATTTAACCCGTGACCTTTGGGGATAACAGACGGTAATATTTGAGCTCTGTGTCGTGTCTAAATACACGAACTAAGTTAATAGACAAAGTAGCTGAAGTATACGAATTCAATTAGTGGTAAACACAATTTTCTGTTGTAACCCGGCGAAAATAAGCTATTAATCATTAATTCATTATACTGCAGTATGCACATATCAAACAAGAGTAAACATTTTCCAGTTGTAGCGTACCTATAACCCATCACGAATACATAACCACAAACCAATACTAATAATAACAAGATTAACACCATATAATACAATAACATACAACTTAACACCCCGTTTGGCATTTGCTGCAGAACAAATTCAAGATAAGTCAGTTGTCATCTTTGCGCAGTTCTAACTTGTTGCAAACTCGCTTCAGTAGATGAATTAATCATCATTGTTTGATATTGTGCAGCCGATACAGCTGGCATAGCCTGTGCTGCATAAAACATAGACTGAGGTACTTGTTGAATTTCAGAGTACCCGACGTACTGAGGCGGGTTATGATGACCAGATGGGACACGCATAAGCCTAGGAGAACCTGAATTTGCTGCTCTATAAACACCTGCTGGTAGCTCAGTTTTCGCGGGACCTTGAGGTGGTGCATCAGCATACCCTTGGGGCTGCTGCCTAGCGGGCATATAGTATACGTAATTCTGCTGATCCATTGGCGGGTGGTGAGGATGCTGCTGGTAATAAGATGCTACTGGAACCGCCCCTGAAGGGTGTTGGTGCTGAATGTATTGTGGTTGTGGAACAGCAGTACGAATAAATTGAGGTTGTTGGTTCTGTAATTGATGGTGTGTGTCGATTTGGGTCGTTGGCATGGATAATGAATAAGGAGGATTCTGAATCTGTTGTTGTTGTTGTGGCGTATGAATTCGAGGGCTTTGATCAAGAGTGTCATTTGGATCAATAGCTCGATTAGCGAGTGGTGATAATTGACTGGATATTGTGTAGTCGCTGCAATTCATACCAATAATAAACTCCATTAGAATCAAAATCTCATACTTTTTTTAAGTCTTTCATAAAGGTCACAATTATAACTACTTTATAAGAACATATACATTGGATGACGGAAATGCTCGTAATGCATTTTTTCAGCCGAAATGTTTTTGACCTTAATTTGTTAAAAGGAGAGGAGTTGAATTATTGTCTGGCTTCTATTATCTGAACATACACTTGTTTAACCCCTGATTTACCAATAAGCTGACAATCTGTTGGAAATTTTGTGCTGTATTTTTACTAGAAATAGCGGTTTATAACCATTTTTCTTACTTTAGAATTAGATTCAGCCGATCAACATTCGTTACTTAACAATGAAAAATCACTTGCAGATTATCTAATGACGCAGTCCCTAATTATTACAGGCGTATTACTTTTCCGTGAGGTATAAACTGCTAAAAGAAATAAAGTACAGGGTGTAAAAACAGGTTTAAGCTTTAGACAGCGTTGAAAGTTGTTGACTTAAAACAGTTACTCCATTATTGTTGTGGTGGATGAATGAAATGTTAAGTTGACCTTTTTAGTACATAATGTTTGATTAAAAACTAAAAGTAGCCACCAAATTATTTATTTTCACTTTTTCAATTATAAAATAGACATTTATTTTAATGCGAATTAAAGTAGACATTTAGTTTTAAAAATATTAAATTTCAAACTTATAATCCACATTTTTTTTAAGACGTAAGAGATATTTGATTGGTTGAAAAGTGGCGTTTGAATACTAATAAAGTAATAAGTTCCCGGTAAAAATAAAAAAGAACCGCCAGGCATTAAAACAGCTAGTGTAATTTGCAATTTGTAGTTAAACAAAGTTACCTCAAAACTGAATCGGCTGAAATCAAATCAAAAGCCGTAGATTGCTTTTGCTGAACTTCTTGTGGCTGTTGATTTACATAACCACCCATCTGTAAAAACGGATCAATAACATCCTCCCTCTCCTTACTCAAATTCACAACCGAAGACGAACCTGACCCGAAAGACGACGTCGCTTCCATCATGGGCGACCCAGGTACCGAATGCACATCCTGACCCGACCCACCCTTTTTCTCCTTCAAACAAATAATCTCATCTTCCTCATCATCTAAACTCAACAAATCAGAAATCACATTTACACCATTCAACAAACTCACAAAACACGGGTTATCCATCACCCACCCGTTTCTATCCGGGTTACCCGGAAACAAAAACAATCTAAACCTTTTTGCTGACGTGGAAACTCTGTCATATTCATCTATCATATTAGCAAGGTCTTCTTCATTAGCTACTGATATCAGTGAGTCAAGGTCTTCAGAAGGTAACTGATACTTTACTATAAATGGAAAGTTTACGTTCAGGGTTTTTGATAAACGTGTTGTTAAGGTTTGCAAGGAGCTGTAACGGTTGATGGTGATCATGCGTGTTTCTCCGCCTATGTAGCAAAGGGTTTTGTCGTGTGGGCGTGGGAGTATACGGCCGCCGGAGCTGCACATAAGGCGGAGAGATGGTGGGTCCATGGTGGTTGATGTATATGTGGAAAGTGGAGGGTTTTACACAGGTGGATGTGTGTGTGCTTTTATAAGGGTTTAATAAAGTGGTTTTTGGTGGTGAGTCATTGACTCAATGCCACGTTGGTTTTTCTATTTTCGGTTGTGTGGTTATTTGTATCGGGTGACGAATATAGAAAGTGGATAGAAAATGCAGCATTAATATTGGAGGAGAGAAATTTTTCTTACATACCAAAGGACTCATCTCCACCATCCATCTAAAAAGAAATCAATGGATGAGATTAAAAGCATTTTATTATTTCACATATTTTTTATAATTTAAATATTTCTTAAACCGTTAATCGTTAAGTGAAAATATTTACACCGTCGCGAAGAGCATTTAATTATCTTTCTATAAACGGACACTTTGATATACTTTTGAAAAAAGAAAAAAAAATCGATTTTTTTCACTTTTTTTACGTTACTTGAAATTTGCATTAAAAGATCATATATGATATGTGATATCACATGTGATATTACACTAATATCACATGTGATATTACATATCATATATGATATAACACTAATATCACATGTGATATTCAAATTAGTGTTTTATCATATATGATTTTTTAATGCAAATTTCAGTAACGTAAAAAAACGAAAAAACATTAAAAAAAACGTGAAAAATACGATTTTTTTTTTGTCGAAAGTATATCAAAGTGCCTATCTATAGAAAGATAATTAAATGCTCGTCGCAATGATATTTTTTTTTCCGCTTAACGATTAACGGTTTGAAAGTTATTAATATTTAAAAAAAGAGGATGAAAGTGGGTTTTTTAAAATGTTGGGATTAATCTCATCTATTAGATCAAATAAAAATGGATGGTGGAAATTGATCCCTTGGTATGTAAATAATCTTTTGTCCTCAAATGATCTTAAGTCTTAATATCGGGGCAATCTACTAATGCACCCCATAAAATGATCTTAAGTCTTAATATCGGGGCAATCTACTAATGCACCCCATAAAATCCTTCCCATGCACCCCATGATTGGATTCCTTTTTTTGTTTTTTTTGTTTCATGTATTGTTTTTTTATTTAATTGTGTAGTGTTTAGGGTATATGCATAGTGTATTTATTTGTGTAGTGTTTTTATATGTATAGTGTATTTAATTGTGTAGTGTTTTTATATGGTATTTATTTTACGTTATTTTTTTTAATTGTGTATTTGTTTCCATTTAATTAAACAATAACAATAAAACATTAGACATTAAAATATTAAACAAGTACAACAACAAATGTTACTAATATTACAACGAAATCTACTCCACATGAAGATTATTAATGTCATCTATAAGCTCATAGATTATTCCACTCGACTGACATGCGTGATCAACTGGATTTCTTGCCAATTCCAGTGATGCCTCCAACGTCTTTATTCTTGCCTTCAACAAATTGTTTTGAGCCAATAACATGTTGATTGTTTTATCTTTAGTTTCGCAGTTTGAGCACTGCGTTGAAGAAGAGGCTTGACCAAAGTACTTTTGTTTAAATATTTCCTTCCACATGAAGTATCGACACCCATAGTCTTCAGTCCCTGGCTGTTACATGATGAAACAATTATAAGAAATGTATTCCAAACAAACAAGTTATTGATATATTTACGTAAATAAGCAAACGTTTAATTATTTACCTTTGACAAAGGACATGCATAATACTTCATACCACAAGTTTTGGGCTTGTGGGATGTTCTTTCAATTATAAATCCACGTCGACAACGACATAAGAAAGGATTTTCTTGTTGCATCTGGCCAAAAGAATTTGTATAATTATTCACAACATAAGTAATCGTCTATACATGTTTTGTCATTTACAATATAAATCAATAATCGTCTATACATGTTTTGTCATTTACAATATAAATCAGTAATCGTCTATACATGTTTTGTCATTTACAATATAAATCAGTAATCGTTTTCTACGTCTTTCTAAACATGCTCTGTCGTTGAGTAAATATATGTGCCCATCTCGCGGCCACGCCATTTCTGAACCATATCCATTGTGGGTGAGTATACGGGAGTGGTGAGTTTTCATCAAGAAACGCAAGAACGAAGTGAGCAGCCTGGTCTTCCCCCACACGAAGAATCACAACGGGGGACAATATTTGTGCTGTATTTGGACCATCTCTCAGCGGAAGACACATAATAGATTGTGAATTGGATATACATACAATATGACGGTTAAGAGCTGTAGCAATAGCCACGCCCGTTTTTGGCATAGTCATCCAGTAACCGTAGGGTGCTGGACCTTCAAACCAATTCATCGAGTTACGAATAGTTGTAAAATAAGTCCCCCACATTTGCATGTAAACTTCCTCGTTATTGTCTACCTCTTCCCTGACAAGAGCTCGAATTCTGGGCCACATTCGTTCCTGATGACCAAGACCTACGGCAAGAGCTCGTTAGCCACAATTTCCATCACCTGCTACGTTAAAGATCCCTAGGATCCAGCGTCGGAAAAGAGGTGGAATTTGAGCCATAAAATATTCGCTACTGTCATCTGGAACGTACAAGTCGTGTTTTAAGTCGCCCTCGCTAGGTCCTTCGTTCAAGTCCGGGACGTTAGAAGGCTCTCCCACATATAAACTATGTCTCGCAGCTTCTTCATTTAAGTCTCGGACTTTTTTAGGTTTTGTATAGCTTCTGCGGTGCCCTGTGGGGGGTTCTTTGTTCAAATCTGGGATATTTTGTTTAGCCTTGGATTTGTTGTCCTTTGCGCTCGGACGTCCACGATTACTTTCTTTAACAGCAGGTTGTTGGGCTGACACAGATTCAGGAGCCTATATACCTCGACCTTTTATAAATTTCGCCAGTAATCTGAATGGGCAATTAATTTTAGCGGTACTAGTCTGCCGTTCAAGTTCATCTTCTAAACCTTCACGTGCAGACGTCCCATGTCTAGAACACAAAAATTCGATAGAGTACTTATAGCCCCTATCTGTTTTAGTTCTTCCTTTAACAATAAGAAAACCAATCGATTCAGCAGTAGATTGCACCCAATCAGTTAAAGTAACTTCAGTACCGAACACCTAAAAAATAAAAAACACAACAACTTTTACAACTTTGATTTTTAACAAACTTTTATAAAAAATACAACTTTGTATATTTTTAACAACTTTATTTATTGTTACATTTTTTTTTACAAACTTTTATATTAGTTTTATTTTAAAAAAACTAATACAACTAATACTCTTTTACAAAAAATTTACAACTTTTATTAAATTTTTTTTTACAACTTTTTTACTAGAAATTTTTTACTTAACTTTACAAATGTATCTTTACAGGATTTTTTTTACAAACTTTACAAATATTACAAGTTTACAATTTTTTTTTACAAGCTTTACAATTACACTTGTATGACGTTATTATGATTATTATTCGGGTTTTTGAGTTTTTGTTGTGCATGTTGATACCGTGGTTATCCACACGTACACCCGTGCTTATCTTGTGTTTTTATGGTGTTAGACATGGTTTTCGTGGTGTTTACTTGGGTCCTTGTGGAACGGTTTTTGTTGTTAGACATGGTTTTCGTGGTTGTTAGACATGGTTTTCGTGGTTGTTAGATATGTTGATACTTGAGGCCTGTTGTTGTTGGTATTCTTGAGCCATGGCTCGTGATGGTTTCTATGGTATTCTTGTTGTTGGTATTCTTGAGCCATGGCTCGTGATGGTTTCTTGGGTTGATGTTGTTGTTGGTATTCTTGAGGCCTGTTGTTGTTGGTATTCTTGAGCCATGACTCGTGATGGTTTCTATGGTATTCTTGTTGTTGGTATTCTTGAGCCATGGCTCGTGATGGTTTCTTGGGTTGATGTTGTTGTTGGTATTCTTGAGGCCTGTTGTTGTTGGTATTCTTGAGCCATGGCTCGTGATGGTTTCTATGGCATTCTTGTTGTTGGTATTCTTGAGGCCTGTTGTTGGTATTCTTGAGGCCTGTTTAATATCTGTTTTTGGTTTGGATTTTTTTTTTTTAAAATCTGGTTATGTAACTGCTTATTATAAGTAGTTTTAAGCAGTTGGTTGCTTATGAAACTGCTTATTATAAGTAGTTTTAAGCAGTTGGTTGCTTATCTGAAACTGCTTATGTAATAAGCAGTTTCTAATGGTTGCTTATCTAAACTTGTTTTTTTTAAATGGTTTAAAAAATTCGAGATACGGCGATGATGATAAAAAAAAAAAAAACTTTTGTTGATTTGCAGCCAAAATGATTTGGCATGGCAAAATTATTTGGCATGGCATAATCGAATGGACGGTAAAATGAGTTTTTTTTCCACTTTGCAACTTTCAAATTTGCAGCCAAAATGATAAAACGATAATAATCTGAGCCTATTAAAAATCTCGATATGTCTTTTTGTCGTTTTTTATAAATTTTGCATGTCATATTGATAAAATGTAAAATTTATTACCTCATTGGTGTAAAATGGTGAACTCGACATTTTCCGAAGCCAAATTTATTACCCCTTGTTTGCTTCTTTGTGGTATGAATTGTGATTGCTTCTTTGTGGTATGAACTGTGAATTGTGAATGTGATATCCTTTATAACGAAGGAAAGCCTGCAAATTGAGAATCTTTACTATTGCGAATTGCTTTCTGCTAATTTGAGAATCTTTACTATTGTGAATGTGAACTTTGTCGATGAAAAATACTTTCGAGATAAGGCGACGATGATAACCGAAACCGAATGGACGGTAAAGTGAGACTTTATCACTTTGCAACCTTCAAATCTGAGCCTATTAAAAATCTCAATAATTTTTTGACTACTTTTTTTTGAACACAACGCAAAAAAAAAAAAAAAAAAAAAAAAAAAAAAAAAAAAAAAAAAAATTACTAAATTTGGAATGTAAAACCCAAATTTACAAATTTACAAAAAAAAAAAAAAAAAAAAAAAAAAAAAAAAAAACAACATTACTAAAGATAATGATTGCAAAACAAACATTCCTTCTTTTCCCTCTTTTTGTTTTCTTCCGTCGTCAACACTGCAAGATCCAAAAAAAGAGGACACTATGATTATCTTTTGGAGAGATAAATATCAAACACCCCCTATATTAAAACCATGGGGTGTTGCATTAGTAGGACCCTTAATATTTGGGTGGTGAACTTATCAAATTAATTGGTATATTTTATTTTAAAGTTTTTTTTATATTTATACCTTCACATTACTTTTATATTTTATGGAGTATAATTGTCAATACACTTAAAAATAGAGTGTGCTAATCAATTTAGTGAGTGTACAAATCACCTCCCATAAATGAATATTACTGGCGTATCTTTATTGGGAGTTGATTTGCACATTTTTGTAAATGATTGGGATAAATTTTGAGTGTTTGAACATTTATACTCTTAAAGAATAAATATAACTAAAAATAATGTGATGATCAATGTTTTGAAAGGCTCAAGGCGCACTAAGACGCAAAGGGGGGCAAAGAGCCTCGAGTCGAGGCGCATTCTAAGGCGCGGGATTCATGAATGCGAGGCGCACTAAATACATTAAGTTTTTATAACATATGTGACCATTTATGTAGCTTAAATAGCACAAAATAACATTAAAATACTTAATACATGGCACATATTGCCATTATAAAGATTAAAATGGATCAGTTGTCACTTCTAAAGTGAATCAACTCTTTGGGTCGATGGCCTATATAGAGATTAAAATTCATATCAGACTAAATATGCTTGTGTCATACACTTGTAAACTTACATCTAACAAAGCTAACAATTTAACCCAAAATATCAAGCAAGCAACGTATTAATATTCAAGGGACAATGCCACATTTTCATGATAATATGTCATTAAGAAATACTTAATGAAACAAAGTAATTTCTTAAAGAAAATTTTAATCAATAAAATAAATATAAAATCAATTCAAATTTACAAATCATACAAATACTCACTCTATGAATTAAAAGGCCATGTATATAACTTATAAGGCCCATTTTCTTATCTTAATATTCAAAAAAAGGGCCCAAAAACCCATTACATCTCCGAGGCGCAAAAATCCCCAAAGCGCAAAGGCGCAAAAATCCCCAAGGCGCACGATTTTTGTGGGATTCATGCATGTCGTGAGCCTCGATCTAAAAAAATCCCAAAGGCTAGAGCCTCGTGCGACTTAGTGCCTAGGCCCGCCTTAGGCGCGATTTTAACAACTATGGTGATGATATAAATGTCCAAACACTCAAAATTTAAGTATCTCAATCATTCATGGGAGTGTGCAAATCACCTCTCATCTTTATTACATTATAAAGTAATTGTGACATTTTTAAAATAAAAGAGTTAAAAAAATTAAGATTCAACACTTGCTTATAATAGTATCGGTTACAACACCTTAAAACACTTTTTATAAACATTTTTTTTATAAATACACAAAGTAATTTAATATAAGGAAAAAAACGTTTATAACAATAATTACCTAATAAATGTAATTTTAAAACATTTTTAATATGAAAAATACTTGTTATTATATCATATTGTATAAACTAATAAAACACACAAATCTTCATACAATTTATATCTAAACAAGTTGATGGTACATATGGTTTTAAAAAACGGACCAGACCAACGGGTTCAATCGATAACCTGAGTCACCACTGGTTCGACTAGCTCATAAAAGTCGTCCGAAAACGATATTATTAAATAAATAGAGTTTCGAATGCATACTAAATTACAATGTTCAAAAAATATTATTAAATTACAAGAATGCCTCGAGAACCAACATATACACCTTTTATAAGTTTTTTGATAAAACTTGCCGTAAAAACTAAAAACTTTGTTCTATAAAAACTGGACGATTTTTGAAAGCAAATGATGCAAATGTTTCTTTATCTTTATAAATACTCTTTTATTTTTATCATTCATTTATATAACGCCCTATAATTCGGATTAACTTTTTAATTATCTACTTTATATATACCATAAGTTAAATAAATAAATAGAAATATAAATGTAACATTGGGCCAATTGGTTTAAAAAAATATTTTGGGCTTAGTTTTCTTATTTAAACCCATATACCCCAAGCCCAACTAGAATTTGATAAACCCATTTATTTAAAAAAAAAAAAAAAAAAAAAAAAAAAAAAAAAAACAGTTTTCCCCTTTTCGTAGTCAAAATACAGAAAAAATAAAAGAAAACCCTAGCCTCCATAATTGGTTGTCATCAAGAACTCAAGATCAAGTTTCGTGGTAATTTCGCGAAGGTTTGGTATGATTAATCGTCTATTTTCTTTAACATCTTTTGTTTTAATATTTTTTCATGTAACTATAATCGATGGATATGATTAAGGTTGATTAAAATTCCAGTAATTGAACATTTCTTATCATTAAAACATAATTAGGGATGTGTTAGAGGTTTTATCTTGCATTGGTTAGAGTTAGGGTTTTGTTTGTGATGCTGTGCGGAATTTGGGTTGCATTGATGAGTGTCCAAGCTGAGGATGCCAACGTCTTTTTAAGTGATTTTTGGGTCTAAACATAAGTATTACTTCTCTACTTTCTAGAAATATAAGATTTGTGTCATTTGGAGGTCGGGAAGGTTGATTTTTCATTTTTACAAGTTAAGGTGTCGAATCTGGGAAAGCTGAGTAAAATTTTGGGTTGTAGTATTTTATTTACCATGAACAAACCATTGAGATTTTTGACCTCTCCTTCTTCAGTCTTAATATTTAGGACATGGGTGACTTCTGGGAATTTTGGTAGAATTTTTGGAGTTGTGGAAATGTGTGTTTCTGGTCTAAACTTTTAGAGGTTTTGTTTCTGGGTACTTTCTGGGCAAGTATGGAGGTTTTATTTTCTATCCACACTTCTGCCCTATAATAAAATCTACAAAAATTCTAGGAGTAACCTAAAACATGTGGGAACATCTGTGATATTTGTTGAATTTTGTTGAGCTTATTTGATGTGTAGAATGGGTCAAAAGATAACCTTAAAAACGTTGGCAGATTTCTAAAAATGTTGAAAACCCTAATTATGTAACTTTGATGGCTATAATTAGTAAGAATTTAACTTACACTTTTAAATTGGAATTAAGCCTTAAATGTAACTTGTTATTATAAGTAAACCTAAAATGGGTTGATTTGGAATATTAACCGTAAAATTACTAATATTGGAAAGTTACTTAATTTGGAAAGCTATCTTAATCGGTAAACTTACTAATTATGGAAACCTGCTAAATATGAAAAGTTACTAATTATAGAAACCTATTGAATATAGAAAGTTACTAATTATGGAAACTTGCTAAATATGTAAAGTTACTAATATTGGAAAGTTACTTAATTCGGATAGCCATCTAGTTCGGGAAAGTTACTAAATATGGAAACTTGCTAATTATGGAAAGTTTCTAAATTTGAAAAGTTTCTTAAAATGGAAGGAAACTCTAAGTTTGAAATACGAATAACTATGAACCTTAAAACTATGAAATGGCGTTCTAAAACTTGAGCAATCATTATTCGTGTAGATCCGCGGAAGAAGGAGTAGTCTTGGTTACTTGTGTGTTCGGGTGATTTGCTTTACGGTTTGCGGTACATATATTCTTTCCCTTTTTAGTAGGGATACTATTGTACGTTTTGATCCTTTGATATGATCCCTTGCTATGATTCCCCTCTGATGATCCTTTGTTTGCTTTCTGAATTAATTCGTATGCTATGATTCTTCGATATGATTCGTTTCATTATGACTTATGTATGATATGTTATGATATTATTCAGTTGCCATGATTTGTATGATTATGATTCGGTATGATTTGGATATGATTATGATTTGTACGTTCTGCCCCTTTTGTTACTAGCCAACTAGTCATGGAGGTACCATGACCATGTCATTGATGGCACCAATGGCATGACACCATCTGGGGCGGTGTGATTAGTCCCCGACATCCCCATTATAATTTGATTTGATTTGATATGATTTGTGATTTGTGGCGCCTTATTCGCATGTGTACACCTGCCTCACGAACAAGGTACATATTGCCTTATGTATGTTTGGGGGGCGTATGGATGCATCCTAGGCTTATGATTTGTTATGATTTGATATGATTTAATACGATATGATTTGGTATGATTTGATATGATTTGACATGATTTGTATGGATTTGGCGTTTGGGCTGTGCGTGCCTTGCACCCCCTCTCGCACTTTGGTACTTGTGAGGTCTCCCCTCCCTGGACCCTTTTGTAAGTAGTGTCCTTCATGTGGCATGTTGGACGAATAGGATTATTTGCTCGTGGGCATCCTTTCATTATGATTTACTTTGATTATGCTATTCGTATGTATGATGTGTCCTTCATGTGGCATGTTGGACATCACTTTCCTTCATGTTTCATGATGCTTTCTCATTATGATCTGCTTCGTATGCTCATGATATTTCACTTACTCTGATTTGTTACCTTATGATTCTGTTCATATGATTCGTATGCTATACCTTGGTTCAGTTACTCGTTTGACTACTCGTTCCCTCAGAATCCTTATCTAGTCCATCCAACAACTATGTGATGTTATCGTTATTTGATTTTATGATGCTTTCATTTCATACATTGTGAATACCAAACTTATTTTATCAGACTTGCATTTCATATGTTTATAATGCTATGACATGAGTATGTGATTCTCTTGTTTATTTTGTTGATGTATGACTACGTGATTTACCTACTCTCCCATGCTAATAAGTGAGTACCTGACGTATCCGTTGCCATGATCATACTCCTGTTTGTATTTCCAGTTGCTTAGTAGTTGTTTCAACATAACAATTAATATCTACCGGACTAACTAGTTTGCCATGCTTACATTCTTTTACATGATTCCTTGCTGACAAAAATTGAGTTGACTTATGTGTGTACCTATTGAATTGTTTAGTTGTGATGCTATAATTTTGCTTAGTATTACTACTGATGATGCTACTTGGTATGATGATTGTACAGCTTGTCGTTGTTAATTATCTCTCTGGAGAAATTGCCATACTTGAGCTATATTATGTTGTTTACTGCCTACTTATAGACTATAGTTTAGTTATATGTATTTTGCTGCCTTGCTTGTTTTGCTAAAACATGTTGTTAGCCGTTTCGTTGCTTGATATGCTCTCACAATATTTGGTTACATGTTTAATTATGATGCTGCCTTCCATCTTTTATGTGATTCTTTGAATGCTTGAATATTTGTATGTGCTTGTATGTATTCGCGGATGTACTGTTTTCTATGGGGTTTCTTAGATTATGTTTTTGGTGGATATATGTTATGATATTTTCTGCAGGTTTCTCATTGATTCATTCCTTTCCGTTTATTCTTTACGATTTCGTTATTACCTTTTGATTCATTTCGTACCTTTGTTATATTTAGCTTTTGGTTTCTGTCATATCTATTCACTGAGTTTGTAAGATCAACCGCATTTTCCTTTCCATGCGGCAGGTACCAAGTGGGATGCAAGGCTTTGATTTGGGCTGAGAGTAGAAGCATTCGAGTGGACCGACCCTAGTTACCTTATCATTTTGAAGAGCATTTGTTCTGATAATTCATTTCTTTTAAATATTCGAATTATGTAATTCCTTCTGAAGTCATTTGTTTATATGACTTGATATTTTATTTTATAAGACTTCCGCTTGTGTTTATATGCTTTGTATGACACCATAATGTGACATTTTGACCCGTGTCGGGTTGGGGTGTTACAATTTATGTGGGACAAATATAACAAACATTGTTTTTAAAGAACTAAATTTTCTTGTATAATGTAAGTGATTTTTAAAATTTGCAATGATGTTATTATCTAATGATAACTTGCGATTATCGATTTATCGGTTGTTGTAAACTACTTTAACCTCATACTTCTATAATATACCACCTACCAACTCAGTATTGTCATAACATCACGTGGATAATCTACTATTTTTATATAAAAAAATTGTTATTGTAAAAATTATTCAAAACTAAAATTGTTGTTATCCGCTATATCTATTGTATCGTAAAATATAAAATAAAAAAGAATTCGTTGAATATTTTAATTACATGGTACCTGCCGTCGTAACGCGAGGTACCCTGCTAGTTCTTTTTAATGTTTGTTTTTTATTTTATCTTAGACTTCTGGTTAACTTTTAATTTTTCGAGAAAAATGCCGTTAGAAAAAGGTTGGGAGTGTATTTGTGCAATGAGACGGCAGAAAGAGGTAATTAAGCTTTATAAGCGGGTAACTTTTTTGGTTGCAGAATTTGCATTAAAATAAATTCATGATTGAAATAATTGAACGTTTAATAGTTTTATTTGCTTAATACTGTATGTGTATGAAAATCTTGTTTTTCTAAAAAAATAAAGGGCTAATAACCTATTAAAGCATCATACTTGTCACAAAAAGCAGTTCGACGTAGCGAACAAAAAAAATAGCCTCTTTGGCTACTAAACCCGACTATTTTGTCCTTTATTGGTCATTTTACCACTTGCTCAACCGGTTAGTGCCACTTAGCCAGTTACTTGGCCACGTCATTTTTCCATCTATTAAATATATTAACCTTTTTTATGCCATGTCATTATAAAAATACACATCACATTTATAAATCTCACTTCCAAACACCCTCTTCTCTTCCATCCTTGTCTTCACCAATTTCAGCCACTACCACGCACCACCTTTTTAACTCATTTTAACACACACACACAACTACTCTTCCTTACACATTTCATCCTCTGATATGCTCAATGATATCTTACCTGCATCCCCGAATTTGAGGCAGATGGATTGTTCCAAACCACTTTCGAACAAGAAAATGAAACTCCTATCACAGTCATGTCCCAAGCTCAAGATCCCGAATCTCCGTTTAGAGAAAAACTTGATCCTCAGGTATACGCCGAGCATACATCTGAGTGAAAGTCTCGCCCTCCCCGGGTATTAAGCTAAATCTCACCCATTTACCCATTTTCGTATAAGCTCGTTAGCCCAAACATAACTATCTTGATATAAGCACGTCCTAAGCTGCCTGTGATGGAAGACGTCTTATTTGCCCCAAATTAGCAGCAGCAGTTTCTTTTATCCAATCACTGCAAATTTGCTTATTTTCTGAACAACCAAGCAATCATAAAAATCCTCTTAACCATAAAGCTATAGGTTTGAATTTAGCATTATTTGTTATTCACCTAACCGTTTGCCAATTAAGTTTAATACAATGGATCTATCACTTTTAAACTTGACTCTAAAAGTCAAATGTGGGATAATGGTGGTGGTATAATAATGAATGTTGACCATGAGATAAGAAACAGATAAATCATCAGGTGGTAGGTGGAAAAATGACGTGGCCAAGTAACTGGCAACCGGTTGAGTAAGTGGTAAAATGACCAATAAAGGACAAAATAGTCAGGTTTAGTAGCCAAATGGGCTATTTTTTTTTGTTCGCTACGTTGAACTGCTTTTTGTGACAAGTATGATGCTTTAATAGGTTATTAATAGAAAAAAAAACCGAAGAATATATTAACACAAAATTTATCAATGTTTACATAGATTGAGTGCTTAGGTTAGTAAACATGCCCATGATCCTCAATTCAAACATGACCAATCAAACAAACTGAGAATTACTAACTTCTAATTTTTCACATTTCGCATTAGCAACAATTACATTTCCTATAACAATATTGTATGAGAATTGATACCTACACCACCAAAATTGTCTTACTACAATATTGTATGAGAATTGATACCTACACCACCAAAATTGTCTTACTACGGTAGCATTGTCTTACCGACCATTTCACGGTCATTTTACAAACAGTCTTACTACGGTACCATTAAACCAAAAATTTACGACTTTAATAATACTTTATAAACAACGACCTTACTGATACTTTGCAAACTATTTTCTCATGGTATGATAAACCGATTGATTTACTACTATTTTATGAAACAACAAACAATTGCGATAGTAAGTTATAAACTATATTACAAAATTTTCCTGCAAGTTATATTACGTTCTTATAAACTATTTTACCCTTTTAGTGAGCTGTTTTAGCCACTGTCTGATTTAAAACCATAAAACTTGATACTCTTACCTCACAAACTATTCGCCTTTACTTTACTGACTATTTTATTACCACCCTATAAACCATTTTGGTATTAATTGAACTACAAAATCTTCTACTACTAGATAAACGATAAATTGTTTTCTTATAAGCTATTTTATAAAGCATTTTTCACGAGTTATTTTATAACCTGAATTTTTATCACAAGGTTAACTACGATTTCATTACTATTCTATAAATTATAAAATCGTCTTCTATTACTTTATAGGCTGTTTTAAAAAAATCGCCATACCAAGTTGTTGCTTTAATACCGAACCACAAACTACGATTTATTATCAAACTGTAAATGATAAAAATATTTCTCCTTACTCAATAAAGTAATTTTACAAACCTTTTCATAAACTTTACTGAAATTTCCTTACAAACTATTTACTCCTCTTGAAAAACTTTAAAGGATAACCGATAATTTCTTTTGTAAATAAAACAAATTCTCGGAGTAAAAATAAGCGATTTGTTTTGAAAACAATAGATAAACATTTTAATGGGAAATGCTTGAAAAACAAAACTGACTCATCATCTACAAAAGCTAAGGTTTGAAATTATTTGAATTTGAGAAACAACTTTTGAATTCACATGAAAACCTCCAACTTAGAACTGATTTCATGTTGACGTCTAAAACTTTATTTAACAAGTTTTCATCACAAAAGCTGAAATCCAACAAGTTTCTTTACATGCATCAAGTTATCTTTAAAATAAATTTTAAAGACTTTATATTTTTGAAAAGTGATGAGTGTCTAAATACTCATCATTTTTATACTGTTAGAATGCCAAAAACATCTGAAAACACTCAGAAACATATCAAAATGATAAAAATATCACAAACAAGTGTTTTATATGTTTTAAATGCAAAAACATCAAAATCTGGTGAAAAACGTATCAAGTTTGCATAATTGGCAGTTTTAGTCCCCCAAGTTACAAAAGTTGTCAAAATCAGTCCCTGGTAATTCAAAAACGTGTAAAAAATCATTTTAGGTCCTTGAGATTCAAAAGTTGTCAAAACAAACCCTTCCAAGTAAAAAATTCACAAAATGACAACTTTAGTCCTTTAACTTTGAAAATTGTCAAAAATAGTCCTTGGTTAAATTAAAAAGTGAAAATTATCAACTTTTAACCTTGTTCTATTTATAAATGACAAAAATGGTCCTTATGATAAACTTTTGAGAATTACATGTTGGTCCCTCAAGTTTCTAAACTTGACAATTTTGGTCCCTGGATTTACAAAAATGGAAATTATCAACAATGGTCCTTGTACTATTCTTACTTGGCAGGTTTTACCCTTGTGAGAGCTTTGGAAAATATTCAAGATCAAATCCTCAACTTTGGCTAAATTGCAAAAATGGTCCTTGTTGTTAAACCAAACCAAACGGACCTTATTAATATTACCCGTCTAAGCCCAATCCAACCCAATACATGACCCGGCCCAGTTTTTAAAATCAAAAATACCGCGCCACTGTTCAAGTATCTCCTTCACCCCTGTATACACCAAAACCAGTGGTTTTAACCACTGGTTTTCACCTTTCCACCTCACCATATCCACTTGATCACATTTCCCCTCCACCTCCATATCAATCCAACTCCAATTAATGCAGAAAACCCACTCTTTGAAAAAATGGCGCCAAATTCGCCATTTGGCAAAAATGATTATCTGGCTCAATCCAATGGTCAGGATGTTGTGGGATTAGTTCAGAGGTCGACAAAGGTTGATTGAAGTCAATAAATATCAAGGGTGAAGCAATGAAGAAAGATATCTAGTGTAATTTTAATTGTTAATGTCGTTTTAGTTTAACTTTCAAATTCCAGTGTTTGTTTAAGCTTCAAGCTTTGTATTTTATGTTTTCAAGGTGAAATAAAACTTTTGTAAGCATCAATTTCCAGTTTCAAGTCTTATGTCAAGTTATGCAGTTTTCTTATTATTCAAAAATCTCAATATGTTGAAATGTTGTTAGAAGTTGTTACTTTGGACTGAGTAAGTCACATAAGCCCCATATAAAGCTTATGCAAGCTTTTAGATACCTTAAAATCAGTTTAGTATCCAAAGCACAAAAATTCATAAAAATACCAAATAAATCAGTGAAAATAAAAAATTCATGGTGCAAGGTTCAAAAAGGCTGGAGCAGGATATATAGTGGATGGTCTTGGGTATAGTGCTTATTGGTAAGCTATAGGATCTGTTATTTGGTCCTAATTCTCAGTTTGTGCATCAAAGTCATTTGTAAGCACTTTTCTCTATTTTGGCATTTCACTGTTTGGTTGTTCATAAGCTCTAATTTCTGTAAGTTTATATTTATTAGTGTTAGTTAAGTTAAAATAAACCATAAAACAGTAGGCTTGTTCTATTTAATTAAGAAGTTGTTAAAAATCTTATTTTAACAGTCAATATAGCATTTTTATTAATCTTGAGTTTCATGGTATTGGTACTGTTGTTTAATGTTTTAATAGTCCTAGTAATCAATATTACAAGACCTGTTATCATTTACATGGATTGGATCAGTGAAATCCTTTGAGAAACATCAAGACAGTTATTAAAAAGGATGTTTGGTTTTGTTCAGTTTACTGGGTTAAAAGCCATCTGAGTTGTTGTTTGTTATTGATACATGTCACACTAGAGTCAAATAACTCAGTTAAGTCCTAAAAACTAGCTCTAGTTCTATAAAAAGTCAAAAGTACCTTAATCCTTACATAGCTTGTTAACTGTTGGAATTTAGCTTTTCATAATCACCATACTAGCTTATAACCTGATAACCTAGCTTAATATCATCCTAGTATAGCTTAACTTAACATATTCAGTAAGTAAATTAGGATCAAAACTCGTCAAAGTCAAACTTGTCTCAACTGCCTTAAAAGTCAAAAACTTGAAAAAATGGTTTTGAGCCCAACTGGGTAGATTTATCACAGACTCATCTTTGGGTCAAAACAAGTCAAACTTTGGGTTTTATAACTTTTCTTGGTCTAGTTTCTTATAAGCATTTTTTCAGATTTTTGTTAATTTTTTTTAAGCCTCAAAGAAGCTCCTCAAGTAGAGCTTATCTGCCCTGCTCACAAGTTCATTCAAAGCTGAGAGTTTCTCAGCTTATTGCTAAGCCTGTCCAGAGCTCATAAGAGCTTATCTTTAGCTCATTTTTGGTTTAAGCATAGTTAGCCAGGTCATCTTGAGGTTCTCACTTCTGTTTTTCCATTTGAGCTTATTTTGAAGCTTGTGCATAAGCTTAAATTTGGTACTCAGAAACTGTTTTTACCCTTGTACTCAAATAAGTCAAATCTTTGCAATTGGTATTCCAGAGGTTTAAGCTTGTTGTAACTTGTTCCATTTAAGATCTTTTAGCTTAATATAGCTTCTGTGAAGGTTTGGTGGTCTTTGGTTATCAATTGGCTTATTCAAGTGCTTATTATTAAGCAGTTGCCACTGCAGTTGATTATTTCTCCACACAAGCCCATGTTTTTTCTATTTTTCCTAGATTCTACATATTAAAATAGACTTTTCCTGAAATTTTCATAATTTTTCATAACTGTTTGCTATTTTTCTTAATTTAAACTAGTTTTTAATCCTTTTTAAATAGCTTTTAATACAAATAAATTATAAAAAGTTTAAAAAAAATTATTTTTCAATTTTCTTAGGTTAAGATAAATATAAAAGTCATAAAAAGTATTTTTCCATAATTTTCTTAGTTTAAAAAGTATTTTTTAGCATTTTTATTAGTTTTAAATAGTTTTAAATTAATAATAAATACATAATAAGTCTAAAAAATATATTTTCAGTTTTAAAATAAGTTTTATCATATTTTAGACTTTTCCAAGTTATAATTTCATTTTTCTAGGTTAATTTTGTATTTTCTTGTATTTTAGTGCATTTTAAATACTTAATAAATAGTTTTTAATTAATAATAATTAAATAAGTAGTTGTAAAAATAATTTTCTTTTTCTAATAATTTTCTTTTATTATTAGGATTGTAAAAATATAATTTTCATATTTATAGGCCTTTTATTTCTTAAAACTCACATTTTATTTTGTACGTAGACGTAATTTTATTTTTAACGTAAGTTTTAAGTTGTAGGTTTTAAACGTTCACCGCCTTTAAAAATAGTGGTAGCGTTTATTTAATAGATTTTAACTTTTTAATTTTCTTAATTTGCATTTAAGTCGCTTTAATTTGTAGATTTTCTCTTTAGGTAATTTTCCATCAATATCCTTATTGATCACTATCCTTAGTGATCATTCTACCATCTGATCAAGTGTTTTTACACCAATTCATCCTCCGTGGGACTTAACGACCCAGGAATTCCCTATATTCCTCTGATCTTAATTGAATTTGTGTTTTAAGCTGTTTTAAGTCTGTTACGGTTAGCCATTCACAAGTGGTTAGCTTGTGTGATTAGACTTGACTGTTTAGCACAGATCAAATTTTGGCGCCGCTGCCGGGGAGGCTGTAAGCGTGTTTCTAGCATTTTCAGACCCGTACTTGCACATATACCACAGTTTGTAAAAAGTTTTCTGTAAAGTTTAATATAAATCAAAAAGTTCATTAACACTTTTCCTAAAGTGTTAAAAACCCAAAAACAATATAAAACAACAAAACAATCGTAACGTTTTCTAGCTTGTGTTTCTTTTAAGGTGATTCTTAAAGAAATACGATTTGGTTAAACGAGACGATACCAAAAATATTTTCCAAAAGTTTTTAAACCCCTTTGCACAAATCTTACCTACGTCTTTTCAGTGGTCCTTAATTAATACATAAAAATCAACCACCGCAAATCAAGGCAGTGCACTACCTAACTGGGGGTGCGACCATAATAAGTTCCCGAACATCAGATTTAAAACTTTCCTTTGTGTCACTTGTGATTTGGTGTACCTTTTTCAAAGAAGCCAGTTCATTTGTGATTATTGGTTAAGTTCACTTGTGTTTTGCCTCATTTGTTTTGAAAATTGATTTTTATACTTAGTGCATGCGCACTCGTTCTTCCAGTTCTACAAGTCCACTTTCTGAACTTGGAAACATTCCTCGTAGACGTAGAGGACGTTCAGCTCCTTCAGCCGTGACTGAGGAACGTCTACCACCACCACCACCTGTCGAAATGGCAGAAGACAAACCCATGAATGAGCTTCTCCAAGCACCCATCGAGGGTTACGGAGATGCCATTGTTGTCCCAGCCATTGTGGCTGATACCTTCGAGCTCAAAACCGGATTACTTAATCTAGTAACCCAAAGCCAATTCTATGGTTTTGAGCGGGATGATCCTCATGCACACATTCGATGGTTTAACAAGATAGCATCGACCATCAAGTACAAGAATGTCCCACACGAAGCTATCAAGCTTCTTCTGTTCCCATTTTCTCTAGAGGGACAAGCCCGGAATTGGCTTGAGAAACAACCCCCTCGTTCTATTGAGACATGGGAAGATCTAGTTACCAAGTTTGTTAACGAATTCTATCCTCCATCCCGAACTACAAGTCTTAAGAATGAGATAATGAAATTTTCTCAGAGATTTGATGAATCATTCGGGGAGGCATGGGATCGTTACAAAGAATTGCTCCGCAAGTGTCCACATCATGGTTTTACCGAGTTAATGCAAATGGATACTTTCTATAATGGTCTGAGACAAGCTGACCAAGACTCTCTAAATGCCTCCGCGGGAGGTAATTTCCTTAGCAAAACCACAAAAGAAGCCTTACAAATCATTGAAAACAAGTCCCAGGTCCGTCCTTTCCGCACAAAGACATATCAAACTCAGTCTAATGCTGGACCTTCTACTTCATCTCCAGTGAGTACATCTAGCACCGATGCTAAGATTGATAAACTCACGGATATTGTTCAGGCTTTGGTTCTTGCTAACCAAAAGAAAGTCACCTTCACTCAAACACCAACACATGGTGAAGTGAAGAAAGTTGAAGTTTGTGTTACTTGTGGTGGTCCTCATGCATACTACAACTGTACTGCCACCGATGGTAGTCCGTTTGAAGCAAATGCTATAGCCGGTACTTCAAATCAAGGAGGTAATCAATACCGTCCTCAGAATGAACCAAACTACTGTGCTAACACTTATCAGGCACCACCCGGTTTTAACCAAAATCCTAACCGGAATCAGAATCAACCTAGAATGAACCAAGGTTATCAAAACCAAGGTAATTTCTATCCTGGACCCAATCAAGGTTTCCCACAACAAGGGAACCTTCATCAAAACAATTTCAATCGAGGGAATCAATTTCATGGGAATGTGAATCCTAATCAAGGGAATTTTCAACAACAAGGTCATAATCAAAACATTCGACCTCAAAATTTCCCTCCTAATCCACCTCCCGTCATTACTCCTCCAGGACCATCATCTGATGAGTTACTGAAGCAGTTTATGAAATCCCAAGATGAAATGAACAGGTTGTTGGTCAGTCAGATTGCTGATCTCAAAAAGTCTTTAAATGATCAACCCTCGGGCTCAGGAAAACTTCCGAGCAACACGATCGCTAACCCGAGGGGCGATGCTAAGGCGATCACGACCAGAAGTGGTGTTTCATACAATGGACCCGCTATTCCTACTACCTCTTCTTCTTCTTCTCTTCCAAAGGTAGTAGAAAGTGAACCTCTGACTCACAATGGACCTACGACTCCAATGCCCCCTCCTCCTGTGGCAATGAGTCAAGTTACCAAGGAAACAACGGACAAGGTGCATTATTCAAACCCACGTAATACCGCACAAGTCCTACCTTCGGTAGTCCAACCTCAAGTTGTCCAGAAACCCAAGTCTAATCCAGGAGTTGTTTTTGAACCACCTGTAGCTCCCATTGAAAATACCAAATCCAAATCTTATATTCCTTATCCATCACGTTTGAATGAGCAAAAGCTCCGTGAAAAAGCTAGTCATCAAATGGATAAATTTTTCCAAATTTTCCAAGAGTTACATTTTGACATAAGCTTTGCGGATGCTATCATGTTGATGCCCAAGTTTGCATCAACTCTCAAACACATGTTAAGCAACAAGGAAAAGCTGTTTGAAATGGCTAAAACTCCTCTTAACGAGAACTGCTCTGCAGTTATCCTGAAGAAGCTTCCAGAAAAGCTTGGAGATCCTGGAAAATTTCTCTTACCTTGTGTATTTCCAGGAATGGTTGAATGCTTTGCCCTAGCAGATCTTGGAGCAAGCATAAACCTTATGCCATATCCAGTATGGAAGAAACTTTCTCTTCCGGAACTTACTCCTACATGCATGACTCTCGAGCTTGCAGATCGTACAATATCCCGTCCTCTTGGCATTGCCGAGGACGTATTTGTGAAAGTAGGAAAGTTCCATTTTCCAACTGACTTCGTGGTTGTTGATTTTGATGCCGATCATCGGGTTCCTCTCATTGTTGGTCGAGGATTCCTGAGAACGGGCCGTGCTCTCATAGATGTATTTGAGCAAGAAATCACATTACGTGTTGGTAATGAAGCTGTCACTTTTAACCTTGATCAAACTTCGAGGTACTCCGCAAACTATGATTCTGAATCGGTTAACCGAATAGATATCATTGATGTTGCTTCTGAAGAGTACTCGCAAGAAGTTCTTGGTTATGATCATAATTCTTCGAGTGATAATCTCACTCATTCATCTCAACCTATCATCGCCAATTCTACCCCTTCTCTTACCCCATTTGAGGAAAGTGACTTCGTCTTAGAAGAGATTGAAGCCTACTTGTCTAGTGATTCTGTTCCATGGGAAATTGATCACGCTCCAATTGACATTGAGGGAGACATACTTCTCATTGAGAAGTTGCTTAATGATGATCCATCATCCACCCCTCACACTAGTGATTCAATTCCTGATGAGATTAATCAAAATGAGATTAATCTGGAGGGAGATATTCTTCCTGAGAAGTTGTTAAATCATGAAATTTCTCCTCCACTCCCTCCCATCAAACTTCATAACAAGGAAGTCAAGTCAGTTGAGAAAACTGAAGAATTTCCTGAGGTTGAGCTTAAGGACTTACCACCTCATCTCGAGTATGAATTTCTTGAAGGTGATGATAAATTACCAGTCATTATTGCTAGAGATTTGAGTAAAGATGAAAAAGCTGCTATTATAAAAATCTTGAAGTCACACAAGCAAGCAATTGCTTGGAAACTCTCCGACATTAAGGATATCAACCCTGAATTTTGTACTCACAAAATCTTGATGGAGGATGACTTCAAACCAGCAGTTCAACATCAGAGAAGAGTAAATCCAAAAATCCATGATGTTATCAAACAGGAGGTTATCAAACTTCTTGATGCAGGATTGATTTACCCAATCTCAGACAGTCCTTGGGTTAGCCCAATTCATTGTGTTCCGAAAAAGGGTGGCATAACTGTTGTCACAAATGAAGATAACGAGTTAATTCCAACTCGATTGGTGACGGGATGGCGTGTTTGCATTGACTATCGTAAGTTGAATGACGCCACTCGTAAAGACCATTTTCCTCTACCCTTTATGGACCAAATGCTTGAGAGATTAGCAGGAAATGAATACTATTGTTTCCTTGATGGTTTCTCAGGGTACTTTCAGATCCCCATTGATCCAAAGGATCAAGATAAAACTACATTCACCTGTCCATACGGAACTTTTGCCTATAGACGTATGCCTTTTGGCCTATGTAATGCTCCTGGCACGTTCCAACGATGTATGATGGCCATATTCCACGATATGATCGGGGAAACAATGGAGGTGTTTATGGATGACTTCTCGGTCATTGGGGATTCGTTTCAAACATGTCTCTCCCATCTAGATAAAATGCTTAAACGGTGTGAAGACACCAATCTTTGTTTAAACTGGGAGAAAAGCCACTTTATGGTCAAAGAAGGCATAGTCCTTGGCCATAAGATTTCAAAGAACGGGATTGAGGTAGATAGAGCAAAAGTCGATGTTATTGCTAAACTACCTCATCCTACTACCGTTAAAGGTATTAGGAGTTTTTTAGGTCATGCCGGTTTCTATCGTAGATTCATTCAAGATTTTTCCAAAATCGCCCGGCCTATGACCCATCTTCTTGAAAAGGATGCTCCTTTTATCTTTTAACCCGAGTGCATCGTAGCTTTTGAAACATTGAAGAAAAAGCTTACTGAAGCACCCATTCTCGTTGCTCCCGACTGGGATTTACCTTTTGAGCTTATGTGCGATGCAAGTGATTTTGCTATCGGCGCAGTCTTAGGGCAACGAAGAAATAAACATTTTCAGCCAATTCACTACGCAAGCAAAACTATGACTGAAGCTCAAACTCATTACACCACCACTGAAAAAGAGATATTAGCCGTGGTGTATGCATTTGAGAAGTTTCGGCCGTACTTAATCTTGACCAAATGCGTAGTGTATACGGATCACTCGGCTCTTAAATATCTCTTTGCAAAACAAGATGCAAAGCCGAGATTGCTTCGTTGGGTTCTCCTCCTCCAGGAATTTGATATCATCATACGTGATAAAAAAGGAGCTGAGAACCTGGCTGCTGATCATCTGTCCAGATTAGAAAACCCTCACCATGATGTTTTCGAGAAAAAGGAAATAAATGAAACATTTCCTCTCGAGACACTCAATGCGGTTTCTTTTCGTGGAAACTCTTCTACCCCATGGTTTGCTGACTTTGCAAATTACCATGCGGGTAACTTCATTGTGAAAGGGATGTCAACCCAGCAGAAGAACAAATTCTTCAAGGATGTTAAACATTATTTCTGGGACGACCCTTTCTTATTCAAAATCTGTGCGGATCAAGTCATCCGACGGTGTGTTTATGGACAAGAAGCTCTTGACATTCTCAAAGCTTGCCATGCTGGACCCACCGGGGGCCATCATAGTCCAAACTACACCGCTAAAAAGGTGTTTGATTCCGGGTTTTATTGGCCCACAATCTATAAAGATGCCCACGAATTTGTCAAAACTTGTGATGCTTGTCAGCGTCATGGAAACATATCTCAAAGGAATGAAATGCCACAAAATGCCATTCAAGTTTGTGAGATATTTGACATCTGGGGTATTGATTTTATGGGGCCATTTCCATCTTCTCGTGGTAACAAGTACATACTCGTGGCTGTTGACTATCTGTCAAAATGGGTTGAAGCGAAAGCTTTACCTACAAATGATGCCCGAGTAGTTGTGAAATTTTTGAAAGCTCTCTTTGCCAGGTTTGGAACTCCTCGTGCTATAATTAGTGATCGTGGTACACATTTTTGTAATGACCAATTTGATTGTGTCATGCAAAAGTATGGTGTTACCCACCGTCTATCAACTGCATACCACCCCCAAACAAGTGGGCAGGTGGAAGTTTCAAACCGTGGTATTAAAAGAATACTTGAAAGGACAGTAGGTGAAAATCGTGCATCCTGGTCGGATAAACTGGATGACGCACTCTGGGCTTTTCGTACGGCTTACAAAACACCAATTGGGTGTACTCCATACAAGCTAGTGTACGGAAAGTCATGTCATCTTCCGATTGAACTAGAGCACAAGGCTTACTGGGCCTTAAAACATGCAAACTTCGATATACAGACAGCTGGTGATCACAGAAAAGTTCAAATGAATGAACTAAATGAACTTCGTGATCAAGCTTATGAGAACTCTTTAATTTACAAATAAAAGACAAAGAAGATTCATGACTCTAAAATCAAGAACCGCGTTTTCAACGTTGGTGATCGAGTCCTTCTTTTCAATTCTAGATTGAAGATTTTCTCTGGAAAGCTTAAGTCCCGCTGGTCTGGTCCATTTACCATTACTAAGGTTTATCCTTATGGCACCATTGAGTTATCTCAGCCTGATGGTCCAAACTTTAAAGTAAATGGTCATCGATTAAAGCATTACTTTGGAGAGGACATTCCATCTGTGATTGTCCCAGATCTACAAACATTCCCCATGAACCAATGAATCCGGGGATCGAGTCAAGCTAGTGACTCGGGAATCAAAAATAGTAGCAGACATCATATGGATTTTCATCCATATTTCTGTCTTCTTACCCCCTTTCTACCACCCTAGTGTGGGGGAGTTGCCCCCCGCTGTTGTATAAATAAAAAAAAAAAAAAAAAATGTACATATCAAAAACAAAATAATGGCCGTAGTATTTCCCTTTTATGTTCTTTGTTTCGGCATAACCGCCGGTACTTTGAATATTGAGGGCAATATTCATTTCTAAGTGTGGGGGGGAATTCTCACGAATTTCATGTAATTATTTCACCCAATTCCCCCGTTTTTGGCCAAATTTTTTTTTGGAGTAAGTGTTTTTCACTTACTCAGCAAATGGTAATCAGTCCGCCATGTCTAACCCACATAAGGATTGGCTAATCCAGGAGCAAGCGGCTCTTGGTAAAGATATCTCAAATCCGTTTATGGCTTGCAATTTGCCTAAAATTGTATGGTGTTCAGCTCACCATATCTTTAAACTAGTAAAAAGTTGGCTAGCCCGCAAGATTATGGCTTGTGGTAAAGGCAGTGGAAAATCCATAATTGGTAATCGGCTCACCAAAGATAATTCTGATAATTTATCTAAGAGTTGGCTAGTCCAGAAGGGTACGGCTTCTGGTAAAGACAAATCAAATCCGTTAAAAGCTGGTGGTTTGCTCAAAATCACATGGTTATCGGTGTACCATGGTTCTTACTTGAACTGAAACATTTGGCTACTCCAGAAGTAATGGCTTTTGGTAAAGAGATAAAATCCATTATGTTTTCTCAAATCATTGCTAGGGACTAGCAATATCTTAGTGTGGGGGATTGATGAGTGTCTAAATACTCATCATTTTTATACTGTTAGAATGCCAAAAACATCTGAAAACACTCAGAAACATATCAAAATGATAAAAATATCACAAACAAGTGTTTTATATGTTTTAAATGCAAAAAATCAAAATCTGGTGAAAAACGTATCAAGTTTGCATAATTGGCAGTTTTAGTCCCCCAAGTTACAAAAGTTGTCAAAATCAGTCCCTGGTAATTCAAAAACTTGTAAAAAATCATTTTAGGTCCTTGAGATTCAAAAGTTGTCAAAACAAACCCTTCCAAGTTTAAAAATCACAAAATGACAACTTTAGTCCTTTAACTTTGAAAATTGTCAAAAATAGTCATTGGTTAAATTAAAAAGTGAAAATTATCAACTTTTAACCTTGTTCTATTTATAAATGACAAAAATGGTCCTTATGATAAAACTTTTGAGAATTTACATGTTTGGTCCCTCAAGTTTCAAACTTGACAATTTTGGTCCCTGGATTTACAAAAATGGAAATTATCAACAATGGTCCTTGTACTATTCTTACTTGGCAGGTTTTACCCTTGTGAGAGCTTTGGAAAATATTCAAGATCAAATCCTCAACTTTGGCTAAATTGCAAAAATGGTCCTTGTTGTTAAACCAAACCAAACGGACCTTATTAATATTACCCGTCTAAGCCCAATCCAACCCAATACATGACCCGGCCCAGTTTTTAAAATCAAAAATACCGCGCCACTGTTCAAGTATCTCCTTCACCCCTGTATACACCAAAACCAGTGGTTTTAACCACTGGTTTTCACCTTTCCACCTCACTATATCCACTTGATCACATTTCCCCTCCACCTCCATATCAATCCAACTCCAATTAATGCAGAAAACCCACTCTTTGAAAAAATGGCGCCAAATTCGCCATTTGGCAAAAATGATTATCTGGCTCAATCCAATGGTCAGGATGTTGTGGGATTAGTTCAGAGGTCGACAAAGGTTGATTGAAGTCAATAAATATCAAGGGTGAAGCAATGAAAAAAGATATCTAGTGTAATTTTAATTGTTAATGTCGTTTTAGTTTAACTTTCAAATTCCAGTGTTTGTTTAAGCTTCAAGCTTTGTATTTTATGTTTTCAAGGTGAAATAAAACTTTTGTAAGCATCAATATCCAGTTTCAAGTCTTATGTCAAGTTATGCAGTTTTCTTATTATTCAAAAATCTCAATATGTTGAAATGTTGTTAGAAGTTGTTACTTTGGACTGAGTAAGTCACATGAGCCCCATATAAAGCTTATGCAAGCTTTTAGATACCTTAAAATCAGTTTAGTATCCAAAGCACAAAAATTCATAAAAATACCAAATAAATCAGTGAAAATAAAAAATTCATGGTGCAAGGTTCAAAAAGGCTGGAGCAGGATATATAGTGGATGGTCTTGGGTATAGTGCTTATTGGTAAGCTATTGGATCTGTTATTTGGTCCTAATTCTCAGTTTGTGCATCAAAGTCATTTGTAAGCACTTTTCTCTATTTTGGCATTTCACTGTTTGGTTGTTCATAAGCTCTAATTTCTGTAAGTTTATATTTATTAGTGTTAGTTAAGTTAAAATAAACCATAAAACAGTAGGCTTGTTCTATTTAATTAAGAAGTTGTTAAAAATCTTATTTTAACAGTCAATATAGCATTTTTATTAATCTTGAGTTTCATGGTATTGGTACTGTTGTTTAATGTTTTAATAGTCCTAGTAATCAATATTACAAGACCTGTTATCATTTACATGGATTGGATCAGTGAAATCCTTTGAGAAACATCAAGACAGTTATTAAAAAGGATGTTTGGTTTTGTTCAGTTTACTGGGTTAAAAGCCATCTGAGTTGTTGTTTGTTATTGATACATGTCACACTAGAGTCAAATAACTCAGTTAAGTCCTAAAAACTAGCTCTAGTTCTATAAAAAGTCAAAAGTACCTTAATCCTTACATAGCTTGTTAACTGTTGGAATTTAGCTTTTCATAATCACCATACTAGCTTATAACCTGATAACCTAGCTTAATATCATCCTAGTATAGCTTAACTTAACATATTCAGTAAGTAAATTAGGATCAAAACTCGCCAAAGTCAAACTTGTCTCAACTGCCTTAAAAGTCAAAAACTTGAAAAAATGGTTTTGAGCCCAACTGGGTAGATTTATCACAGACTCATCTTTGGGTCAAAACAAGTCAAACTTTGGGTTTTATAACTTTTCTTGGTCTAGTTTCTTTTAAGCATTTTTTCAGATTTTTGTTAATTTTTTTTAAGCCTCAAAGAAGCTCCTCAAGTAGAGCTTATCTGCCCTGCTCACAAGTTCATTCAAAGCTGAGAGTTTCTCAGCTTATTGCTAAGCCTGTCCAGAGCTCATAAGAGCTTATCTTTAGCTCATTTTTGGTTTAAGCATAGTTAGCCAGGTCATCTTGAGGTTCTCACTTCTGTTTTTCCATTTGAGCTTATTTTGAAGCTTGTGCATAAGCTTAAATTTGGTACTCAGAAACTGTTTTTACCCTTGTACTCAAATAAGTCAAATCTTTGCAATTGGTATTCCAGAGGTTTAAGCTTGTTGTAACTTGTTCCATTTAAGATCTTTTAGCTTAATATAGCTTCTGTGAAGGTTTGGTGGTCTTTGGTTATCAATTGGCTTATTCAAGTGCTTATTATTAAGCAGTTGCCACTGCAGTTGCTTATTTCTCCACACAAGCCCATGTTTTTTCTATTTTTCCTAGATTCTACATATTAAAATAGACTTTTCCTGAAATTTTCATAATTTTTCATAACTGTTTGCTATTTTTCTTAATTTAAACTAGTTTTTAATCCTTTTTAAATAGCTTTTAATACAAATAAATTATAAAAAGTTCAAAAAAAATGATTTTTCAATTTTCTTAGGTTAAGATAAATATAAAAGTCATAAAAAGTATTTTTCCATAATTTTCTTAGTTTAAAAAGTATTTTTTAGCATTTTTATTAGTTTTAAATAGTTTTAAATTAATAATAAATACATAATAAGTCTAAAAAATATATTTTCAGTTTTAAAATAAGTTTTATCATATTTTAGTCTTTTCCAAGTTATAATTTCATTTTTATAGGTTAATTTTGTATTTTCTTGTATTTTAGTGCATTTTAAATACTTAATAAATAGTTTTTAATTAATAATAATTAAATAAATAGTTGTAAAAATAATTTTCTTTTTCTAATAATTTTCTTTTATTATTAGGATTGTAAAAATATAATTTTCATATTTATAGGCCTTTTATTTCTTAAAACTCACATTTTATTTTGTACGTAGACGTAATTTTATTTTTAACGTAAGTTTTAAGTTGTAGGTTTTAAACGTTCATCGCCTTTAAAAATAGTGATAGCGTTTATTTAATAGATTTTAACTTTTTAATTTTCTTAATTTGCATTTAAGTCGCTTTAATTTGTAGATTTTCTCTTTAGGTAATTTTCCATCAATATCCTTATTGATCACTATCCTTAGTGATCATTCTACCATCTGATCAAGTGTTTTTACACCAATTCATCCTCCGTGGGACTTAACGACCCAAGAATTCCCTATATTCCTCTGATCTTAATTGAATTTGTGTTTTAAGCTGTTTTAAGTCTGTTACGGTTAGCCATTCACAAGTGGTTAGCTTGTGTGATTAGACTTGACTGTTTAGCACAGATCAAAAAGCATAACCCTAAAACGTCTAAAACTTGTGAAAACATACATACCCAACCACATCTTCTTCTAGGACGTTTTCACCTTCGATGACTTTTCTTTAAATAACAATTGTGCCAACAATGAAACACGTGGTGACATTTTTCTAGAAAGATTTATTTTGACGAGACAAAATTTTTCTGGTCAAACCTTATCAAAACTTCTTATGCAAAGAAATATCAAACGTCGACCTTTGCAAAATTGTTTTTATTTGCATCACGTATAAAAACTGGTTTTATAGGATCCTTTCGAGGGTACAAATCTCTTACCTAATTTTTCATCCCAAAGAAATTGTGCCTCTTGAAATATTCTTTTTATTCGAATAAATTTATCCACATCACATTTGCGAACAAAACTAGAAAATTTCAAAAATTTCCCTTTGTCACATAAGCGACTAACACAAACTTAACCTCGAGGACGAGGTTCCCATAAGGGGTAGGTACTATAACAACCCGTAAAATTTTGAACAAATTTTAAAAATAAACTATAGTAAATTTGTTACTAAGTTTCATTCCTGGATTTTTCCGAGCCTATTTGAATCGAGAACGATAACTTTTCTCATAAAACATGAAAAACCGACACTTGACACACACACCGACACCGATGTAGTAACGGCAAAACTATTATAAATCAATTTCCATATAGTAAAGATACCATATTGTTAATTTTACAAAAACGTTTATGAAAATATAACTTTTATGTTTTACGGGGTCTGGGAAAATACAATTACTCGGAGATTCGACTGAACACGGGGTACAAATAATACACTAATACTAATAGAAATTAAATAAATGAAACCTAATCCTATTCCTACCCTACCCTCTTCCCACGCCTGTTTTCATCTTCCCCACCTCCTTTCTCTTTTACCTCTCCTATCACCATCAAAACCAGACATCTTCCTCTTTTATCTCTTCTCAAAGTCGAGCCAAGAAGCAAAGACAAAAAGAAATAAAAGCCTCTGACCTTCTCTCTCTTTGTTATCTCCCACAGAAACGCGAATAAGGAGGTCTTCCTTTCCTTTTGAGAGTCAACACCAAAGCTATTGATAAGGTTTTAAAATGTACCTTTTTGAGGGGTCGTTTAAGCCCTTATTTGATCACTTTTGTATCCGTTATTACTTAATATCGTTCCTTTTCACTTTTTAGGTCTCTTGAAGGCAAATTGCTGTAATGGCACTTATTTAGACGAAAAGGCGCGGATATAAGAAGAAAATGGCCAAAGTCAAGAATCGAGACACTCCAGCTGCTGAAAAGACAAGGTGACGGCGTCACTGCTTAACTGCGACGCCGTCGGAGGATTTTATGACGGGACAGAAGCCAAATCTCTTATTTTCAAGTGACGGTGTCAGGCTTTAAAAGAGTAGGCCGTCGCAACTCAGACGGCCTAGATTCGATCCAGACAGCGTCAGAAGCTGAAGAGGACGGCGTCACAAGCACAAGGTGACGCCGTCACAAGACTAACGTGGCCAAGACGAAACCCTAATGACGGCGATCCGACGGCGTCACAAAACATAAGGTGACGCCGTCGCATATGTAATCTTATATATAGAATCCAAATTTTTCAGTATTGGTGAGTAGTCTTTTGGAGTAAAAACCTAAACCGAACCAAGGCTGTCTTGTACAGTATTTTAGGGTTCCAAACCCTATCTTACATCAAGATAAGTGTTTTACTTCATTAATTCAATTATGTCTTTGATTATTTGTGTGTATGCTTGCATGTTCTCCATGTCCGGCTAATTTACTTGTGTGTTTGCTTAGGGAATATGAAACTTAATTATTGAATATTGATTGGTTGTCTCTTATCTTAATTGTTAATGATATAGTAATGCGATAGGTCATTCGTTGTGTACTTAATGCTTGATTAATCTTTGTGAACCTTAGGTTATAGCACTTAGAGTGGTTTTAAGCTAAACCATCCAAAGAGGCCTTAGAGTTAGAGTTTATAATCCCTAGTGGGTCTTGTAGACGAGACCCTTTGGTAAGTTCAAAGAGTTAGGGATAAACGCATACCCTACAACTTTAGACACACAACGCGATTAAGAATAAGGACGTGACAATTCAACCATCAATAGGAGATAATTAAGGAGTAATAAAACCTAAGTAAACACATCTTTAAACTATCATACGAACACACAATAATTAGACATAGACTACCCATTAGTTTAGATAATTAGAGAATTAGAGTAATCGGTAGAAATACCAACCCCCAAATCCAAACCCCGAGATTCGTACCTTTCCATTTCCTAAAAAAAATAAAAAAGATAAAAAATAATCTTCCTCAACCCCCAACCTTAGCGTAGTAACTTCTCACTAGCATTCCTATTCCCCTAGAGAACGATATCAATACCCGTGGCTTACCCTAATACTACACTACAACGATTAGGTTCACTGCCTAGGGTGTTATAAAACTTGCTCGAAGAAAAGGAAGTTCCTTTGACCCCGAACGATGCGTGTAGCGTTACAAAGTTTTTGGCGCCGCTGCCGGGGAATAGAATAGCTAGTTAGTAGTCCACCCCGTTTAGGTTTCTTTGCTTGATTCCTATCAAGTAAATTTTTCTCATTTTTTAGCTTTCTTGTAGTCTATTCCCCTTCTTCGTGACCTTTGTTCGTAAAATCCATCAATCACCATGATACGTGTCTTCCGCCGAAGATTCTTCACCCTACCCGTTCCCAATCCCGAAATTGAGAACGCGATCCTACAAAACCCTTCACCCGTTCACCATTTTGGAAATCACCTAGGGCATAATGAGATAAATTGGCAACAACAAAGTCCTTTCTATAACTCAGATTCCGATGAGGAATCTGATTATGGTGAAGCACTTGATAGCGGGGAGGTCATCAATGAAGTTAGTTTTGAAATGGAGGAAGACCCCTCCCAATGTTTTGACCCTAGGTGTAGAATTGAGAAAGATGGCCCCTTTAACATGCAATTCCCCTGTAAAATAGGATTAGAAGGATTCGATGCTTACTTTAATTCATTCTTGCCTTTGAACTTAATCTCAAGGGACCTATACAATAAAATCAAGATCAATGAGTTAACCTATCAAGGGAACAATGTTGTTGAAGCAGTCACTCATTTGCACGTGTTTGTTGGAAGCTTTGCTTATTTGGTAGAGTTCATGGTCTTAGAAGACTTAGAAGAATTTATTGATAAGGACCTCACTCAAGTAATTTTTGGAAAACCTTTCAAAAGAATGACTAGGTTGAATGAACGGATGATTGATGGTCTAATTACATCCTCTGATGAAGTTGAAGACTTTATCTACCAAATGCCACGCGCTCATCCTAGGTTTAAACATAGGGATATTGAGGCATGTAATAGAATGACCCCTATTCCATTGCTTAGTGAAAGGGATAAGCAAAATGGACTTAGGTACCCATATGAGAAAACTAAGCGGTATTACAAAAAATGCCTAGAATTAGGAGATGATTACAAAAATAATGAAAAAACATTGGAATGGCTTAAGTATGAGCACGTGAGCGTGCACGAGACAACGTGAGGGCACGACTACGAGTCTAGCTACAAGACTCTTAAATAAAGAAAAGCGCTTCGTGGGAGGCAACCCACGCATAATTGTTTGATTGTTAGTGTCATATATCTTTTATTGATTGCTTATTCTCATGTTTAAATTTGTAAAAATGCTTTATTTTGTTTTTAACCTCGTCTTAATTGCATATAAAGGTATTTTACATAAAGGATAAGTGTAGGGAGGATTACACACGTTTTCAAAAGAAACGTAAACATGAGAATAGCAATTCATTAAAAGATATATATGTGTGTTTGTTCGAGTCAAATGCTTGTATCGAGTCATAATGGATGTTTTGCAGAAATTTTTCCACATTCTAAAGATATAAATTTTCCAGAATTTTTTTTTTCAGAAAATCGCAGACCAGTTTTTGTCAGGATAACCTGACGGCGTCAGAATTGCAACCTGACGGCGTCAGGAAGGAGTAAAAACAACAGATTACTTTTTTCTCGTTTTCTGAGCTACTTATAAATTTTTGGAATTTTCCAGGTCTTAATTTTCCAGAAATTCTGTAAACATCCATTCCACAAGCATTATATCCTAGTTTAATCGAGTCTTATATATATTATTACCGCCGATTTTACGCAAAGGTTTTGTTTGTTTTCTTCAAATGTGCAGGTTTTATTTATCAAGAAGAAGAAACAAAAGATTGGAAGGAGCTTTTCACGCACACATTCTTCTTGGAAAGGATTTAACCACTACTTTACACGGATCCTACCGAACTAATCAGGGGAGTATTAGTTTCTTTCATTTTTCATTACCTTCTATTATCATAACTGTGATACTTTCGGGGAACATTGGGGACAATGTTCAGTTTAAGTGTAGGGAGGGAAAATAAAATGGGAACTTTGAAACTATGCTTATCCTTGATTATTTGCTTTGTCCAATTGTATTTGTGTAATAAACCATGAGAAAATGTCGGTTAGGGTAATTTTGGCACCAAATTTGAAAATTTTCATGATATATAGGAGTGGGCCATTAGTCTTAACAAAAGCGTCTCATGGATAGGAAGTTGCATGACTAGCACAAAAACCCTTTACCACCTAAATTCCACCCAAAATGTGAGGATCGCCCTTAGATTTGTAGGAATTAAAAGCATTCATCTTTAATGCTTAGAGTGTGAACCGGTAGTATATTAGATTCTAGAACTTGTTTTGTGATGCATTCCGAGATCGCTAGTAAGACTACACTTGTGTAGTTAGGAATAACTAAATGATAAGAGGCATTAGGATAACCCTTGTTTGATACCCGTAATATAATTACTTCTTCCACATCGGTTGAGTAATTCCCCCACACCCTTTGCGTTGTACTCATCTTTAGTACACGATACCCATAGTTAACCCCTCAGAGCCTATCCTTTTCGCGGTTCTCGTGATGTTTCGGTTTTTCCTGAATATCAATGAAGAGCATTGTTTACACCCCACCCCCAAATATACACCAAAATCGCCTTAGCCTACCCTATATGCACTCACTTTTAGTGCATTATTGTTATCACCCTAAACCCTTAGTTCAATTATCTAGTTACTTGCATGAGTTGCTAAGTCGAGTCATATCCTTTGTACACAGTTTTGGGATGATTGGGACTCATGGGAAAAAGTTAAAGTTTATAAAATGATTGGAAGGGAACGTTAAATTCCCTAATTTGCGTAATAACATACCCCAAGTGTTTTGATCTTTTCAATTCGGGTCAAATTAGTGTTAGAGTAATAAAAACTCAAGTGTAGGGATGTGCCTATAAATCTCTATCATTTTGATGTTACCGTAGAGGATGGTAGAGTAAAAGTGTATGAATGAAGAAAAAAAAAATCGAAAAAAATAGAAAATAAAAATAAAAATAGAGTGTTCAAAAAAAAAAAAAAAAAAAAAAAAAACATACGGGCTACCATCCTACATCTATCCTTTAAATTTATGTTTGTTTATTTCAGTTAGCTAGATTCTAGAGTGTCGAGTCTTGGCTTAGCAACGCCATTCTTCGTATGCTTGTAACAAAATGTTTTTTGACTTGCCAACACTAAATAGCCTATCCCACCAAACCCTTTGTTTCCCTACCGTAAGCCTATCATTACAACCCTTTAAAGACCTCTTTGATAGTCTTTCCTAGGTGCTTACGCCAAAGCGATGGAGGTTTGATCTATTCTCAAGCCTATGGTAATCTATGTACTAGGGCCGGTTAATGAGTGTTTAATCTTCCATTTCCAACTTGTTATATTGCATATACACCCGAGAGAGATGTGAGTATCCAAACACCCCATGTGAGGTGCTAGTATGTAATTTCCGTGCTTGTTATGACTTTTGCGGGGCTTATATGTGTTGTGGACTGTTTTAAACCAATGCTACATGACCTCTAACTTATAAATTAATTGGCTAAAAGCACATTTGCTTGAGGACAAGCAAATACCAAGTGTAGGGATATTTGATAAGGTTTTAAAATGTACCTTTTTGAGGGGTCGTTTAAGCCCTTATTTGATCACTTTTGTATCCGTTATTACTTAATATCGTTCCTTTTCACTTTTTAGGTCTCTTGAAGGCAAATTGCTGTAATGACACTTATTTGGACGAAAAGGCGCGGATATACGAAGAAAATGGCCAAAGTCAAGAATCGAGACACTCCAGCTGCTGAAAAGACAAGGTGACGGTGTCACTGCTTAACTGCGACACCGTCGGAGGATTTTGTGACGGGACAGAAGCCAAATCTCTTATTTTCAAGTGACGGTGTCAGGCTTTAAAAGAGTAGGCCGTCGCAACTCAGACGGCCTAGATTCGATCCAGACGGCGTCACAAGCACAAGGTGACGCCATCGCATATGTAATCTTATATATAGAATCCGAATTTTTCAGTATTGGTGAGTAGTCTTTTGGAGTAAAAACCTAAACCGAACCAAGGCTGTCTTGTACAGTATTTTAGGGTTCCAAACCCTATCTTACATCAAGATAAGTATTTTACTTCATTAATTCAATTATGTCTTTGATTATTTGTGTGTATGCTTGCATGTTTTCCATGTCCGGCTAATTTACTTGTGTGTTTGCTTAGGGAATATGAAACTTAATTATTGAATATTGATTGGTTGTCTCTTATCTTAATTGTTAATGATCTAGTAATGCGATAGGTCATTCGTTGTGTACTTAATGCTTGATTAATCTTTGTGAACCTTAGGTTATAGCACTTAGAGTGGTTGTAAGCTAAACCATCCAAAGAGGCCTTAGAGTTAGAGTTTATAATCCCTAGTGGGTCTTGTAGACGAGACCCTTTGGTAAGTTCAAAGAGTTAGGGATAAACGCATACCCTACAACTTTAGACACACAACGCGATTAAGAATAAGGACGTGACAATTCAACCATCAATAGGAGATAATTAAGGAGTAATAAAACCTAAGTAAACACATCTTTAAACTATCATACGAATACACAATAATTAGACATAGACTACCCATTAGTTTAGATAATTAGAGAATTAGAGTAATCGGTAGAAATACCAACCCCCAAATCCAAACCCCGAGATTCGTACATTTCCATTTCCTAAAAAACATAAAAAAGATAAAAAATAATCTTCCTCAACCCCCAACCTTAGCGTAGTAACTTCTCACTAGCATTCCTATTCCCCTAGAGAACGATATCAATACCCGTGGCTTACCCTAATACTACACTACAACGATTAGGTTCACTGCCTAGGGTGTTATAAAACTTGCTCGAAGAAAAGGAAGTTCCTTTGACCCCGAACGACGCGTGTAGCGTTATCAGCTATCACCATCACCATCCTTCAAAAAGGAATCCTATGTTCATAGTATTCACGTGAAGGTGTTAGGGGACGGCTGTGAGAAAACGACAATAGCCAAGGATGGATATCACCTACAACCAAGACCATGGAAAGATAGAGGTTCCATTCTTCTTTCTCATCTATAAAAAGGGGCGAATTCATGCGGGTTTTCACTCACTATCACACACAATTTCACAAATTAGGGTTCATGGTAAATTAGGGCTTTTCAAAATTAGTAGAGGGGTTTTGTTAATTGAGGTGTTAGAAGCTTGATTCAAGTCTCAATTTGTCGGTTTTCAAGAAAGTTCGTGTTCAATTCGGTCTTTTTCATTCGGTTCATCCCCTATCCGACTCACAATCAATTGTAAGGATAATTAACTTTTTGTGTTTAAAAACTTAATTGTTAATTAATCTCTTATCTTGATATTTCCTCTTATTTTGCTCGAATGAAATATGAGAAAGAATTAAATGTGATAGTGGTTTGATGTTGTTGTTGTGGTCGTGGCTAAGAAAAAGGAAAACACAAGAATCAACTAATCAATCATGAGAAAATAGATTACTGATGTTTCGCTTATGTATATTTAGCCTAGTGGCTTATTTGTATCGGCTTAGACACCTCGCGTAAAGACTTAACAGTCATGACTCACTACTTTTCCTTTTGTTGTTCAACTTTGTTGCTAGCCTTGCGGTTTAGGATAAATTCTGAAAAGATAATTTTTGGTCACTTCGGTTCGAGTCTTTGACTCACGATCCGCTCCCCTTGTGGTCGAAACATTATGGTATATTCGTAGGGTTCTAAGGTTGAAACAAGAATATTAGCTGGACTCACAAGGTATGGGTTAGTGTCTCAAAAATGGCTCACGACCACCTTGTTTGGTTTGCAATACTTGGTATAATCCTTTTAGTCCCTGATGTGAGTCTTCGACTCACGAGTAGTTCATCTTGTTTTGGAAAACGTTGTCTTGTCAAAATGATACAAGTCTATGCTTCATGTCTTTTGTTCCTTGGTTGTCAAAGAGTTGCAAATGTACTGTCATTCTTTTCTGCTATTTGAATGCGTTGGTAAATACCAGTTGGGCCACAGCCCCACCTCACGTTGAGGATCCGTTAGATATTTGTAGATGGGCCGAAACCCATCTCTTCTTGACAAGTCTATTTCTTTGGGCCACAGCCCACTCTAGTTATATTAGAGTCTGTCAGTTTTGCTCAGCCCAGCAGTCATTCCGTGTTGAATATATCAAACACGAGTCATCCTAAGTGTCACTCAACTAAGCGTTATTTTTATTCAAGTCCTACATCTCGACTACCACTTCGACGAATCCATAAGCACGCGTCATGCGTTCAACGTATCCAAATTTATTATGCATCGACTATGTAATCTACTACTGAAAAACCACGTTTTTACAATTCAAGTAATAGATATACATAAAATTGACTCAACCTATTTTATAAAGTTAAAGCTTATAAAAACTAAACTACGTTTCTAAGGATTTTTAGTTAATATCACTTATGTTTCTAAACCATAAAGACGTATGTATATTCAAACTACTGTTAATTATTATTTCTAAAACGACATACTCTATAAACGAATTATCAACTATATCTATAAACAAAACTGTTAAACTATATCTCATATAAATGTTATACTCAAACTAAACTAAAATATTTTGTATAATGTCTCATTATTTTTGTCAAAAAGTATCTCTAAAACGCATAAACGGGTCATGCCCGATTTTTCTAAAAATCTTTAATTATAATTCATAAGTATATACTATAGTTCCCTCTTCTAAAAACTATTGCTTGGAACTTTTTTTTACAACTATTATATATTATACTTGTATGAAAATATACAAATGTATATACTTTTAACGATGTTCTATTATAATCCGAACTCGTCCTCCTAATCATACGTAACTACTTTCCGTACACTGTCTGTTGGTTATCGACGAATCAAAGACCTATTCGACTTGATACTCGCTATCTATACATATACCTGAACCACGCCTCATCATATGTTTTATCTTTCATACATTCTCATTCGGTCATCATCTAATCCAAGCCTCGCTAATTTTTGATATATTCCCATTCCTACACTACCATAAGTGTTACACCCGTATCCCATCAAGGTATTATTAAATAGAAGTATTAAACTTTTGTTAAAAAGAAAATGAATGTTTCTTAAATATTATGAATATAAAGAAAGATTAAGAACTTTTGTGGCTAAAAATACAGAACCCTAGAATAGAGGGACTAATATTGTCATTTGGCCTAAGTGGAATAAATATAAAAAGGAAAATTAGTCTCATTTGAGACTTATCCAGGTTCTTAAGAGATTACCTTAAGGTGAAGAAAGGGTTTGAGAAGAAAAGTAGAAGGTGCCAAGATCATCTCCAATTGAGTTAATTTAAGGGTATTGTGGTGATTATTAAGGTTAAGAGACCTTCAGTTTCATACCCCTAATCACGTAAGCAATTTCCCCAATCTTTGTAATTAAGGTCTTGAACACAAGAGGTCTAAAGTAGTTTTAGAAGATGCCCAATTCATTGAAATTAATAGTTATAGTCTTTAATTAAGTGTAATTGTTGTCTAGGAAGCTTAAGGAAGTGGTGGCTCTTTTGATAGAAGTCCTTGGAATATTTTAAGGTAAGTATAGTGGGTTAATGCATTATCATAATGAATATGATTATTTGATTATGTTATAGTTGTTGGAGTTTGTAATAGTTAGCTTGGATCCATAGCTTTACATGTCAAGTAGTGTAAATACCCATTTTAAGGTATGTATTCATGTTATAGATGCTCCATCAAATTCTTATGTATTGTTATAGTTTTATTTGCATTTGACCCATTTACTTACTAAGCAATTGCTTATGTTATAGTTGATGACTTTTGTAGGTCCTAGCAAGGAGGATAAAGGTAAGACTCAAGTGTAGGATGGATTTTGCTTGAGCTCTAGTTGAGCTTGTCTTTTGGAACCAAGGCGTTAAAGTTGGAAGCCCCAAAAAGTCAAGTTGTTTTGGTATATTTTCAAGTGTCTTGGTCTCCTCTCCGTTAGTAATTGTTATTATGTTTAAGTTCTCTAAATTATTAAATCAATGTGTCAAGTTATTGTAAATATGGGTCATGGAGCTAAAATGATGTTTGGCATAAAGCCGATTCCTCGTTTTAAAGGTTAAAAGTGTTGGGATTGTTAGTAATAGTTGCTCTTATATGAGTCACGAGTTGTCTACAAGTTTTGTGGAAATGGTTAAATGGTATGTAGTTTTATTGAGTTAAAGTGCAATAAATCTGCACAAAATATGCATGTCTGAGTTCCTGACGGCGTCGCATATAGAACCTGACGCTGTCGCATTTTTACCAAAATCTTTCTGAGCCGTCACGATTTTATCTGACGCCGTCGCAAAATCTTTCTGAGCCGTCATGATATGATCTGACGCCGTCACAAACCCTTCCCGATGCCGTCGCGTTTAAAAATAAAATTTCCAGATTTCCTTCTTTCTTTGTCTTTAATAAAAGTTTTAAAATTTCCGTTTTGGGGGCATAACAACTTGGTATCAGAGCCTTGGTCTAAGAGATTTAGGATCTTATCTTAGAATTTCCTAGACTTAGGCCGCGTAAATTGTATTAGTAATAGTTATACTACGTGTACACTTCCTTGATGATTTTAAGGAGTACATATGTTACATGTTTTTATAACTACGCTTGGCCACCGTGGTTATAAGAAGATGGCATATATGTATTACCTAAGATCGTTAAGGTTTTGTGCGGGTGGTGTTTAGGGTGAGTTATGAAAGAGTTAGATTATTTTTATAGAATATAGGTGATTCTGCTTAATCGAATGTTTGTCATATGTTACAGTAAGGAAGAAATGAATACTCTCCATCAAAAGGAAGCCATAAAGGCTACTACCTCTAAACATGCCGGATCTTCGGCAAGTGACCCAACCAAGAATGATATGATCTAGGAAAATTCCTCTTCTTCTAGTTCGGAGGGTCCTACTTTAGAAGGGTTTACTGATGAACAAGTAAAAGCCTTAGACGTGTTAATGAGGAGAAGGATTGGAAAGGCACTAGAAATATCCATGCCGTATGTTGTTAAAGAGACCACTCTAAATATTCAAGAGGTAATGCAAAGAGAGTTCGCGGAACTTAGAAGAGAAGAAGGTCATGGTAGGGTTACTAAGAATGATAAATCATCTTACCGCGATTTTACGGCATGTGACGTACCTAAATTCACGGGGACCCTTGATCCTATAGCTTGTAATAGATGGCTCATCGCTGTTGAAGGTGCCTTTCGCACAAGTGGATGTGAAGAGGCAAAGAAGGTTGTCTATGCCATCAATTTCCTTCGTGATAGTGCTAGGACTTGGTGGGAAGGGAAGCTGTGTGAAAAAGGGGAAGCTTGGTCGGATTTATGCTCGTGGAGGGAGTTCAAGGAATTATTTACCTCGGAGTATGCACCGGCGGAGGAAATTGATAAGATTCGGGAAGAATTTCAGACTCTAGTACAAACAAATGAAACGGTGAATGAGTTATGGAAGAAATTTAATGACATGGTCCCTTATTGCTCCGAATATCATAATAACGAGAAGCTCAAGGTAGATAGGTTTCAAAGGATGCTTAAAGATGAAATCCGTGAAGTGACCTCACCATTTAAGTGTAGTACTTTGGAAGATCTTTTAAGCCGGGCACGTGTGAGAGAAGCAGATTTGATGAGAAAGAAGAGTAAAGAAGATAAGGAGGTTAAGAGAAAGCAAGTGTTTGGAGATAGGGAAAGTAAAAAGCTAAGGTTTGATTCAAGTAGAAGGGTTGGAGGAAATCAAGGCAAGACACAATGCAAGAAGTGTCACAAACTTCATTATGGTGAGTGTAGACTCAATATGCTGGGATGTTACAAGTGCGGTTCTTTAAGTCATATGAGTAAAGAATGCCCGAAGCCGATGGTTATTTGTTATGGGTGTAATCAAGTTGGGCACAAGTTGAATGAGTGTCCAGGTCGAAGAACAAATGATGCTAAGATTGTGAAGACGGTCAAAGAAGAAAAAGTTGAAATTCCGAAACCTAAGGCGCGAGTTTACCAAATGGGAGTAGAAGAAGCAAAGTCGGGACCCGATGTCATTACAGGTATACTTTTTGTTAATTCCATTCCCGCTCGAGTCCTCTATGATTCGGGAGCTAGCGTATCCTTCGTGTCATTAGAATTTAGCAAGCAATTAACATCCCCACTATTTAAACTCTCCAAACCCCTTGAAGTAGAAATAGCTGATAGTAAGGTAGTAGTTGTGATTAATGTGTTTCGGGATGTAGAGATGGAATTGGATAATAGTATATTTAAGATCGACCTAATTCCTATAGTGCTTGGAGAATTTGATGTTATCATAGGCATGGATTGGCTTAGTAATCACAATGCCGCCATTTTATGTAATCAAAAGATGGTACGAGTTATGAATCCAAATGGCCAAGAGGTAGTAATATATGGAGACAAAAGAAAAGGAGAATTCAAGTTGTGCTCCGTATTGAAGGCTAGGAGATATTTATCACGGGGTTGTTGTGCGTTTTTGGCCCATGTGGTGGATACGAGTATTAAGAAGGCAAGTGTTGAAAATGTTCCCGTTGTTAATGAATTTCGAGATGTTTTTCCGGAGGAATTGCCGGGTGTCCCACCCGAAAGACAAGTAGAATTTCGCATTGACCTTATTCCAGGTTCTAAACCAATAGCAAAAACCCCTTACCGTTTAGCCCCTTCCGAAATGAAGGAATTGATGAGTCAACTTCAAGAATTGTAAGATAAGGGTTTTATTCGTCCAAGTAGTTCACCATGGGGAGCACCGATTTTGTTTGTTAAAATGAAGGACGGTAGCATGCGTATGTGCATTGACTACCGGGAATTGAATAAGGTAACAGTGAAGAATGTGTACCCTTTTCCAAGAATTGATGATCTTTTTGACCAACTTCAAGGCGCTAAATGGTTTTCTAAGATTGATCTACGTTCGGGTTATCATCAATTGAAGGTTCGAGAAGAAGATATTCCTAAGACAGCTTTTAGGACACGATATGGACATTATGAATTTACAGTTATGCCTTTTGGACTTACGGATGCACCTGCAGTTTTTATGGACCTAATGAATCGGGTGTGTAGGCCAATGTTGGATAAGTATGTAATTGTATTTATTGACGACATTCTTGTTTACTCAAAAACGGAGGAAGAGCATACGGTTCATCTACGAGAGATTCTCGAAAAATTAAGGAAAGAAAAGTTGTACGCAAAATTTGCGAAATGTGAATTTTGGTTACAAGAAGTTCAATTCCTCGGTCATGTTGTTAATCCGGAAGGTATTAAGGTAGACCCCTCAAAAATAGAAGCAGTGATGAATTGGCGAGCTCCGAGAAACGTGGGAGAGATACAAAGTTTTCTAGGATTGGCAGGGTATTATCGGAGATTTATACAAGATTTTTCTAAGATTGCATCCTCGTTAACTAGGCTCACCAAGAAGAATGTCCCTTTTGAGTGGGGAAAAGAACAAGATGATGCTTTTGCTACCTTACGAAAGAAGTTATGTGAAGCCCCGATTTTAGTATTACCGGAAGGAACAGAAGACATGGTTGTATATTGCGATGCATCATATTCCGGCCTTGGTTGTGTCCTTATGCAAAGAGGCAAAGTAATTGCCTATGCCTCAAGACAGTTAAAGAAGCATGGGAAAGATTACCCGACACATGATTTAGAATTCGCAGCAGTGGTTCTTGCACTAAAATTATGGAGGCATTATCTCTACGGTGTGAAATTTGTGATTTACACCGATCATCGAAGTCTTCAGTACTTCCTCGATAAAAAGGATCCGAACATGAGGCAACGAAGATGGCTAGATTTACTAAAAGACTACAATTGTGAAATCCGGTATCACCCAGGAAAGGCAAATGTGGTAGCCGATGCATTAAGTCGAAAAGGCCAAGATGAAGTTACTAGAATTCATTCTTTGCAGATGATCATTACGACTGACTTTTTCGACAAGGTTAAGTTGGCCCAAAAGGAAGCCTTGAAGGAAGAAAATTGGGAAGGAGAGCGAATTTCTTCCCATGTCTCTCATTTTGAAGAAGATAGTCGTGGACTCAAAACACGGTATGGGAGAATTTATATACCTTTCCGTAGTGATGTTAAGTTGTTACTCCTAGATGAAGCACATAAGTCAAAATATTCCATTCATCCGGGGGCTAACAAGATGTATCACGACTTGAGAAGAGATTATTGGTGGCAGGGTATAAAGAGGGATTGTGTGAAATATGTTGAAAAATGCTTAACCTGTTTGAAGGTTAAAGCCGAGCACCAAAAACCATATGGTAAAGTACAACCGTTAGAAGTACCGATTTGCAAATGGGAAAAGATTACAATGGACTTCATTACAAAGCTACCAAGAACGACCAAGAAGCATGACACGATTTGGGTAATAGTAGACCGTCTAATGAAAAGTGCACATTTCATTCCCATTAGGGAAGATATGCCCGTTCACAAATTAGCCAAGATATATGTGAAGGAGATAATTGCACGCCATGGAGTGTAGTAATTAGGGTAAGCCACGGGTATTGAACCTAATCGTTGTAGTGAACCTAGGCAGTGAACCTAATCGTTGTGTTGAACCTAATGTTTAGGCAGTGAACCTAAACATAAGGTGACGCCGTCACAAATTAGCAAGTTTTATAACACCCTAGGCAGTGAACCTAATGTTGTAGTGTAGTAATTAGGGTAAGCCACGGGTATTGATATCGTTCTCTAGGGGAATAGGAATGCTAGTAAGGAGTTACTACGCTAAGGTTAAGGTTGAGGAAGATTATTTTTTTATCTTTTTATGTTTTATGAAATGGAAAGGTACGAATCTCGGGTATTGGATTTGGGGGGTTGGTATTTCTACCGATTACTCTACTATTATCTAATTATCTAAACTAAGGTTGTGGGAGTCTATGTCTAATTAATGTGTGCTCGTATGATAGTTTAAAGATGTGTTTACTTAGATTGTATTACTCCTTAATTATCTCCTATTGATGGTTGAGTTGTCACGTCTTATTCTTAATTGCGTTGTGTGTCTAAAGTTGTAGGGTATGCGTTTCTCCCTAACTCTTTGAACTTACCAAAGGGTCTCGTCTACAAACCCACTAGGGATGATAAACTCCTACTCTAAGGCGCTCTTTGGATGTTTTAGCCTACAACTACTCAGGTAATTATATTCTAAGGTTCACAAAGATGAATCAAGCATTAAGTACACAACGAATGACCTATCGCATTACTAGATCATTAATCAACTAAGATAAGAAACAACCAATCAATATTCAATAATTAAGTTTCATACTTCCTAAGCAAACACACAAATAAATTAGCCGGACATGGAGAACATGCAAGCATACACACAAATAATCAAAGACATAATTGAATTAATGAAGTAAAGACTTATCTTGGTGTAAGATAGGGTTTAAAACCCTAAAATACTGTACAAGACACCTTAGGTTCGGTTTAAGGTTTTCCCTCTAAAAGACTCTCCACAAAAGACTGAAAAATTCTGATTCTATATATAAGATTACATATGCGACGGCGTCACCTTATGTTTCGTGACGCCGTCGTATCGCCGTCATTAGGGTTTCGTCTTGGCCACGTTAACCTTGCGACGGTGTCACCTTATGTCCGTGATGCCGTCCTCTTCAGCTTCTGACGTCGTCTGGATTGCATCTAGGCCGTCTGAGTAGCGACGACCTACTCTTTTACAACTGGACGTCGTCGCTTGAAAATACGAGTTTTGGGTTCTGGATTGTCACAACAATTTTGGGACGGCGTCGCCATTAGCACCTGACGCCGTCGCCTTCTAATTTCAGCAACTGTGAGTGTCTCGATTTTGACTTTGGCCATTTTCTTCATATATTCGCGCCTTTTCGTCCAAATAAGTGCCATTCCAGCATTTTGCCTTCAAGAGACCTAAAAAGTGAAAAGGAACGATATTAAGCAATAACGGATACAAAAGTGATCAAATAAGGACTAAAACGACCCCTCAAAATGGTACCTTTTAAAACCTTATCAAATATCCCTACACTTGTTATTTGCTTGTCCTCAAGCAAATGTGCTTTTAGCCAATTAATTTATAAGTTAGGGGTCATGAAGCATTAATTCAAAATGGTCCACAACACATATAAGCCCCGCAAAAGTCATAACAAGCACGGAAATTACATACTAGCACCTCACATGGGGTGTTTGGATACTCACATCTCTCTCGGGTGTATATATGAAATATAACAAATAGGAAATGGAAGATAAACACTCATTAACCGGTCCTAGTACATAGATTACCATAGGCTTGAGAATAGATCAAACCTCCATCGCTTTGGCGTAAGCACCTAGGAAAGACTATCAAAGAGGTCTTTAAAGGGTTGTAACATTAGGCTTACGGTAGGGAAATAAAGGGTTTGGTGGGATAGGCTTTTTAGTGGTGGCAAGTCAAAAATCTCTATGTTAAATGCATACGAAGAATGGCGTTGCTAAGCCAAGTCTCGACACTCTAAACTCTAGATAACTGAAATAAATAAACATAAATTTAAAGGATAAATGTTGGATGGTAGCCCGTTTTTTTTTTTTTTTTTTTTTTTTTTTTTTTTTTTTTTTTTTCATACACTTTTACTCTACCATCCTCTAAGATAACATCAAAATACTAGGGATTTATAGACATATCCCTACACTTGAGTTTTTATTACTCTAACACTAATTTGACCCTAATTGAAAAGATCAAAACACTTGGGGTACATTATTACGCAAACAAAGGGAATTTGAATTTTTAACGTTCCCTTCCCGTCATTTCATAAACTTTAACTTTTCCCATGAATCCCAATCGTCCCAAAACTGAATACAAAGGATATGACTCGACTTAGCAACTTATGCAAGCAACTAGATAATTGAACTAAGGGTTTAGGGTGATAACAAATAATTGCACTAAAAGTGAGTGCATAAGGGGTAGGCTAAGGCGATTTGGGTGTATATTTGGGGGTGGGGTGTAAACAATGCTCTTCATTGATATTCCGGAAAAACCGAAACATCACGAGAACCGCGAAAAGGATAGGCTCTGAGGGGTTAACTAGGGGTATCGTGTACTAAAGATGAGTACAACGCAAAGGGTGTGGGGGGATTACTCAACCGATATGGAAGAAGTAATTATATTACAGGTATCAAACAAGGGTTATCCTAATGCCTCTTATCATTTAGTTATTCCTAACTACACAAGTGTAGCCTCACTTGCGATCTCGGAATGCATCACAAAACAAGTTCTAGAATCTAATATACTACCGGTTCACACTCTAAGCATTGAAGATGAATGCTTTAATTCCTACTAATCTAAGGGCGATCCTCACATTTTGGTGGAATTTGGGTGGTAAAGGGTTTTTGTGCTAGTCATGCAACTTCCTATCCATGAGACGCTTTTGTTAAGACTAATGGCCCACTCCTATATGTCTTAAAAAATTTTAAATTTGGTGCCAAAATTACCCTAACCGACATTTCCTCATGGTTTATTACACAATCACAATTGGACAAAGCAAATAGTCAAGGATAAGCATAGTTTCAAAGTTCCCGTTTTATTTTCCCTCCCTACACTTAAACTGAACATTGTCCCCAATGTTCCCTGAAAGTATCAAAGTTATGATAAAAGAAGGTAATTAAAAACGAAAGAAACTAATACTCCCCTGATTAGCTCGGTAGGATCCGTGTAAAGTGGTGGTTAAATCCTTTTCAAGAAGAATTATTGCGTGAAAAGCTCCTTCCAATCTTATGTAACTTCTTCTTAACCAACTAAACCTGCACACTTGAAGAAAGCAAACGAAACCTTCGCGTAAAATCGGCGGTAATAATATATATAAGACTCGATTTAAACTAGGATATAATGCTTGTGGAATGGATGTTTACATAATTTCTAAGAAAATTAAGACCCGGAAAATTCCAAAAATTTATAAGTAGCTCAGAAAACGAGAAAAAGTAATCTGATGTTTTTACTCCTTCCTGACGCCGTCAGGTTGCAATCCTGACGCCGTCAGGTTATCCTGACAAAAACTGGTCTGCGATTTTCTAGAAAAAATTCTGGAAAATTTACATCTTTAGAATCTGGAAAAATTTCTGCAAAACATCCATTATGACTCGATACAAGCATTTGAATCGAACAAACAAATATAAATATCTTTTCTTTAATTGTTATTCTCATGTTTACGTTTCTTTTGAAAACGTGTGTAATCCTCCCTACACTTATCCCTTATGTAAAATACCTTTATATGCGATTAAGACGAGGTTAAAAACAAAATAAAGCATTTTTACAAATTTAAACATGAGGATAAACAATTAATAAAAGATATAAGACACTAACAAGCAAACAATTAAGCATGGGTTGCCTCCCACGAAGCGCTTTTCTTTATTTAAGAATCTTGTAGCTAGACTCATAGTCGTGCTCCTACGTTTCCTCACGCATCCTCTCGTGCTCATACTTAAGCCATTCTAACGCTCTTTCATTCTTTTTGTAATCATCTCCTAATTCAAGGCATTTTTTGTAATACCACTTAGTTTTCTCATATGGGTACCTAAGCCCACTCTGCTTATCCCTTTCACTAAGCAATGGAATAGGGGTCATTCTATTACAAACCTCGATGTCCTTATGTTTAAACCTAGGATGAGCGCGTGGCATTTGGTAGATGAAATCTTCAACTTCATCAGAGAATGTAATTAGACCATCAATCATCCGTTCATTCAACCTAGTCAATTTTTTGAAAGGTTTTCCAAAAATTACTTGAGTGAGGTCCTTATCTATAAATTCTCCTAAGTCTTCTAAGACCATGAACTCTATCAAATAAGCAAAACTTCCGACAAACACGTACAAATAAATGACTGCTTCAACAACATTGTTCCCTTGATAAGTTAACTCATTGACCTTGATTTTGTTGTATAGGTCCCTTGAGATTAAGTTTAAAGGTAAGAATGAATTCAAATAAGCATCGAACCCTTCTAGTACTATTTTGCAAGGGAATTGCATGTTAAAGGGGCCATCTTTCTCAATCCTACACCTAGGGTCAAAACATTGGGAGGGGTCTTCCTCAATTTCATTAATGACCTCTCCGTTATCAAGTGCCTCACCATAATCAAATTCCTCATCAGAATCGGAGTAATAGAAAGGACTTTGTTGTTGCCAATTTATCTCATTATGCCCTAGGTGATTACCAAAATGGTGAGTGGGTGAAGGGTTTTGTGGGATTGCGTTCTCAATCTCGGGATTGGGAACGGGTAGAGTGAAGAATCTTCGATGGAAGATACGGATCATGTTGAGTGATGGTTTTTACGAACGAGGGTCACGAAGAAGGGGGATAGACTAAGAGAAAGCTAAAAATGAGAAAAAATTACTTGATAGGAATCAAGCAAAGAACCTAAACGATGTGGACTACTAACTAGCTATTCTATTCCCCGGCAGCGGCGCCAAAAACTTGATAACGCTACACGCGTCGTTCGGGGTCAAGGAAACTTCCTTTTCTTCGAGCAAGTTTTATAACACCCTAGGCAGTGAACCTAATCGTTGTAGTGTAGTAATTAGGGTAAGCCACGGGTATTGATATCGTTCTCTAGGGGAATAGGAATGCTAGTAAGGAGTTACTACGCTAAGGTTAAGGTTGAGGAAGATTATTTTTTTATCTTTTTATGTTTTATGAAATGGAAAGGTACGAATCTCGGGTATTGGATTTGGGGGGTTGGTATTTCTACCGATTACTCTACTATTATCTAATTATCTAAACTAAGGTTGTGGGAGTCTATGTCTAATTAATGTGTGCTCGTATGATAGTTTAAAGATGTGTTTACTTAGATTGTATTACTCCTTAATTATCTCCTATTGATGGTTGAGTTGTCACGTCTTATTCTTAATTGCGTTGTGTGTCTAAAGTTGTAGGGTATGCGTTTCTCCTTAACTCTTTGAACTTACCAAAGGGTCTCGTCTACAAACCCACTAGGGATGATAAACTCCTACTCTAAGGCGCTCTTTGGATGGTTTAGCCTACAAATACTCAGGTAATTATATTCTAAGGTTCACAAAGATGAATCAAGCATTAAGTACACAACGAATGACCTATCGCATTACTAGATCATTAATCAACTAAGATAAGAAACAACCAATCAATATTCAATAATTAAGTTTCATACTTCCTAAGCAAACACACAAATAAATTAGCCGGACATGGAGAACATGCAAGCATACACACAAATAATCAAAGACATAATTGAATTAATGAAGTAAAGACTTATCTTGGTGTAAGATAGGGTTTAAAACCCTAAAATACTGTACAAGACACCTTAGGTTCGGTTTTAGGTTTTCACTCTAAAAGACTCTCCACAAAAGACTGAAAAATTCGGATTCTATATATAAGATTACATATGCGACGACGTCACCTTATGTTTCGTGACGCCGTCGTGTCGCCGTCATTAGGGTTTCGTCTTGGCCACGTTAACCTTGCGACGGCGTCACCTTATGTCCGTGACGCCGTCCTCTTCAGCTTCTGACGTCGTCTGGATTGCATCTAGGCCGTCTGAGTAGCGACGGCCTACTCTTTTACAACTGGACGTCGTCGCTTGAAAATACGAGTTTTGGGTTCTGGATCGTCACAACAATTTTGGGACGGCGTCGCCATTAGCACCTGACGCCGTCGCCTTCTAATTTCAGCAACTGTGAGTGTCTCGATTTTGACTTTGGCCATTTTCTTCATATATTCGCGCCTTTTCGTCCAAATAAGTGCCATTCCAGCATTTTGCCTTCAAGAGACCTAAAAAGTGAAAAGGAACGATATTAAGCAATAACGGATACAAAAGTGATCAAATAAGGACTAAAACGACCCCTCAAAATGGTACCTTTTAAAACCTTATCAAATAGTTACCATGCTAGCATTGAAATGCCACCTTATGAGATGCTTTATGGTAGGAAATGTAGAACTCCGGTGTGTTGGGATGAAGTGGGAAAAAGAGAATTAGCTAGTACGGATATAATACTAGCAACAACCGAGAAAATCGAAATGATTAGGGAAAGACTTAAGGCAACCCAAGATAGATGGAAGAGTTATGCCGATAACCGAAGACGGCCAATTGAATTTGAAGTTGGAGACTATGTTATGCTTAAGGTTTCCCCTTGGAAGGGTGTCCTTAGGTTCAAGCATAAGGGAAAGTTAGGGCCAAGATTCATTGGACCCTTCAAGATCATAGAACGTGTTGGTGAAGTAGCTTATGTATTGGATCTCCCCGACGAGATGAAAGGAATTCACAATACGTTTCATGTATCTTACCTAAGGAAATGTTTAGCAGATGAGGCTAGTGTAATTACGTTGGATGATGTTGAGGTGGATCCGAAATTAACAATTCAAGAAGAACTGGAGGCAATACTTGGGAGAAAGACAAGGCAACTAAGAAATAAAGAAATCCCATTAGTGAAGGTGCAGTGGAAGAATCGAAAGGGTACAACCATTAGATGGGAACCGGAAGAAAGAATGAAGAACAAGTATCCTCAACTTTTCCAAACATGATTTCGAGGACGAAATCAATTATTAGGAGGGGTGAATTGTTACACCCGTATCCCATCAAGGTATTATTAAATAAAAGTATTAAACTTTTGTTAAAAAGAAAATGAATGTTTCTTAAATATTATGAATAGAAAGAAAGATTAAGAACTTTTGTGGCCAAAAATACAGAACCCTAGAATAGAGGGACTAATATTGTCATTTGGCCTAAGTGGAATAAATATAAAAAGGAAAATTAGTCTCATTTGAGACTTATCTAGGCTCTTAAGAGATTACCTTAAGGTGAAGAAAGGGTTTGAGAAGAAAAGTAGAAGGTGCCAAGATCATCTCCAATTGAGTTAATTTAAGGGTATTGTGGTGATTATTAAGGTTAAGAGACCTTCAATTTCATACCCCTAATCACGTAAGCAATTTCCCCAATCTTTGTAATTAAGGTCTTGAACACAAGAGGTTTAAAGTAGTTTTAGAAGATGCCCAATTCATTAAAATTAATAGTTATAGTCTTTAATTAAGTGTAATTGTTGTCTAGGAAGCTTAAGGAAGTGGTGGCTCTTTTGATAGAAGTCCTTGGAATATTTTAAGGTAAGTATAGTGGGTTAATGCATTATCATAATGGATATGATTATTTGATTATGTTATAGTTGTTGGAGTTTGTAATAGTTAGCTTGGATCCATAGCTTTACATGTCAAGTAGTGTAAATACCCATTTTAAGGTATGTATTCATGTTATAGATGCTCCATCAAATTCTTATGTATTGTTATAGTTTTATTTGCATTTGACCCATTTACTTACTAAGCAATTGCTTATGTTATAGTTGATGACTTTTGTAGGTCCTAGCAAGGAGGATAAAGGTAAGACTCAAGTGTAGGATGGATTTTGCTTGAGCTCTAGTTGAGCTTGTCTTTTGGAACCAAGGCGTTAAAGTTGGAAGCCCCAAAAAGTCAAGTTGTTTTGGTATATTTTCAAGTGTCTTGGTCTCCTCTCCGTTAGTAATTGTTATTATGTTTAAGTTCTCTAAATTATTAAATCAATGTGTCAAGTTATTGTAAATATGGGTCATGGAGCTAAAATGATGTTTGGCATAAAGCCGATTCCTCATTTTAAAGGTTAAAGTGTTGGGATTGTTAGTAATAGTTGCTCTTATATGAGTCACTAGTTGTCTACAAGTTTTGTGGAAATGGTTAAATGGTATGTAGTTTTATTGAGTTAAAGTGCAATAAATCTGCACAAAATGTGCAGGTCTTAGTTCCTGACGGCGTCGCATATAGAACCTGACGCCGTCGCATTTTTACCAAAATCTTTCTGAGCCGTCACGATTATTATCTGACGCCGTCGCAAAATCTTTCTGAGCCGTCACGATATGATCTGACGCCGTCACAAACCCTCGATGCCGTCACGTTTAAAAATAAAATTTCCAGATTTCCTTCTTTCTTTGTCTTTAATAAAAGTTTTAAAATTTCTGTTTTGGGGGCGTAACAATAAGCCGATATGCACACAAACCTTTGAAAACTATTTTTCAAACTTTAACGATGCCACACAAGCAACAACAACACAAACTCTTAACGTACTTAAACATTATCGAGTCAAACATAAACATATAAACTAAGACTTGCCAAACTATTATAGGTCGCGTGACGATACTGTATGCTCCTACCATTTGACTTTACGCTATTTCGAATTGCTTCACTAAGGTGAGTTGGTAGCCCCACTTTTACTCTTTTAACTGTTTTATAAACTCTTTGGGGGAGATACATGCTATAAACTAGAACACAAGTCTTTTCTTAAAATGTATGCTTGCCTGATTATTATTATTATAGCCTAAGTTGTCTGCCAAAAGTCCCCTTCATCATGAACCATTAATCACTTGCGAGTGAACGCAAATATTGTGGATAGTACTATGGGAATTGACGACCCCGACTCGGTTATCAGAAATAACCGGGGCGCACCATATTTGGTTATCTCTATGTAATTGGCTATTACATCTGGGGGGCAATTTTATTACTTACACCAGTAATTAGGTGTATGCAGTTAGTATTGGTGTCATGAGCTTAGTGCATAATAATAATCTCTGTTTTTCTATGGTAATTGTCTTCGAAGCAATTATCATCTCTAACTTGTGTTCAACCATTTACTAAACCTATGAATATCACTCAACCGTTGTGTTGATCTTTTTAAGCATGTTTATCTCAGGTATTAAAAAGGCGATAGCTAACTCTGGAGGCGCTTGGGCATTGGCATGGCATGGTCATAGATGCCTCTGATTTACTTATGGGGACCATATTTTATTTATGGGCCATTTTCCGCAGCAATTCAACCTTTGTAAACTCTATTTTACTACAATAAATAAAATCTTTTATGAAAAATCTACAATTTTACATCTTGTGTCATGACCCAATGGAGTAGCACCCCGGAAACCTTTTCTTCCATTGCAAACCATTTTTGGGGGTGTTACAAAACCCTACAATCAAACTGCATCACCCACCTCACAGAAAGATCATAGAGCTAGCTATCATCCATGAAAGGCATTATCATCTGCAAAAGAGTTTGTTACTTTGGATAGAGAACTACATTTCCTTTTATGCAGACCTACTATGACCATTATTCAAATCCCATCCTCACATACATGATTCAAGTAACAATCTACAAAGGCATTATCCTCTTATCAGAAGCCCAACCATCTTTATAACTCCATATCCTGCATCACCCGTACAACTCTGATTCTTAATCCTCCAAACACTTTGATTCTTACTTCTTAATGCATAATTGGGTAGAGCACAGAAGCCCCATCTTTCATAGCTCTCAAGCTCCTTATCCAAATATGCAATATGACTTATTCTTTACACTATATTCAAAGCCATATCTCTCCATATTATATCCCACAATGCATAAACTTTTACCACTTCTATAGTCTTTTTCACCTTTATACTCTTCAATTGTACCTTTACACTGTCAATAATACTTCTCACCAATACTTCCTCACTTTTGGACTTGTTTATAAATATTCTTCTATTCCTCTCTTGCCACACATAATAAACTGAAGCTGCTACTACCAATCTATTCACAACACTCCAAATTTTGTTTTTAAATGTTTGCTTTGCCAAACACCATATGACCTCAATCAAGTTATTATGTTGAACTCTATAATTCATCTTGTCCCGCATACTCCTCCACACTTTAAGTACATAATCACATGAGCAGAATAGGTGTTCATGAGAATCCATACACACTTTACAGAAGGGGCACAATAAAGTCATGTGTGATCACCAAGCAGCCAATCTATATTAAGTCATTAATCTCCCTTGTACTGCAACCCAAAGAAGAAATGCATGTTTGAGGTTAAATTATTTGAACCAAATCACATGATACCATTCAACCTTATTTCCATTTTCTCTTAAATCCAACCAAATTTGTTTTATGGCGAAGTTTGTTTTATCAACACTATTTGTAATCCAGATAACTTTATCCTCCACATACTCATTCAATGTTGGCACTTGAACATTTTCAAGGCTGTAGAATTTTAAAATCCAATCACTAGGTCATTTCCACCCATCTTCCCAATCATCTCTGCAACAACTGCATTGTCTTCTAATCTAGCATCACATATAGCCCTTTTGTTGACAAAATTTGCTAATGGTCCATTGTTATCCCACTTATCATACCACATATGCACACTAATACCATTCCTCACTTTGTAAAAAGCATGCTCTTTGATCTCGTCTCTTAATTCAATATGCTTCCTCCAACCATAACTATCATTAACTCCGCAATTGATTTCCCAAATACTTTTTTCCTCTAAGTTTTACCACATTAACCCATCTAACCTATAAGGACTCTTTATTATCCATAATTTTCCATAACTGCTTAATCAATAACACTTCATTCCACCGTTTAAGATTTTTATTCCCAGTCCCCCTTGATCCTTAGAATTACAAACAACTTTTCAGGCTATTTTGGCTTTACCTGGAGATATAGGCCTTGACACCACAAGAAACCTTTCAATAATTTTTCAAATTCCTTTATTATTATTGCTGGAACCATATATACCTATGCCCAATATATTTGCATAGATGATAAAACAGATGCAATAAGCTGAATTCTTCTTGCATAAGACAATGTCTTATTCTTCCAAAAACTTATTTTACTTGCTACTTCGTCCACCAAGCTCTTACAATCACCTATACTAAGCCTTTTTGCTAGTAATGGAACAACAAGGTATTTCACAGGGAGTTTTACAATACTAAAAGGAACAACTTGCAATATGTCATCCCTAACATCACTAGGAACGCTTCCAAAGAAAATAGTACTCTTATTGAGATTCGGTACAAAACCAGATACTTGACTGAATTCATCAACTGACTTATTTATCACCTTTATAGACTCCACATCCCCATGGCTTAACACCAGTAGATCATCAACAAAACATAAGTGAGAAAGCCTTAACTCTTTATATCCATAATGATATTTGAATAAAGCAGAGTCTTGGATATTTTACTTAATATAAGAGTCAATACCTCCATGTTCATTGTGAACAAGTAGGGTGAAATGAGATCACCTTGTCTCAACCCTCTGCCTCCTTTAAAATATCTATGTACTTCTCCATTAACATTGATTGAGAAAGCATAAGAAGTTACACATGTTATTATCAACTTAATCATCATAGAGTGACATCCAAATTTAGTTAAAACAACACCAAGGAATTCCCAGTTCACAATGTCATATGCTTTTTGCAAATCAATTTTAAAATCACATCTTTTGGCATAAGCATATCTTGTGTAATGAGTATATTATCTTGACTGTGGCTCCTTGGTATGAATGCACTTCGGTTAAAGCTTACAATTTTTTGAAGCCCCTATTTGATCATGTTTGTTAATATCTTGTTAATGCACTTGTAAATTACATTGCAGCAAGCTATTGGTCTGAAATCAAACATCTTATGGAGAGTTTCCATTATTAAGGATTAAAGAGATAATTGTGGCATTTATTTGACCCGTAGTTCTAAAAAACTCCTTGATAGCTTTACACACATCATCTCCTACCACATACCAAGCCTTTGTTAAGAAACATGAGGTATAACTAGGGGTGCAAACAAGCCGAGCTTTTATCAAGCAACTCGAGCTCGAGATCGAGCTTGGCTCGATCGAGTCGAGCTTTTATCGAGCTCAAGCCGAGCTCAAGCCCAATATCTTGGCTCGAAACATATAATGAGTCGAGCTCGAGCTTTTGATGGCTCGCCTCGAGCTTTTATCGAGCTTTTTCGAGCTTTAAGTAAATAAGGGTTAATTTGAATATTAACCTAATTATAAATAAGTATTCAAGTTATGGAAATCATTTTGCTCAAGTATTCAAGATCTATGAAGCTTATGACGTCTCGGAAATAATATTTTGTTGAACTATTTTAGACATTCGAATCTTAACTAGTATTTACTGATTATGTTTCATTTTAATGTTAGACTTGTTTCATCTTCTTGACTCTTGACTCTTTATATGATTTTATTTATTGGGTATTGTATTGTATTTGTTTTCTTTTCGAGTCTCAAGTCTCAACTCCTTAATCAACCTGTTCAGGAGTTGGAATAGGGGTGTAAATGTGTAATCATATATTTATATACATATATTTGAGATTTTCAAACAAAGCTCGAGCTTTGCTCGAAACTGAATCGAGCCGAGCTCAAGCCTAAATGATTAAAGCTTTACGAGCTATCGAGCCGAGTTCGAGCCTTGTCAAACTCGGGCTTGGCTCGGCTCGGTTACACCCCTAGGTATAACCATCTGGCCCAGACGCCTTATTACTATCAATGTCAAATAAAGCCTCCTCTATCTCAGCATTAGTAATATCTTTCACCATTGACAGTACTTCATCATCATTCAGAGTTGTTGTGAAGATTCTGCCCAACTAATCAAGAGGTCTAACTGGTAAACTTTTGCCCAAAAACATCTTAAAATGTTCAACAAATTGCTCAACTAATTTTTCTACTTTGTATCTTATCCCATGTTCATCATATACAGTCTCAAATCTGTTTTTACGTCTCATATTTCTTAACATTCCATGAAAGAAAGTTGTGTTCTTATCTTCCTCTTTAAGCCAATTAATATTGGCTTTTTGATATAACAATTTCAGCTCATCATTTGTTACAGTAACATACTCTTGTAATTTTTCAGGCATTTCCCTTTTCCTCACATAATGAGGATCCTTATATACATCTTTCTGAGCAGTCTTCAATTCGGTTCTTAAATTGGTTACTTTTTTAAAAAGGTTTCGTTTTGCCAATTGAGCTTATTCATAGTAATTTTAAGCTTCTTCAGTTTTTCTACCAGCTTGAGTATTTCATAACCTTCCACACTATCTACCCACTCCTTTTTTACATCTGTAATAAATTCCTCTTTATCTGCAATAAAGTTTGCAAATCTAAAATTTGTTGGTTTTTTATCCAACCCCTCTGGAACACTTAAGATTGCAGGACTATGATCAGAGACAAGGTAAGGTAGGAACATTTCATAAGCCTTTTGATAGACTTGCAAGAATTTTTCATTTATTAGAATCCTATATAGCTTCTTCAAAACACCACACTTTTGATTTTCAATGATTTAATCTAGGTAAAGAAAAATCCAAAACTGCTTATTTCTTCAATCTCCAAACTGTTTATGCAATGTCTTAAATCTTTCATATCATTAATTAAAACCGACCCTCCAACAGAATGCTCATTAACTCCCAAAGCCACATTAAAATCTCCCATTATAACCCAAGGGTTGGAATCAACAATACTTTTATGAACTTGCAAATCTTTTCATAATACTTTTATTTCACCCTTAAGTTACTTGCATAGACAATACTACAATAAAAAAATTTATCCTCGAATAAATTTTTTTATCCTCTTCTGAATAGTATCAACTAAGCAAATGATATATTGTTTGGATGCATGAACAATCATAACATTCACCACACTGATATTCCACCCAACTACTATTCTACAACTATTTTGACTGAACATAAAATTAGACCTCTATTCCCACCAATTAAAAGAAAATAAAAATAAATAAATAAATAATCAACAAAAAACTATCACATACTGACTTGACTTTAGAAATGAGAATTCTTCAAATGAGTCTAAAAAACAGCACAAATATGAAAATCTTGTTTATACAGTGTTAACTATTAATCTTAAGAGAAAAAAAATTTGTAACTCTATTTTTCCTGTAAAACATTTGGAAAACTTTGAAGTTTGTGCGCATTTTATTGTGTGCTTTTTAAAAAGGGCAAATTATCTGAATACTCCAGTTGCCTAACTAATTTACCCCAAATGTCCCAAAATTTTTCTACTTCTCTAAATACCCCATGGGCAACTCTCCCATTTCAATATTTGGGCAACTCTCCCATTTCTTTGGGCCCACCTTGTACTTACATAATACAAATGTAATAGGTGATTTATTGGGCAACTTTAACCCACTTTTTTGGTCAACTGACATTTTTTGTCTTTTAGTAAAAAAGTAAAGTCTTTTTTTTTATTAAAAAATACATATATCTTAGGCAACTTGGTCCACACATATGTACGTTTGAGCAACTCATTATAAATACAACTTTATAAAATACAAATACACCTTTTATATTCCAAATTATACTTCCCCAAAAACTTTTTATAATCCTAATACACCTATTTTCTTAAATACAAAATACAAATACATTTCTGCTACTAACACATCAAACACATAAAACCTTCCCACTCAAACTCAAATCAAATTGCTTGTATTCTCCTTCTCAAACTGAAACTCAAACCTTCCTTCTCAAACTGAAATTGAAAATCAAATCAATCGTTCTGCTTCTCTACATTTTTTTAAACCCAAGCCCTAATCCAACTGCTTCCCACTCAAGCATTCCACTTCTCAAGAATCCAACGACGAAAATGTTTGATGCAAAGCTAACGGTGAGATCTAGACTAGAACATATTGGTACAATTAAAGCTTCATTGAATGTCAATAGAACCAAATTGTTTAGAGACACTGTGTTTGGCCCTTGGTTAGATTTTCCTAAATATTCCCCTGACCACCACTTGTACAATTATTTATATCAAAATGCTGTTGAGGTGTCTAAATTCAGTGATTGTTGTCCACCTCTTACTTTTGTAATAGGTGAGAATGTTTTTTGATTTTGGCCATGAACAATTTAGTCTTCTAACTGGGTTTCGTTTAGGTCCTGTAGATAAAAAAAAAACTGACCACGGGCATTTTGTTAAGGGTTTAAGAGATAGTCCTTTTTCTGATCGTTTGTTTCCCGATAAAAAAAGAATTAAGAACAAAAAAGTTAAGGGTGATGACCTTTTGGCGTCGGTGAAGTCGAGGCAAAGGTGGGATGATTTATCCGATGAAGATGCTGTGAGGGTTGGTTTTTTGGTGATTGCCACATTTGTATTTATTGGTCGGGAAGGAAGGTTTAATGTTCCTGACCATTTGCTAAAGAATGTTGAGGATTTTTCTGTATGGAATGAGTATCGGGTGAATACATGTGGGCCCATCTGTATAAAATAACGGTGAATGTTGTTCCTAGGCATCTCGAGGCAGAAGCAAAGAAGGCCGTTCCAAAAGATCCAAAAAAAGAACAAACATACACTTTGTATGGATTTGTATGGGCATTGTAGGTTAGATTTTATTTGTAACATACATTATTTGTGCTTGTATATATTCTGATGGTTATTCTAAATTAGGTGTTATATGGTAAACTTGTTGATTGGTTTATGTTGTAGTTGTTCCTTAGGCATTGGTTTTAAATTTGTGGAACATAAATAAGTAGAATAGTCATCCAGGCATTGGCATTGTTCCTGCTGCGTTGTTCTGTAGTCATTGTTCCTTAGACATCGTAAGGCTTGGTATATATTTAAGGATGTTATGGTTGATGGTTTCACACTAGAAATCGATTTGTAAACGGTCACGAGTAAACATAGAAACGTTAGATAAAACCACTGCCAATGTTGCTGCATCCACTGCTAGTTCAGAAGAAACCACTGCTGCAACTAGATCTGATGTAATTCTATCCCCTGTTACTTCAGATACACCCACTGCTATCCTAACCACTGCCACTATAATCACAACCACTATAATCCAAAGACAAAGGAAGCTGAGAAGGAGGTTGCTAGTACATTGCTGAATCTAAAACAATCTCTACCAATCCCTGAACCCATAGTTATACTTAAACCAACTGGCCCCACCCCTTAACAATAATTAAAAAAACATAGTTATTATGTTGGAATCACTCCTAAACTAGAATACAAGTGTTAGTATTTAATATGTAATAGTTAGCTTAATTATGGCTTTTATGTTAGTAATCAAGGCTAGGCTCATGTAGAAAGCCCATGAGCCTATGCCAAGCCCAATAAGTAAAGGATGGGAACTTGGTGTGTTGCCCTAGTTCCCTCCTATAAATAATCTTGTAAACTCCCATTTGGGGGTTGGTTGTTCATTTTATCATTTCACTCCTACGCATAACTTGTCTCATTCATACGTGTGTGTGTGTTAAGCGCTCAACCGATCATCTTATCTATCTTTCTTACATATTGATGCTTGTGTTACAAACATGGTGACCTAACAGTGGTATCAATCGCCAAATAGTTGGGTGAAAGGTTTTGTTTTTGAAGTTTTGTGTTTTACGCGTAAAGCTCTAGGTTTCAAAACTTTCATACGCATAAAAACTCATCTTTCTTCACTTTCAAATCCAATATTCTTGTACTTTTAAGGTTATTAGGTGTTAAAGGTTAAGTTTTTGGCAAAAAGTTTCAAACTTTACGTGTATTTCTTCGTTTTTAAGCTTGATTTCATTCGTGTAGCTGATTCTACGCGTAAGGTGTATTTAAGTTTTGGATCATCAAGTTTCACACTTATGTGTTATTTTGGTGATATTGAAGCTATCTCATCACGAAAATCTGGTTTAGAAACACTTTGGGCTAAAATCTCAGTTTTTGGAAAATCCTACGCGTAACAAAACCCTAAAGTTACGCGTAAGTTATCCGTGGTTTGATCTTCAGTTTTCTTGGTTTACTCAGTGTTTTCTTGCTTGGATAATCCTGAAAACACTTCGAATTTGGATATCTTTTACACTGAGATTAGTGTAAAGGATTTTTTGGGCAAAACCCTAGTTTTACGCCTAAGCATAAAAGCTTACGAGTAAAAAATCTTACAATCTTACGCCTAAGCATTTCCTACGCATAAGCACGTCTTACGCCTAAGGAAAACTTACGCATAAGTTTCTTACTGCTAAGTCTTTAGTTTACGCATAACCTAAGGTTTTACTAACCCTACGCGTAAGCTACTCCTACGCGTAAGTATTCTTCTTACGCGTAAGTTTGGTGTTTTTACGCCTAAGGTTTTCTTTGCCTAAGCTTGGTTTCTACGCCTAAGGACTCTTCATCAACAAAGTTTCATTCGAATACAAAGATCCATTTTACAACACAAGTTTCAAGATGTCTCAACCACCATACTCTAACTACTTTCCTCATGTGTATCCTCAACAACAACAACAACAACTCAGTCAAGAACAACAACAATTCAATCTACAACAACAAGTTTATCAACAACAACATTTTCCACAACAAGGAGCAATTCCACCACAAATGGTTCAACCACCACCTAGTCTTCAAGTACAACCTTACACAAACTTTAACAATCAACATTCATCCAGTAATACTATGAAGGAACCGTCTTGGTTTGCAAAGATGTGTGAAGCTTTAAGTAGCCAACAATCCATTCATGAGGCTGGATCACTTGATAGTCCTCCAATGCTCACTCCCGAAAACTACGATCAATGGGTGATTAGGTTCTTTAGGTTTTGTGATCTAAAGAAGCCACATGGAAAGTTCTTAAAGAAGGTTATCATGGAAGGTCCATTTCAGATGCCTAATGTCATTACACCCGGAGATCCAAATGCTACTCCACCAAGAGGTGATGTCACCAACATTGCAACTCTTTCTGACATTACTGCTAATGAACTTCTTCATTTCGAAGCCGATGAGCTAGCAATGCAATACATCCTTTTGGGATTACCCAATCCGATCCTTCGAAGTGTTGATGCTCAAAAGACTGCTAAAGCAATGTGGGAACATATTCATCTTCTCATGGAAGGCACTGAACTCAATCAAGAAGACATGGAATCAAAAATCTACTTGGCTTATGAACACTTCATGATTGAACCTGGGGAGACATTAGAGTCTTATCATCATCGATTTTCAGACATCATCATGACTTGGACAAACACAACATAATTATGCCAAGAATTGCAGTCAACACTAAGTTCCTGAGTAGTCTTGGTCCTGATTGGGAAAAGTATGTCATCTTCATCCGTCAAGCAAAGAATCTTCATCATGCTACATACGGATTGTTGTACGACTATTTGAAGCCTCATCAAAAAGAAGTTGACAAAGAAAGGGTTATCCGTGGACAAAATGTTTCACCCTCACTTTCGGATAATCAACAATTAGCTTTGTGGGCTCAAGCTTGTTATCCTCAATTCCTGACCTTACAAACTGTATTCACAAATCCTCCACAACCCACTGCTCAACCAACTACAACAATCACCCCATATGATCCATCAAAGCAACAATCTCAAGAAACTCAATTGGTTCCATACAACAACAATGATCAAGCATTTAAAGTGAATCCAATGAAGATGCAGAAGCTTTCAATGCATTGCAACAAGGGTTTGTCATGATTGTTAGAGCCTTCGGCCGATACTCTAACAAATCCAACAATCACATTCGTACCTCATCTAACACAAGGAATCAGGCTGTTTGATCTCGTTTGTTCGTGAGTGGTGAATAAACACAATATCAAAATATCAAATTAACCATAAAATCCGACAAACCAACCTTTTAGGAAAAGGGTTAACATGCCAAATCTTACGGGTGTGATAAAAGTGATACCGGAAAAGCGATTTCCCGGGTCGTGTCCCAACGAGGTGTGAAATTGACGGTGTCGTTGAGTTTCGTGAATTGGACTTGAATTGGTTAAATGAATTTTGGATTTTGATTTCGTTATTCTACAAAATAAAGAACTGGAATGAAAATTAAGCACGTAAAACATTGTAAACACTAAATAAACTACTACTAAGCCTAAGGAACAATAAAACGATGCTAAACTACATCCTAGGGTGCTAAAATGCAAAAACGCGAAAAATCGGGAACGCACCAAGCCCCGAAAGTGAAAAATAATGCAATTTAAGTCCTACGAGTGCAAAACTAATTTTCCTACATTCTGAATGACTAAAAATAATTTTAGAAAAAATCCGGGTATTTTTTTGACTTTTATTTTATTTATTACGAATTAAAAACGGTTTTAATCTAACTAAATGATAAAAAAAATACTAAACTATTTTGGAAAAATCTGAAAATTTTATGAAAACTACTTTGAATACTACTGGATTTAAGAAAAATAAAAAACTTGCCTATTGCTATTTGGAATCAGCAATTAAAAACCTACATAAGCTAATAAGCTAAAAACTGCAAAAACTACCTTAAATATTAATTAAACAAAAAAGAAACCAAGAAAGATAAGGAGCAGAGATGGTAGCGAGATGGGTATTGTGTGCGTGAGACACGAGCAGGTCACTGTTTTGAATCCAGCTACTGTCCTTCTATTTTTTTTTTCTTTTTTTTTTGGATTTTTTATTGCAACTGAACAAGAGATAAAATAAGCTACTGTTTAAATAAAAACTAATCTTATGAACTGGGAAATAAGCTGCTGTTCAGCAGATAAGAAAAATAAGGAACATAAGCTAAAAAATAAGCTAAGGGCTGTTAAAGGCTGTTTGGGACAGGAAAAAAAAGCAACAAAAAGCTTGCAAAAAGCTAATCAAAAGACTAAAAACTAAGCTCCTAATCTACTCAACCTAAAGAGCACTAAGGGGGGACAAAATAGCAAACAAAGTAAACATCAATAAGCTAAGATGAACACAATCCTAATGCTACCTAATATAACTATCTAAAAACAACTAAGGGTCATCAAAATAAGCACATGATTAGTCAAATAAGCCAACAAAAAGAACCTGGTCTGCTGTTGCTGCACTACTGCTGTTGTTGCAGTCCCGAATAGTCCAAAGTGGTGCTTTTGAGCTTATTAATAAGCCACTTAGAGAAGACTTTAGCACCTGAGCTTATAAGGAGATGAAATCCACCTACCTACCTACCATTTGCCCCTATAGCCGTCCGATGGGGAGCTTATACAAGCTCATTAGGAGCGGTTGAAACAGCTCTTGCGGGCAGAAGGGCTGCTGATGCAGATCAGTTTTGACAGTAAACAGAAACAAAACTTTTTTGGAAATCTGATTCTATGACTGAAACCTTAAACAAATAACTTGCAAAAGACCTTAAAACTGATTTGAGAATAAAAATGGGTCAAACTATGAATTTTTGACCCATAAACAAGACTATTCCAAACACCATTTTAGGGGCAGTAAAACAGGATTTTATATATATATATATTTTTTTTTCTGAAGCAGAAAGATTTAAGAACTAAAATGAACTGATTTTTTTCTTAACAAAAGAAACTTCAAACATGACCTTTAAACAAAATGCAGAATACCATAGATAAATAAACATGTACAAGAAGTTAAACTACTTAAACTGAAGTGAATCTGGGATTAAGAAAGAAAACAGAATTCAACTTGTATTGACTGAAATCAAATTACATTTAAATTAAATTGCAAGAAAAGTAAAGTGGGACTAGAACAATAATTTCTAGACTAGTTTTTACATTATTCCTAAATCCCTATTTATACTAAAAAGTAATATGTCTTCCTCTCTCTTCTCTTGTGCTTCTTGTATGAGTGTAAACAAACCAAAACACTCCTTGTGTGCTTTCTTGAAATTTTCCCATCCATCCAAGAGTTAGGTACCATGGAGAGATAATCTGAGCCGTTTGAGAGGGCTTTTGTGCCAAAGATTGCCAAGGTGGCAATGGCATCTCGTGACAATGTCTTGGGGAGAGGACTCAGTGGGGTTTGAGAAGTGGGTTGACTGGGTTTTAGGGTTTTGTGTGGATAAAGTGAAGAAGACAGGAGGGAATAGATGGAATAAAAACGTTTTTATTGTTTTGGTGGGGGTTCAAAGGTTTGGTTTATTTTTTTGTGAAAAGGTTTTAAAAGTAAAATTTGTATTTTGTAGTTTTAAGGTTTCTTTTGTTTTTTTTTTTGTTTTTTTTTAACTAAAAATAATTGGATTTAGAAAAATAAAATTTTACAAAAGTGGGTTTTTAAAATAGATTTTGATTAAAAGGTGTTTTGAACATTTTTGGTATCTGGAAAAGGTAAAATGGGATTTTTGGGTTCGGGATAGGTTTTAGGTTGTTTTTCCCCCTGATCTCTCTCAAAACGTGTCTCGGGCTTCAGAAATGTAGAAAATTGCTTCCCGGCTATGTATTGACTGCACTTTTTCCAATTTCAGCTCGATTTATCCCGTTTTCACTCTGTTTTCAATCATTTTTTACCTGAAAGACATAAAACACACTCCGAGGATATTTTAACATATTTTGAGCATATTTGGGTGTTTTTAGTCATTTTTGAGGTCTTAGGTGGGTAAAAACGATGAGTGAATAAGCACTCATCACTGTTGTTAACAATGGACGTGTTGAAGTTCATAATCGTGGTAATGTTCGTCAGATGGGCGGTGGTCAAGGGTTTCATGCTATGGGAATGAATAACATGGGTGCTCCACCGAGAGCTCAAGTGGTTGAACAGGGTAATGCTCAGAATGGGATTAATGGTCTTCGTTGCTATAACTGTAATGAGAAGGGTCACCTGGCTAATGCATGTCCAAAGCCGAGGACTAGAGGCAGTGCTTATCACAAGGAGGCTTTACTCTTGGCTCTCAAGGACAAAGCTGGCGGAACCCTCACAAACAAAGAACAAAGCTTTATGGCAGATGCAGACTCAGATGATGATATGGAGGACTTGCAGGCTAATGCAGCAGTTATGTTGATGGCAAACATGCAAGAACTCTACATGAGTGACACAGGCCCAGTGTATGACACTGACGGCTTGTCTCAGGTACCAGATCAAACCATATTCATTACTGATATGATATCTCCGCCTATATCTGCATCCGACGAGGATCAGACTGTTCAACATGAGCCGTCTACATCTCATTCCGATGATAATCAAATAGATCCCGTAGTTATATTTGACGATTAAGATGACCTTATGGTTCACATTGATAATCAAGTTGACTCTGTGGTTATACTTGAGGATCTGACTAATGATCATGTTGAGACTCACGTTGAACAAGCTGAACTTCCGTCTGAGCTCATGACCTTACTTAAAGACCAAGAATCTCGCCTAGAAATATGCAAGGACCTCAATAAGCAATTACACACTAAAAATGCACTGTTAACCAGGGATATTGAATGCTTAAAAAGGCAACTCAACGTTTTTAAAACTCAAGAAAAACGTGAACAAGGTTTTGAAGTCGCTTTTGCTAAATCACATCAAAACGAAAAATCACAAGTACGACAGATACGTGATCTAGTCGCATCCAAGAATGCTTTGTTGTCTCAAATAGAACAACTGAAACATGATCATAAACAACAAATTAACGCTCTTACTTTGGAAAATCAAAAAGCCATGGCTGAGTTGTTAACTTGTCAAAAACAGTTCTCGGAATACAAAAAGCATTCAACGAAACGAATAGATGCCTATCTTGAGGAAATTGTCGACTTACAAAACAAAATCAAAGAGTTTCGAAATGTTGTTTATAAACATGGTGAATCAATCACAATGATTCAAAAGTTTACTTTTAATCCAAATCCAAATGGATATGGACCGAATCTTGCTGATTATAAACCTAAGTTTTCTAATAGAGCATTCAAACCAAATCCTGAAGTTTACAGTGCAGAACATAGAATTGATGATTCCATTATGAGTGTTGTTGAATACAACCGTCAAGAGGAATTAGATGCAGAAGACGAGAGTCGATCAAAATTAAAAAATGTTGTTTATAACAAACCATTTAACTATTCAAAAGCCGTCACTTTCGTTGCACAAAATAAATTTTCTACCACACCTTGGGTTATCACACCTACTTCTGAGGGTCCCTTTTCCAATACTGTACAAATCAATGGTCCTTTACCTTCACTCGGTGAAATAAAATCATTAGCCGAAAAATGTAAAGTTATAAAATATTTTGAAACATTTATTTCGGACATCAAACTTTTGGAACGTGAAATTGAATTTCATTCTGTACAAATCAATAGTTATAAAGGGATCGTTGCTATTAAGCATATTACTCTTTCGTCAAAATGGGACTACACATTTCTCAAGAAAATAGTGGTCAAACGACAAGACGAAGAGGACTATCACTTCTATGAAGCGGACTTTCAGAGAATGTCTCTCAACGACATTGAAGATATGTATCTTGCCAAGGTACAGGGACGAATGCGACATTTCTGTGGAAAACTAGAAGGGGGGGGGGGGGTTGAATAGTTTTGCCAATTAAAACTTCCTTTTTAACTATTTAGATCGACTTATGTCAATCTATTTGGATGTGTGTGTTGGATGTTGATAAACAAGCATGTAAAGGCAAGTAATGAAAAGATAAGAGTAAGAAGCACAAAACCACAACGCGAGTATTTATAGTGGTTCGGCTACAAGGACACCTTCCTTGCCCTACTCCACTCCCCGAGTCATCAACTCGAGAGTTTGTAAACACTACACCAATCTCCTTATGGCGGAGAAGCCTTCACAACGTCGCCTACCCTTTTTCCGGTGCTAGGCTAACCACCGGGTTCTTTCACTCCAAGGTGAACCACACCTACACAACGTCGCCTACCCTTTATAAGGTACTAGGCTAAGTACCTAGTTCTTTCACTCCAAGGTGAACTACACCTTCACAACGTCGCCTACTCTTTATTAGGTACTAGGCTAAGCACCTAGTTCCATTGCAATGGAGGAACTACTACCACACTACACCAACGACTAATCCCAAAGGAGATCTACTCCTTTACAACATCATCAAGGATATCAATATCCTTGAATCTAATACTAGTCTATCTTGTACATCGAAACACATCATATCGAATGTACATCTAAGGCACCTTTCACTAATGCCTTTGACTAGATCTACAAGACACCCTTCACTAATGTCTTGTGTCTTGACTTCTAAGCACCTTTCACTAATGCTTCTAGTCTTGACTTCTAAGCACCTACCACAAGTGCTTATGATATAGACGATAGATACCCTTCACTAATATCTTCGTCTTGACACTTGAGACATCTTTCACTAATGTCTTCAACACTACACTTCTTAGAAGAAAGAAAGGAATCATCAACAAGAAGACTTCAGTAGCCTTGATGATGAGGAAGCATGGCAACTCATGGACTTGAGCTTGCTCGACTTCAAAGGTGGTGATCGAGGAACCTAAAAGATCACACAAAAACAAAACTACAAACATAGATCTCTTGGATATGAGGTTAGTGAGTTTTTAACTCAGGGAGAAAGTGTGTTAGAAAGGGTTGAGAAACAATGAAGAAATGGCTCACTATTTATAGAAGAAAAAATCTATTGTTCCCCGGATCCCACGGATCCCTTCCACAAGGGATCCGTCTAGCGTTAAGCTAGGGATCCGTGGGACGCTCCTTTTTACCCATGGGTTTTTTGGTTATGGATCATGGGTCATGGGTTGAACCATGGATCTTTAGCTAGATACAACGTATCTTTTGAGTGCAATGCACTTGGTCACTTGGGTATGGGTTGATCCATGGGTTATGGATATTATCCATGTATGATAGAAGCATGATGTCATGCAATGGGTTATGGGTCAAGCTCCATGGGTCATGGGCTTTGGGTTGTACCCAACTACATTCAATGTATTTGCCCAATGGGTTGTGATACTTAAGTTTCTACCCATTTATATTACCCATTATACTACATAGTAGTTATGTGTATATATTGCCCAAATATGTAAACACTAGTTGTTGTACATATGTAATATTAAATCATAAAACCACTTATACTTGTTTTAGTGTTTTATGTGAAAATGTGAATATGTTAGAAACTATTAGTTCAAACCCTTTACGTATTTTATTTGTTTCGTTAACATGATTTTACGTTTGTTATCGACAAAACATTAGAAGATCGTAAAATATAAATAAACGTTTTTACGGCTTATTTGTATTAACAATCTCCCCCTTTTTGTTGATGACAAAACATAAAATTATTTTAAGGAAAAGCTAAAATTCGTAAAAGTTTAAATTTGTAGTTTTACTTTCTTCTCCCCATTTTTGTCGAAACAAAAAGAGCTTCGAAAGAAAGCAACACATTGTTTTTAAGAAAACCATGTGAAAGAAATAAAAAGAAAATAGTGAGCAAGTAACGGGAAAGGATCTCGTCTTTACTCCCCCTTGACGAGTCCATCCCTATGTAAGGGCGTCAAGAAAGTGATACTAATCTAGTTTGTTTGCAAGTAAGTTTGCAAAAGATTTCGTCTAAGTGACGAATGTGCTCCCCCTTGATGATTGCAATTTTGCAAGAGGATATCACGAAATGTAAACCTAATATTGCAAGTAATTTGCAATGTATTGCTTTGATATAAAGCTCCCCCTAGCTTTAGGATGTCAAAGTCTTCATGTGTAAATTGAATAACTACAAAACAAAGGTTAGACAACAAGCATAATTCACAATTTCCTGCAAATGTGGTCCAAGTTAGTAGAAAATAGTTTTCTGTCACACGGATCCCACGGTTCCCTCCTAGTAGGGATCCGTCTAGGCAATTCTGAGGGATCCGTATTAGCTGATGATTAATTTCAGCAAAGGTGATATAACAAGTAATGTTATTACAAAAATGAGATATGAATACAATGTAATCATATGCTCAGAAATATAACAAGTAGCATGTAATTTCATTTAATAAAACTAGAGTTATGATATACATGACTCTAAAAACTAAGAAAATAAGAAAATACATGACTAGGAATTTCTAGACCAACTATCTCTTGATGTTAGGACACTACTAAAATCTTCTAGCTCAAGTTTTGTTTAGGTTTAATCTCATCGAAACGTTCGAGGAGATGATAGAACATGAAACGTTGGTCTTCTCATACTTTATGTATCAAACTTTCAACATGTTGACAATGATAGCAATCTTTGTCATGGCTAGGTAGTGGTGGTGGAAGAAATGAAATGGCTTGATGCGAAGGATCAAGTGAAGCGGCTTGTGGAGCTTCAAACGATGAAGGGATTGGTGGAGGCGCATTTGAGAATGGCTCGACCAAGAATGATGGTGGTGGTAGAGAAGTGTCAACTTCCATATGGTCGGGTGGTTGACTTTGATGATTTCTCATAATCCAAATAGGATTATATGATGGAAACGGCGAAAAGGAAGCCGGAGCAAGTGTTGACTCAACACCTTGATTTTGTACCATTATTCCTCCTAATGAGGAGAATGTTGTCGGCGGAGGCGGATGAGACGGCCTAGGAGGCAAATCCTCTAAATTGTAGAGGTGTGGTGATGATAGTGGAGATGTAAATGAAATAGCTCTAGGAACCAATGGTGATGGTTTAGTGGAGATGATATTGTTTGGCCTAGGAGGTATGGTGGTGTTTGGCATAGGTAGTTTTGTGGGGTACTATCCTTTTAGGAATTGGTTTGATTGGTTGAGGAAAGATCCTATCATTGGTTGTCTTGACCGGAGATGATTCGGTTGAGGAGATTTCGTGTATAACACGAGCCTTTTTCTTGGGTGGTTCTTTGGTGGATAGGTTACTACTTGGAGTTTTCCTCATGATGAGATGACTTCAAGAGGTTTGTAAGGGTTTCTAGAGTGCTGAAAGTTAGGATGAAGGTGATGACTATGGAAGTCCTAATAATGTGGTTTATAAACCAAGAGATTTGGCAAGTGCATTTAAGCCTTAAGCCACTAAGATTCATTGGAATGTGATGATTAACATGCACAAGAGTCAGCTTCAGAGTTTGTACTGATCTAGGAACTCATTTAAGATGAGATTGAGTGTTTGAGTTAGAAAGATGAGTTGAAATGATTGTTTTAGCAAGAATTGACATAAATTGTCATCCGGATCCCACGGTTCCCTCATCAGAGGGATCCGTCTAGGCTAATCCTAGGGATCCGGCTCTCAGCAGCTATGAAAGAGTGGAAATGATGTTTCTAAGATCTAAGATCTATATCATATTGAGTGTTTCAGTCCTCCTAAGTGTCTTAAATGTAGGGGTGCTTAAGTACTTGAAGGTAATGAGTGATGTAGCTAATGATTGTCTTTTATGGGAAGATTTGGAACTTTCATGAGTACCAATGGATGAGAAAGGATGACACTAAAGATGAGAGTGTCAATTGAAGCTAAATGATCCTAGAGATCAGGTTGTGACTTAGGATAGTGTTTTGGAAAATATCCTAAAGGCTTTGAGGTGGGAAAACTAAAATTTGATCAACTTTGATCAATTTTGAGGTAAGGATGATTTATGATCAATTTTTCCATAATCGAAAAGATTTCTAAGACTAGATGTGAGGGATCAAGTGAAAAATGAAGTGTGAGTTTAAGAGCGGAAGAGTAATGGATTAAAAGTGAAACGATAGATCTACAAGCGTCTTAGAGTGTGATCTAGGTGAGTTGAGTAGGAAGGATCTACCTATCTTGATAAGGACTTAATTTGCCTTAAGAAAATATGTTTAGCTTAGTGTGAGGTGTTCTAAGGATATGTTTGAAATATAATGCTTGCAGTTGCATTTTCTGTTTGCCGGATCCCACGGTTCCCTAAGTGTAGGGATCCGTCTAGCACAAACTTTGGGATCCATCCATCTGCTCAGCAGAACCTTTACTAAAGGTATGCAATGATCTTGACAATGCATTATATTCCAAGGTTAGTTTAAAGGGGTTCTAACACTAAGATATCAAATGTAAGATGTTTTATTTCATGAGGGAAATAGGATTACATTGATAAAGCACGAATACAAGAGAATTGATCCTATTTTGAAATACTACTAGGTTTCTTGAGTGTCTTTGCTAGGAGGATCATTACGTGATTGATGAGTGTTAGTGGAATCAAGAATGAAGAAAGTCTTCATGAGAGATATGTTTAGCGGTTCCATCATCTTGTTCACAAGTACGTACAACGGACTTTGAAATTGAGGATGGAAGTGCATAACGTTGTGATAGAGACGTGTCAAGAACATTCCATAAGGGATGAGTTTATTCTTGGAGCCTTGAAGATTTACAATTCGCCTTGCGAAGAAGTAGGCGAGATTGTATGGTTGTTGTGTTAGCAAACAGTACAACATGTGAGCACAACAAGCGGGAAGGATTTCTCGATTTCCCCTAAGACTCCAAACATTCTCACGTAGGATGAGTGCAAGAGGCTTGTACTCTTCTTGGATGTCCCGTGTGAAGATAATGTTTGGATCGGAGTAATATGGTCGAGGTTTGCATATTATGCGATTTAAATCTTCCGGGGAGGGTATGTGTGAACAATATGGACTATTTTCTTCACGAAAGTTGAAGAGAGAATCAAGAGACCAATCTTCGGTGAAGGCACATTGTCCATGATTTGGAATCCGGAGGATGTGAGCAAAATGCCCAAGGGTTAAAGTAAACTTTTGGTTTTTGATATAAAACCAAAGAGACAGAGAGCGATCCTCGTTACGAACGAGTTCAACTTGACGGAAGAATTCCATTATGAACCTTGGAAATATCTTCTCGTTGATTTCAAGAAGACATTCTAGTCCTATGGCTCGGAAGGAGGTATTGATACCTGATAACGCTACACGCGTCGTTCGGGGTCAAAGGAACTTCCTTTTCTTCGAGCAAGTTTTATAACACCCTAGGCAGTGAACCTAATCGTTGTAGTGTAGTATTAGGGTAAGCCACAGGTATTGATATCGTTCTCTAGGGGAATAGTGTCGTTAGGCTGAAGTGTATGTCGATTTAAGTCTAAAGGTGAGGGATGATTATTTTTGTATTTTTATATTTTATGAATCTCGGTTTTGGAGGGGAGGGTGGAATTAGTTTCTAGTCAACTATCCCAAAAGATACTAACTAAATTATGGGTCTACTAGGAACGTGAAGCGTATCTACTTATGATGTATTACTCCTTGCTAGCTATCCAATTCTACCTACTGAATTGTCACATCCTATTGATGGTTGAATTGTCACGTCCTTATTCTTAACGCGTTGTGTTTTCTGAGGTCGTAAGGTGTGCATTCCCTAACTCTTTAAAGTCACCTTTAAGTGTAGTAAACAAAATCCACTAAGTCATTCATAAACTAACTTTAAGGTTATCTTTGGTTTAGTAAACGAAATCCACCAAGTCATTCATAAACTATCAAAGATTTATCAAGTATTAAACACAACGATAGCCTAGTCGCACTCCTAAGCTAATTACAGTTAAGATAAGAGACAACCAATCAAACAAGAGACAGTAGGGTGCAAGAATTGTAAACTAAACCAATTAGACTCATTGAAATTGTCACACCCCTAATGATGAAGATAGACACAAGCATCACTAAGAAATCAATAAGATCTAATTAATTATATACAAGTTTCATACAATAATAAGCAAACACAAGGTGAATTAGCCAAGCATAATTAATGAAGAGCAAGCAACAATTATGATAATTGAAGACATACCATAGGATTGGATTAACAAACAAACCATTACACGATGTTTATAGAATGTTTGAAACCCTTTAAGTTGCTGGAAAAACACCTACCTAAACCCTAGAATCGGACTTAGGGTTTAGGGCTTACAAAAAGTGAAGTTATAATGTTATATTTATAGGCAGATATCCTGTCGGCAAAGAGTGACGGTGTCACACTTATAGAGTGACAGCGTCACGACCATTTTTCACCAAATTGTAGATTTTCTCGTTCCGGTCGCGTGGGCTTTTGAACCACCTAATTCCGAGTTCGTATGCAAAAGTTATGGCCAAAACAATATCAACTACTTCGCGCGCATGCTGTGATAGTCTTGATCACCTTGTGACGGCGTCACTTTGTGGTTGTGACGTCGTCGGCTTTCTGACGCCGTCAAGTGTAAAAAAGCAATTTGGCTACTGAGCCGTCACAAAAGTTCTCCGACGGCGTCGCAATTAACACCTGACGCCGTCACCTTATGTATTTAGCAGCTTTGAGTGTCTCGATTCTGACTTTGGCCATTTTCTTCGTATATTCGCGCCTTTTCGTCCAAATAAGTGCCATTCCAGCATTTTGCCTTCAAGAGACCTAAAAAGTGAAAAGGAACGATATTAAGCAATAACGGATACAAAAGTGATCAAATAAGGGCTTAAACGACCCCTCAAAAAGGTACCTTTTAAAACCTTATCAAATATCCCTACACTTGGTATTTGCTTGTCCTCAAGCAAATGTGCTTTTAGCCAATTAATTTATAAGTTAGGGGTCATGAAGCATTCGTTCAAAACGGTCCACAACACATATAAGCCCCGCAAAAGTCATAACAAGCACGGAAATTACATACTAGCACCTCACATGGGGTGTTTGGATACTCACATCTCTCTCGGGTGTATATGAAATATAACAAATTGGAAATGGAAGATAAACACTCATTAACCGGTCCTAGTACATAGATTACCATAGGCTTGAGAATAGATCAAACCTCCATCGCTTTGGCGTAAGCACCTAGGAAAGACTATCAAAGAGGTCTTTAAAGGGTTGTAACGTTAGGCTTACGGTAGAGAAACAAAGGGTTTGGTGGGATAGGCTATATAGTTGTGGCAAGTCAAAAATCTCTATGTTAAATGCATACGAAGAATGGCGTTGCTAAGCCAAGACTCGACGCTCTAAACTCTAGCTAACTGAAATAAACAAACATAAATTTAAAGATAGATGCAGGATGGTAGCCCGTATGTTTTTTTTTTTTTTTTTTTTTTTTTTTTTTTTTTTTTTTTTTTTCAATCTATTTTTTTTCTTTTCTCTTTTTTTCGATTTTTTTTTCCATACACTTTTACTCTACCATCCTCTACGGTAACATCAAAATGATAGGGATTTATAGGCACATCCCTACACTTGAGTTTTTATTACTCTAACACTAATTTGACCCGAATTGAAAAGATCAAAACACTTGGGGTACATTATTACGCAAACAAAGGGAATTTGAATTTAACGTTCCCTTCCCGTCATTTCATAAACTTTAACTTTTCCCATGAATCCCAATCGTCCCAAAACTGTATACAAAGGATATGACTTGACTTAGCAACTCATGCAAGAAACCAGATAATTGAACTGAGGGTTTAGGGTGATAACAATAATGCACTAAAAGTGAGTGCATATAGGGTAGGCTAAGGCGATTTGGGTGTATATTTGGGGGTGGGGTGTAAACAATGCTCTTCATTGATATTCCGGAAAACCGAAAAATCACGAGAACCGCGAAAAGGATAGGCTTTGAGGGGTTAACTAGGGGTATCGTGTACTAAAGATGAGTACAACGCAAAGGGTGTGGGGGAATCACTCAACTGATGTGGAAGAAGTAATTATATTACGGGTATCAAACAAGGGTTATCCTAATGCCTCTTATCATTTAGTTATTCCTAACTACACAAGTGTAGTCTTACTAGCGATCTCGGAATGCATCACAAAACAAGTTCTAGAATCTATTATACTACCGGTTCACACTCTAAGCATTAAAGATGAATGCTTTAATTCCTACTAATCTAAGGGCGATCCTCACATTTTGGGTGGAATTTAGGTGGTAAAGGGTTTTTGTGCTAGTCATGCAACTTCCTATTCGTGAGACGCTTTTGTTAAAACTAATGGCCCACTCCTATCTGTCATGAAAAATTTTAAATTTGGTGCCAAAATTATCCTAACCAACATTTTCTCATGGTTTATTACACAAATACAATTGGACAAAGCAAATAATCAAGGATAAACATAGTTTCAAAGTTCCCGTTTTATTTTTCCTCCCTACACTTAAACTGAACATTGTCCCCAATGTTCCCCGAAAGTATCAAAGTTATGATAATGGAAGGTAATTAAAAACGAAAGAAACTAATACTCCCCTGATTAGCTCGGTAGGATCCGTGTGTAGTAGTGGTTAAATCTTTCTTCAAGAAGAATGTATGCGTGAAAAGCTCCTTCCAATCTTATGTTTCTTCTTCTTGATAAATAAAACCTGCACACTTTAAGAAAATAGACAACCCAACGCATCAAACCGAAAAAAGAAAAATCACAGCAAGATGTAATTCCAGACTTAAATAAGATATAATGCTTGTGGAATGGATGTTTACAGAATTTCTGGAAAATTAAGACCTATAAAATTCCAAAAAATTATAAGTAGCTCAGAAAACGAGAAAAAGTAATAAGTTGTTTTTGCTCCTTCCTGACGCCGTCAGGATGCGATCCTGACGCCGTCAGGTTATCATGACAGAAACTGGTCTGCGATTTTCTGGAAAATTTTTATCTTTAAAATCTGGAAAAATTTCCTGCAAAACATCCATTATGACTCGATACAAGCATTTGACTAGAACAAACACACATATATATCTTTTAATTAATTGAAATTCTCATGTTTACGTTTCTTTTGAAAACGTGTGTAATCCTCCCTACACTTATCCCTTATTTAAAATACCTTTATATGTAATTAAGACGAGGTTAAAGACAAAATAAAGCTTTTTTACAAATTTAAACATGAGAATAAACAATCAATAAAAGATATACGACACACAAATGAAAATGAAAAACAAATACACATGGGTTGCCTCCCAAGAAGCGCTTGTTTTTGTTCGAGTCACGAGCCTGACTCTACCCTTATTTAATAGATAAAGGGGAAGTTTTCCCTACACTTAAGTTTAAGTGCGGGTGATAGTAGCGATACACACCCTTAGGGTTGAAATATGCCACGTGAGGTGAAGGGGGTGTGTGAATGGCTTCCTTCATCCTAAAACTACCCGGACTAAATTGGTTGATGGGTGGGTTGGTCAGTTCCTCGTTTATTTAAGGATGGTAGTAAAGATTGAGGTTCCGGTTCATCAACACTATGAAATTCCCTAGAACTAAGAGTAAGACTGAGACTACAAGTATTCAAACCTATATTCTCCAGTTGCGTTTGGTTCAAATGTTCTACCTCCATTGGGATTCCTAAAGTCTCTTCTACTACTTCCGGGTAAGTCACGTGCGGTGTGTATGCCTTAAATGATGGTGGAACTTGTGGGATACCTTGTGGGTCTAGACTTTTCACCTTATCCTCAATCACATCTACATCATCTATATGCTCATCATGTGCTATTTCCTTAAGTCGTGATGAAACCAAACTTAGTAATTGATCCAACTTACGGTTTAATGCTTGGTTGCTTTCCATAATATTTTCACAAATTTGGTCAGTTCTCCTAAGGGCCTTACTAACACTAGTTTCTAAACATGGAGGTTGTTCACGAAAGTCTATCCTAGGTGAAGGCTCATACGAAGCATATGTTTCACTAGATGAGGTGTTTTGTGGGCTTGATGGAATGGTGAAACCCTCAAAAGGTTTATGGACTTGGTTACTTTCTTCCCACCATCTTGAATAATCCGCTTTAGTAATATCATAATTTCTTATGAAAAAACCTAATCGCGAATATAGTGGATTCGCGTTCTCCATAATGGTGAACGAAAGAGTCAATGGACAAGTTTTACGAACAAAGGCACAAAGAAGGGGGATAGACTACAAGGAAGCTAATAAAAAGAAAAAAAAATCTCACTTGATAGGAATCTTGTGAGTAGACCTAAACGAGATAGAAATCAAGCCTAAACAATAACTATTCCCCGGCAGCGGCGCCAAAAACTTGATAACGCTACACGCGTCGTTCGGGGTCAAAGGAACTTCCTTTTCTTCGAGCAAGTTTTATAACACCCTAGGCAGTGAACCTAATCGTTGTAGTGTAGTATTAGGGTAAGCCACGGGTATTGATATCGTTCTCTAGGGGAATAGTGTCGTTAGGCTGAAGTATATGTCGATTTAAGTCTAAAGGTGAGGGATGATTATTTTTGTATTTTTATATTTTATGAATCTCGGTTTTGGAGGGGAGGGTGGAATTAGTTGCTAGTCAACTATCCCAAAAGATACTAACTAAATTATGGGTCTACCAGGAATGTGAAGCGTATCTACTTATGATGTATTACTCCTTGCTAGCTATCCAATTCTACCTACTGAATTGTCACATCCTATTGATGGTTGAATTGTCACGTCCTTATTTTTAACGCGTTGTGTTTTCTAAGGTCGTAAGGTGTGCATTCCCTAACTCTTTAAAGTCACCTTTAAGTGTAGTAAACAAAATCCAATAAGTCATTCATAAACTAACTTTAAGGTTATCTTTGGTTTAGTAAACGAAATCCACCAAGTCATTCATAAACTATCAAAGATTTATCAAGTATTAAACACAACGATAGCCTAGTCGCACTCCTAAGCTAATTACAATTAAGATAAGAGACAACCAATCAAACAAGAGACAGTAGGGTGCAAGAATTATAAACTAAACCAATTAGACTCATTGAAATTGTCACACCCCTAATGATGAAGATAGACACAAGCATCACTAAGAAATCAATAAGATCTAATTAATTATATACAAGTTTCATACAATAATAAGCAAACACAAGGTGAATTAGCCAAGCATAATTAATGAAGAGCAAGCAACAATTATGATAATTGAAGACATACCATAGGATTGGATTAACAAACAAACCATTACACGATGTTTATAGAATGTTTGAAACCCTTTAAGTTGCTGGAAAAACACCTACCTAAACCCTGGAATCGGACTTAGGGTTTAGGGCTTACAAAAAGTGAAGTTATAATGTTATATTTATAGGCAGATATCCTGTCGGCAAAGAGTGACGACGTCACACTTATAGAGTGACAGCGTCACGACCATTTTTTCACCAAATTGTAGATTTTCTCGTTCCGGTCGCGTGGGCTTTTGAACCACCTAATTCCGAGTTCGTATGCAAAAGTTATGGCCAAAACAATATCAACTACTTCGCGCGCATGCTGTGATAGTCTTGATCACCTTGTGACGGCGTCACCTTGTGGTTGTGACGCCGTCGGCTTTCTGACGCCGTCAAGTGTAAAAAAGCAATTTGGCTACTGAGCCGTCACAAAAGTTCTCCGACGGCGTCGCAATTAACACTTGACGCCGTCACCTTATGTTTTCAGCAGCTTTGAGTGTCTCGATTCTGACTTTGGCCATTTTCTTCGTATATTCGCGCCTTTTCGTCCAAATAAGTGCCATTCCAGCATTTTGCCTTCAAGAGACCTAAAAAGTGAAAAGGAACGATATTAAGCAATAACGGATACAAAAGTGATCAAATAAGGGCTTAAACGACCCCTCAAAAAGGTACCTTTTAAAACCTTATCAATACCTTCTTCGAATTGTAGAGAGGTGTCTACAATACGTCCTTCGTGGAAGTGACGGTTTTCGAGATTATTGAACACACGGACATGATTTCAAGGTGTGTTGGGTTCAAGGGAGATGTTTGGAGTGTAGACGCTAGTGAGTGAAAAATCAAACTCATATTCATGCGTCATAGTTGAACCTATAGAAATGATGAGTTAATAAAGAGTGATGTTTGTGGTCAACCTATGATTATCTAACGTTTTTATTAGATTTTTATTAACAATGGTTTTTAGCACGAAAGACACCTAACTTACTTATGGTTTTGACATACTAGTGGAGTATTACTTTTAGAAGAAAAGTGGTTTTTAATTTGCATGAAAAACTGTTCTCCAGTAGGACGGATCCCACGGTTCCTTTTCAAATGGGATCCGGCTAGTATAACTTTCGGGATCCGTAGATCTGTAATTACAGAAACAGATTTTATGAAAAGCATAGGTTTTTAGATCTCATAGTTTTATACCAAGATAAGTGTTTTAGCCTATATTTTCTTTTAACATGCATACATGACTTCTAATGTATCACGAGAGAAAGATATAAAACAAGGAAAAATGATAAACACATAATAAGCTACATAACTAGACTATTAGTAATATTTCATTTCAATACTAAGAATGATACAAAGGATTGGGTATATAACCCCGATGTAGATTAATAACACAAAGTAAATGTCTCCGTATGTGAACTTCATCATAGGGAACACAAGTGCGATGAGTGTTAAGGCGATGAGCACGAGGGCGATGTAAACCATGTTGAAGACGATCCTTCTTGGTTTCGGTTGGGATAAGATGGAGAGGAAGATGAAGTTTTGAATGAGAGGAAATTTTTGAAATTGGAAGATTTGTTTGAGGATTTGATAAAGTGGGCGTCGAGTGGCATATTTATGGGGAAGGAGTATTTTTCAAGATTTGTGTTTTGTTTTATTATTGGATTAAAAGAAATAAAACATAAGTTTTATATACCACGACTTTAGACGAGAAATAAAACACGTATGAGAGACAAAAGCTTCCTAATGAAGCTTCATGTAAAACATTTATATGCACAAAAGATAATCATATAAATACCTAAATAGGCATACTTAATAAAAAGAAAATCATACCTCTAGCGCACTTAAGAATGTCTTTACAAATGACACAACAAATGTCACTTAGACGATTCCCGCTCCTTTGCATTTAAGATACCTTCTTAAGGAAGGTATTCTTGTTACCAAGTGATTCCTCTAGCTTGGTGGGTATGAGCTTTGACTAATCAACATGACAAAGAAGATTAGTGTAATTAAATGAAAAAGAAAAAAAATGTTGTTATCAAATCAACATCCAAACATATAGTTTTAAAAGACATGGTGTTTGTTTTTATGAAAAACCTTCTTTGTAGTTTTTAATTAACCAAGGATCGTATCAAGTTTTTAAAGTACAATATACTTCAAGAAACTTGGTAACGAAGCTCTGATACCAGTTGTGGAAAACTAGAATGGGGGGTTGAATAGTTTTGCCAATTAAAACTTCCTTTTTAACTATTTAGATCGACTTATGTCAATCTATTTGGATGTGTGTGTTGGATGTTGATAAACAAGCATGTAAAGGCAAGTAATCAAAAGATAAGAGTAAGAAGCACAAAACCACAATGCGAGTATTTATAGTGGTTCGGCTACAAGGACACCTTCCTTGCCCTACTCCACTCCCCGAGTCACCTACTCGAGAGTTTGTAACCACTACACCAATCTCCTTATGGCGGAGAAGCCTTCACAACGTCGCCTACCCTTTTTCCGGTGCTAGGCTAACCACCAGGTTCTTTCACTCCAAGGTGAACCACACCTACACAACGTCGCCTACCCTTTATAAGGTACTAGGCTAAGTACCTAGTTCTTTCACTCCAAGGTGAACTACACCTTCACAACGTCGCCTACTCTTTATTAGGTACTAGGCTAAGCACCTAGTTCCATTGCAATGGAGGAACTACTACCACACTACACCAACGACTAATCCCAAAGGAGATCTACTCCTTTACAACATCATCAAGGATATCAATATCCTTGAATCTAATACTAGTCTATCTTGTACATCGAAACGCACCATATCGAATGTACATCTAAGGCACCTTTCACTAATGCCTTTGACTAGATCTACAAGACACCCTTCACTAATGTCTTGTGTCTTGACTTCTAAGCACCTTTCACTAATGCTTCTAGTCTTGACTTCTAAGCACCTACCACAAGTGCTTATGATATAGACGATAGATACCCTTCACTAATATCTTCGTCTTGACACTTGAGACATCTTTCACTAATGTCTTCAACACTACACTTCTTAGAAGAAAGAAAGGAATCATCAACAAGAAGACTTTAGTAGCCTTGATGATGAGGAAGCATGGCAACTCATAGATTTGAGCTTGCTCGACTTTAAAGGTGGTGATCTTGCCTTTAAGAAGAACCTAAAAGATCACACAAAAACAAAACTACAAACATAGATCTCTTGGATCTGAGGTTAGTGAGTTTTTAACTCAGGGAGAAAGTGTGTTAGAAAGGGTTGAGAAACAATGAAGAAATGGCTCACTATTTATAGAAGAAAAAATCTACTGTTCCCCGGATCCCACGGATCCCTTCCACAAGGGATCCGTCTAGCGTTAAGCTAGGGATCCGTGGGACGCTCCCTTTTACCCATGGGTATTTTGGTTATGGGTCATGGGTCATGGGTTGAACCATGGATCTTTAGCTAGATACAATGTATCTTTTGAGTGCAATGCACTTGGTCACTTGGGTATGGGTTGATCCATGGGTTATGGATATTATCCATGTATGATATAAGCATGATGTCATGCAATGGGTTATGGGTCAAGCTCCATGGGTCATGGGCTTTGGGTTGTACCCAACTACATTCAATGTATTTGCCCAATGGGTTGTGATACTTAAGTTTCTGCCCATTTATATTACCCATTATACTACATACTAGTAATGTGTATATTTTGCCCAAATATGTAAACACTAGTTGTTGTACATATGTAATATTAAATCATAAAACCACTTATACTTGTTTTAGTGTTTTATGTGAAAATGTGAATATGTTAGAAACTATTAGTTCAAACCCTTTACGTATTTTATTTGTTTCGTTGACATGATTTTACGTTTGTTATCGACAAAACATTAGAAGATCGTAAAATATAAATAAACGTTTTTACGGCTTATTTGTATTAACAATTTCTCTACAGAAATCCAACGTGAGTACATCAAGTCCTTGTTAATCTTCATCAGAAGCATAGTCATCCAGAAACGTGTAGAAGACATTCAACTTGTCGTGGAATCGTATCATACGCTTGATGGCGTGCAAACTTCCTCAATACACCCTCATCAGCAAACCATTTGGAGTAGTCTACCGTAGTGAACTACACCGAAATTGCTTGATGGCGTGCAAAGAGCTTCATAAGTTTGGAGATCACACACTGAAGAAAGTCAGGGATGGGTTAGCTTATCGGTTAAAGGCGATACAAGAAGGCATTGGGTCACCTAAGCGATGGAATTCGAGGGAGAGACGGGATGTGAAGAAGATCATCACTCGCATTGATGAAAGGTTGTTCAGAAGGGACCAGTTCAGAACGTTGGAGAGTTTCGTAGGTGGTCGACCCAACATATCTCTCACAGGCTATCAACGTCCAGAACGCATTCCTGGAGTTATTGCTGGACTACCTGAACCTCCTGGTAACCCTTGATTTGTTTCATTATCATTACTTGGTTGTGTGATTTATATATGACTATGGCTTGTGCACACATAACAGTGTACAACCCGTACTTTTAATGAAAGGATCCTGTGGTACGCATCAGTGCCACAATCCTATAAAAGGAGCGAAAGCTTCTTACTTATGAGTAAAACTATCAAAACTTTCATTTTCAAAGTTTTGCTCAAAAGAACAAGTACTTCCCCTTATGATTTTCAAAACCTCAAAAGTTAATATTACTTGTTGAGGGGGAGTATTTGATTAAAAACTTTGTTCACAAATTGTTCTTCGTGGTAATCTTCCCGCAAAACTCGAAATGGACATATTTGATATCAAAATTTCGTAAAAAACAACATTTATATGCCATTTTTGAGGGGGAGAAAAATTATGTGATAAGAAATATGTTGTGAAGTGCAAATGAATCATCATGCTAAAGACTTAACCAATGAATTGACAAGATCTTAAATGTTAGTAACTCGAAAAGACTTGTCCGGGATGGGTAATAATTTCAAACTAGTTCGCTAGTGATATAAACGTGTCTCGCAAAGGACTTATCCGAGTAGAATGTACCATTCGAGAAACTCTTGGTAAACATGAACCTTGACGGGTTTGACGACCTTTAGAGGTTTGTCCATACCTTCAAGGTAGTTATTAGAGCTATTTGTCACCTAAAAGCTGACAATGTATCTCTTTAACTATGCAACGTAACCGTGTCTCGCGGGGAATTGTCTATCTTGAGTTGATCAATTCAAAAGTGCGCGCTCTTCTCTCACCGTGCAGATTCTGTCAAAACACTTAAGCACGTGTGGAGGGGGAGTATTTCTGCAAAATATAAAACTCTCGAAGTATTACAAAATGTTTCTTACTTGTAAATACTTTGAGAGATTTTCATGCAAATTGGTTTTGTGGCAATGGAGTTATAAGGTGATTAAAGTTAGGAATAACCGTCCTATGATCCGCCAGAGCCGGAGGGATCTACCTAAGGACACCACCAATAGTTAGATATAGAGGTACTTAGGTATGATTATAAAAAGGAGAAAATGAGAATCGGAGAAAGAAGGAGTTGAAGAATTAAAAAGAAAAGTAAAGAAAAGGGTGAAAAGAAATAGCCCTCTAGATTATTCAACTTAGGGCAGACACCGGGTTCAATTCATATGCTACTGGTTGTCACTTGATGACGCCGGTATTGAAGATCAAAGTCGTCATGGACCCAGTGGCGCATGCACTAAACCCTCTTAGCCACTCAAGTTTCTCTCAACAGAAGTTTGTTTCATTCTCATAGGGAACCCTACGTAAACTATCGGCTTTCTCTTAGAGATTGCTGGTATTGAAGAAGGAGACCCTCTCCCTAGTCTCCGCTCAGGAAAACCAAAGTGCACTATTGAGTCTAGAGCCACGAGATTCACCAAAAGATCTCTTAGGTACACTTGACAATTCATCGCTTGTCGTTCAACAATAAGAACACAAGTGATATATTATCGTGTCCTTCACAGATCTTAGCAATCTATCGAGAACATTTATGAGAGGTTCACAATTGTAATCCTCAGTGATTGAATGGAAACTCCTGCCAGGGTCAACATCAAACATCCCTGACAGCAGGTCACTTCGGTAAATCCCCGTGGATTACGCTTAGTGTGTCTCAAACGGTCTACAGTCGTGGGGTGATGCTTTGGTGTACCTCAGCGACTCATCTGAACTGTAGGTGTACTTCGGTACATCGCGTTATCTCACTTGTGGGACTCCAGTTCAGAAACAGCCTTTGTGAGAATTAGATATGTGTTTTCACACTATGCTGTTAACACGCTCGAAGTTCAAAATTATAAGCGCTGGATTATTTCTAACCCATGTTTTATGTTTTCTTCTTATGGATGTGATAACGCCTAAAATGAACATGTTTTTAGTAGCGTTATTGTTGGTTTTGTGCATGATAATTGGCTATATTTACTCATAACTGTTGCAAAAGAGCAAAATATGCGTATTGTATATGTATATGTAGCCAGGTATCACGAATGATGAAGAAATGAAGTTTTTATGCACATTTGGAAGATTCCCGAGGAAGGAAGTCGAGCAAGGAAGCTTTGGACTCAATGATTGGGAAGCACAATGATTTCTAAGTATCTACAGCAAGGAGAGATCAAGTTTTGCCTTGGAACTCATCAGCGAGAGCAAAGAATGAGGCGTATAACAATAAAGTCGACAAAAGTCAAATCAGCAACAATCCAGCCAGTCGGTCGTAACCCGAAACCGATCCGGCTGGGCAAATGGTCAAACGGAAGCTGATCCGGTTACCAGCGCAACCGATCCGGTTGCAGGAGCTGCAGTTACACAAAGTTGCATTTATTGTTGCCTTAACTCCTCATAATCATTGGAGGCCGATCATTTCTTAATATTAACTTGTTGGGAACGTTTTTGGCCAGTTGAGCAAGTTTATTTGGCTATATATTGAACCTAGTCTTAGTTTACTAGGTGTGACACAACCAAAAGTGTATTAGTTTACATCAAAACTAATACCAACCATTTTTATTCATCCCAAAAGTTTAGTTCTTACTATAAAACGTCCAGGAGCAAGGAGGGAACAATTCTCATCCATAGTTTTGGTAATTTGGAGTTATACGGTGAATCTAGGTGATTGGAGGCGCGTGGTTGCTACAAGCCATGAATTCTAGTTCTTGTAATCGCAAAAGTTTAGGTATTCTATGAACTTTGTTATGGATTTCTATTCTCTTGAGTTATTGGAATTACTTTGTTATTTCTTGTGTTTTGTTATTATTATCATGGAGTAGTTTTGGGATATACTTGTGTGTTGGGATGTAGATAATCATACTAGTGTTCTCATATGTGATGCATGTATATATGATCTTGTTTAAATGAGTTTGTTGGAAAAATACTAGTCTTGGTTTGATTTGTTGATAAAACATGTTTTAAGAAAAAGTACCGAAAGGATTTCTCTTGTGTTTTATTCCAAAACGTTGAGTGACAAACTAGTATGGGGATATGATGATTGACAACCACCATGTTTGCTTATTAAAACAAGACTAGAAACATTTTCATCACGAAAGGGTCGAAAGATTCGTAAGAACAAGTTTAATAAGAACATGTTGCAAACAAATGGATTTTCTAAAGGATAATCATTAGGAAAAGGACCAAAAGGATTACCTATATGTTTTTGTTCTTAGAATGATTTTTACAAACATATACCATGGTTGGAGATCATTTGCTTATGATTTGTGCATCACATCAAGAGTTTACACCAAGCCTTCTTGAACACTATTTATGATTGACTATAGACTACACACAAGTATATATATATTTCTTACTATTGAATTTCACTATTAACATCACTATTTGAGGAAGCCTTGACAAGCTTTCTTGTTGCAATCTTTTCAAGAAAACAATTTAAAACACAAGATCCCTTGGGACGATCTCGACTTACCCAACTTTTCTATCGCAAACGAGTATACTTGCTCGTATGTGTTAATAGAATTAGACGGTTAAATCGTGTTTATAAATTTTTAAAACTTGCACTACACGTAACACATCAGGATGCTTGCGGGTGGAAAAGATCGTGCAGATTCTCCACATGCTCATGCCAACAACAACCCTAATGGAAGTTCTCACAAAAGGCAACACAAAGTCAGAATGATTCTACTTCAAAGTTAAAGAATCTACAAAGTTTAAAGACTAAGAGAACTACATCAGTACTGAAATCCAACTTTAAAGAGCATGTGAGCATGTTGGAGAAAGACGTGGAGACACTGGAGCAACGAAGCGGACCTGATGCAGACAACAACAACATACTATCACTACCATCACAAAGAACAAAGACCAAAGAACAAAGAAAATGATGACGTCAAAGCAGAATACTTCAAAGGAAACAATTTCCCTATACTGGGGAGATTGTTCGAATCAAGGCACTTCTTCTCACAAGAAAGAAGAATGTCAGAAGACGTCAAAGCTACTATTACATCAGCACCTACAACGTTTATATCATCAATCACTAACACTTAGGGGGAGATTGTTGGAATCACTCCTAAACTAGAATACAAGTGTTAGTATTTAATATGTAATAGTTAGCTTAATTATGGCTTTTATGTTAGTAATCAAGGCTAGGCTCATGTAGAAAGCCCATGAGCCTATGCCAAGCCCAATAAGTAAAGGATGGGAACTTGGTGTGTTGCCCTAGTTCCCTCCTATAAATAATCTTGTAAACTCCCATTTGGGGGTTGGTTGTTCATTTTATCATTTCACTCATACGCATAACTTGTCTCATTCATATGTGTGTGTGTGTTAAGTGCTCAACCGATCATTTTATCTATCTTTCTTACATATTGATGCTTGTGTTACAAACATGGTGACCTAACATATTAAGTCTTGTTTTTTTTACCAAATGTTGATATTGATTTTGCAATCAAAGTTACTAAGTCTTAATACGTTGTATTTGTTTGTTCAGATTTGGATTATGGAGACATTCCCTAACAGCTCCCAGTTTTGGACCAAAGACCCAGAGAAGATCCACGTTGTTTAGCATGGTCCAAAATAAAAAAGTTTGAAAAAAAGCATTACACTATTTTATTTAATCCGGTAAGTAAAAACCCAAAATTAGTTATGTGTTGTATGTTTTTATTGCATTTAGCATATCAGGTTAGTTTGTTTCTTATGTAGGCTGTTAGACCATTACAGAAGATTGTACCAACAAATGCCGAGCTGAGGTGTCTGTGGTACATTCGAAGTATGGACTACATCCGTGGACTTGATTTGCAACTTGTGGAAAGAAGAGAAGAGTTGGCTGAGCAATTAATGGTGGAAGAAGAGGAAGCTATGGCCCATGTGGATTTATATGGTAGAATTGAAGCCGATTTAAACATTCCTTTATGTGATGATGATGAAGTTGTTCCAGAAGGTGAAACGTTGAAGGTCAATGACACTGCTGAAGAAAAAGATATTTTTGTTGGGTTTGGTGAAACATTGAAGGTGAATGAGCCTGTGAAGCTTGAAGATGTTCTAGTCGGTAGTCTTGAGGTTCCAGATGGGAACAAATGTAACAAAGCAGCAGCGTTACATAAGTTGGATAAATATCACATTCAAGCTGAGCTTGTGTCCATTAAGTCCAGGGTTGGTAGTACTGAAGAATGTGTAGGAGACGTTGCTGTATTACAGCTATTAAGTGAGATACACATCGTTAAAAAAAGAATTGGGGTACTTGAGGAAGTTTTAGGAATAAAGTCACAAGACGTTGTTGGTGAGAATAAGGTAAGAAGCTGTAATTTGATTTTTTTTGAGTTCATTATGTAAAAAAATCTTTGACCAAAGTATGTTCACTTGTTTACAGGTGGAGAGTGTTGATGCCAACAAACCTTTGGCTACTTCTGATGCACACACTCCCATCAGGACCAATGTAGGATACGATGAGAAGCAGAAGCTATTTTATACGGACTCCAAAGAGTTTACCGAACCTATGACGCAAGTTATGAAAGCTGCTTTCTCGGGGAGTCTTGAAGATGCTCATCATTCCAACAATTTTATGCAGGTGGATAAGAAATTTGATTGTGCCGCCTTACCGAATTTGAATGATGCCTTCTCAGACATTGGTTATGATGGGTTTGATCCAACTCCTGTTGACGTACGTATATATTTACAGTTTTTTTTCCTTTGTTTTACTTTTTTTTCAATATTAAAAACACATACCCTTTCTTTAATCTTTATATAGGAATCGATGGATATGGATGTTGTGGAAAAAGAAATTGATCGGGAGAAGGGTAAGGAAATGGTTGTGTGGCAGCCACCTGTCTGGTTTACATCATTTGTGGAGTGGACTCTTAAAGAGTTAAAACCGACTATGGAGGAGGGGGCTTCACAAGTAGAAAAAGTTGATGAACCGACTGGGGAAGGGGTTGCACAATTAGAGAAACTGGCTATGGAGGAGGAGGCTTCACAAGTAGAGAAACTGGCTATGGAGGTTGATGAAACAGCTGGGGAAGGGCCTACAAATGTTGATGAACCGGCTGGGGAAGGGGCTGATACACATGGGGAGGTTACTTATGGAGATGAGGATCGTGTTGAAGTGATTTGCCTTGATTATGAGGATGGGCATGATGTTGTTAAGGTACACTTATTTATCTTATCATTTGTTACCAACAATGCATGCACAATAATAGTACAATCCCTTAAGACACGACAAACACTACATCACTTTCAAAAACTAGGAAATAACATTTAGTTTGTCTTTCCTTTTTTCTTTGGATCATCATTACACTTGTGCAATATGGTTGACTTGCCTGTTAGGGTCTCATTCATTTTAAGTTGCTTCCCAACATTAGTGTTACGGCTACTAGGACCCTCATCTTGCGGATTAGTTCCCAACATTAGTGATTGCTTACGTTTAACACCGCCAATTAGTTCTATAACTTCTTCTTGTTCGTGACCGTATATATGTCTTCTTAGGTCTTCTAGCACTTCAGCTGGTAATCGGTAACTAGCTTCAGCATTTGGTCCATATAATTCATATATCTCAGGAAACATTACCTCTCTTGCTACCTTTATTGACCACTCCCTTTCATCATGATAATGCTCAAACTTAACTCTTTTACCACTCGACATAATTCTATTAGTGTCATGGAAATATGGTTATGAAACTGAAAATAAATAGGAGCAAATATGTTGAAGAAGTAGATCATGGTTTCAATATTAAATAAACACCACATGCTAAGTCACATGCAAACAGTTAAAAAATACATAGTCATCTGCAAAGAAGATTTACATTTGAAAATAAGAAAGGGCCCTCAACAAACAGTCATGATTTGTTGTACATGTCCTTAAAATTTTGTATCAGTGAAATATTTTCCTTTGCAGTCTTAGTTTATTTTATGCACCAGAATATTGTTTTCCAAGCGTAATCAGGGTGCCAATTTTCAAATCACATTTCCACTTTACCTCAGTACAAACGTACTAGGCTTAGTTTTGATGCCAATCAAAAGAATAAGTGTGCACAGACATAAAGTAAACTTGCTTGTATAATCATATGGTTATATGAAATTTCCAGGCTGTTTTACTCTCAGTTGAATTTACCACGAGATATGTGTGGTAAAAAATGAATCATTTTAGCCACATAGGCTATTTAGTATTGAAGTTATTTAATTGTTGCATAGTAGAGCTGTGTGGTAAAAAATAAATCATTTTTCTTATTTAGGCTGCAAATATCAGTTCTGTTTTCAACTCGCTTAAACGGAAGAGGAAGCCAGGGAGATTTTGCACCTCACCCTATACTACTCCACCAGACACTACTCCAAAGAGAAGGCGTTCATCACGGATTAATCGTGAAAACCCATCCCCTCCTAACGCTCCTGATTTTGATGATACTTTGATTTTTTCGCAATTGGAACCATTTGTGGAGGTATGTAACTGTGTAAATTATATTTCTCGTAATTTTTAATACAAACATTCACTAAAAGAGCTTATTTTTTCTATTTCAGAATCTGTCAAGAACTGGAACGGGGAAGAAAACAACGAAAACGGTAATTGTGCCAAGTTCCATTCAAAATTTTTTGAATGAGAATAATGGTACTAGGCTTATTTTCCCATGGGGCAATGAAGACACTATTGCTGATCGCCGGTTTTGGGAGTGTTTATTGGCAACAGGTGATAATAAGGCAGGATGGCTGAGGGACGAGGTGCGTATAAATCAGTTGATAGATTTGTACCATAAATGTGTCTTTCTATTTCAAAATTGTTTTTAATTATGTGTCCAAATGTATAAATAACACCTAGATCTATGGGTAGATTTGATGTGGCATTTCCGACCATCAGATGCCGATTGGGCTATGGTGGGTCCTTTTTTCACACCACAAATCATTAATGACTTCGTACGAAGCTATTGGGCAAATGGTGTTAAGTACCTGGTGCCTTGGGCTGATGTCGAAAAGGTGTTTATATCTTTCTATATAAAATTACGTATATTATTGTGGTTCTACTTGATTCTTCCTCTGTAAATTATCCGGTGCCTTGTGTTGATGTCGTAAATGATGTAGGTACTATTTCCAATAAATGAACCTAACAAGCACTGGGCGGTAGGAGAGCTGCATCTACGTACGGGTGTTGCGACATTGTATGATTCGCTGCCAAAGTATACAAACAGACGACATTGGTGGAAGGATACCATGCTTGCAAAATTTCAATATTGGCTGCCAAAATTACTTGACGAAACGGGATTGTTGAATGCAAAAGGCATAGATATCAATACTTATCAGATCAGCTTTAAAAAATGTGATGATGTCTGATGGATCTAGACACACTCCTTGTGTCAATGATATTTTGTATGATATTATTAAGCACGCGGAATTTACTTAGTAATACTTAGAAGATGGATTATATGATGTATTGTATGTAAACACGGATTAAACACAAAACTTAAGCTCCAATATTATTGATTATCAATACGAGTGATCTTAGCTTATCACTAGGGTTACACCTTGAAGCCTTTGTAAGTAATACGTAGGTAATTCGATAAGTACCTAAGACAATGACCTAGGACCTCCTTTTATACAACAAGAAGTCCTTTACAAGATAAGTATAATGCTAACATTATAAAATATACACAAGATCTATTCTATACTTATCTAAACACGTTTAACTAAACATTATCTAACAGCAGTGGTAATAATGTACTGGCAGTGGGAATATGTTTCCACTGCTAGTGTTAATCCGAGCAGTGTAAACCACAACAATCCGTGGTAACGGATTATTCCCGACAATCCTCCCCTAAACTTATGATTTCTCTGCAAATCAATAAGTTTCTTCAATATGCATTATCTTCAAGGATTTGGGAATTCAACCAAACACTTCACTTCTTTCTTATCTTTTGAATAGATCTTGAACATTGATCTTGAAGCCTATGTAACAATGCTCTGACCTTCTCATTGTCTTCATTAACTCTTATTGTTGAACATAACATCACTGTAAGAGCTCCAACTCTGAGTGGATATTCTTTCTCAGCAAGCATGAAAGCATCTTCTCCATTTGCTGTAGAGACATGATGAACTTCACATGAATCATAGTAAAACCATTTAGTACCAGAACATGTGCATGAGAATTTCCAAAAATCATCATCAATATTTGGTTCATAGAGCCTTCTAAGATTAATCCACAACTGCATCTCCTTTGTATCTTTGAGATCTTGAGCATTAAACCTTTCTTGAACTAACCTCCATAGTGTATCAAGGTCATCTCTGTCAAAAGCTTTTATAAGATCTTCAAATTGAATGAATGATGAAGTTTCACCACCTAGCCTTGTAATCTTCCAAGTTGGAGCAAAATTGCTAGCAGTGTAAACTTCCCAGTCAATGATAGGATGTCGAACTTGCAGTGGTTCTGGATAAAAATCTTCTTCTACAATCACAATCATTCCAGTCAGTTGTTCTTCAGTGAATTTCTCAGTAGGAATTTCTTGTTCTTCAGCAACCTTAGTCTTCTTAACAGTTTGAGAATCACTTTCTTTGGCCTTTCTCTTCAATCCATGAAATCTTCTTGCTTCTTCTTCAGAACCCATTGCAATAAAATCTTGATCATGTTTTTGAACTCTGTAGTAAGCTCTTTCAATTTGATCATCAGACATTCCTTTGAATTGACGCTTCTTCCAACCACCAACATGACAACAATAAGTCTTCATATATGAAAGAATTTGTGCTTTGGTTGGTTGTCTTGGTTTCTTTTGACCCTTTTTGACTGAATTGATCACATCTTCAAGTGCTTGATTGTTCTTCATTAGAATGAAATCCTTCAACTGAGCAGTTCTTTGTTCTTCAGTTAAGGATGCATCAGCTACCAGGTCAATTGCCTTTTTCTTGATTATTTAATTATTAGCAATCAAGAACTCAATATCTTCTTCAGTAGGAACATAGCTAAACTCTGGAATCTTTTCTCTAAGAATTGTTGGTTGAATATTGAGCAGTGGATCTTCTTCCATTCTATCCAATCTTTTAGCTTCCATAAAGCTTGCAACTTCCAATTCTTCAAGCTTTTTCTTTTCAGCCATTTGTTCTTCAGAGATCTTTACAGCAATTTCTCTATCAAGATCAATCTGTGCTTGTCTTTTCTTTGAAATCTTTCTTCCAATTTGCTCTACATTTTCTATAACAGCTTTACCTTTGTCTTTCTTCAATTTATCAAATTCTTCACTTGCAGTGGCAATAGTTGGCTCTACAGTGGAAATAGAATCAGTGGTAAAATTAGTTGCAGTACAGAAAATGTCTTGATCATCAAGTTGCTCTCCATGAGTATCAGCTTCCTTTGCTCCTTTACTTGAATCTTCTTCATCTTCAAAAACAATGTTCCCAAATCATGATCAGTTGAGTCACCATCAGTAGGTGAGGATGAAGATGAAATCACCAACTTTGCAGTCCTCGTGTGCTTTGTCAACCCCTGCATCTCGTCCTTTAAGGTCTGAATCTCTTCCTTTAAGTGTTTAACATCCTTGGCATACAGCTTCTTAACATTTGCCAAATCCTTCTGTAGAGATTCAACCTGCTTGGCTAACTTGGTACACAAACCCATCAATTCCAATTTGTTCCCACTGCCCTCATCACTTCCAACTGTGTTACCTGTTGGGAGAGGTGAATCAGGGGGCAAAGGTTCAGAGTCCTCCCTAGTTGGACTAGGTGGAAGTCTAGAACCACCACTGCTTGTTCCTAGACCAAAAGGTGCAGAAACTTGCTGTGTTGTCATGAGAGGAGTTGACTGTTTAGACCTTCTCTCATAGGTGGTAGAAACTGGTGGAATATAATCAATGTTTGGAACATTAATTATAGGTGTGTTTTGTTCAGCTGTAATCTTAGCAAGCATTTGGGGAAGTAAAGGTGTAAAAATCATATTGCCATCTTTGTTTAAATTTTGAAAAACTTTAGGCTTTAGGCAACTGATTTGATAAACATTAGTATGGGGTTGCAGTTGAAACTCATTTAGCACTGCTTGCACAAACTTTGGATACATTAAAAATTTTGTTTTACTCTGTACATTGCCTTTCATACCTGTAAAAATATAATTTGACCAGTTAAAAATCTTATCAGTGACTAGACAAACCAAAGGATACGCCATGGTTGAACTAAATTGCTCATAAGATGTTTTCTTAGGACTTAGACAATGCAACAGAGTATGAATAAAAAATCTCCATTGAGGACAAAAACCACTCTTTTTGAAAGTAGACTTTTTGGCAGTGGTGTCATACCCCATGGATGATAAAGTATCATGAATTTCAGGCATAGGTAATGTGATGAGACCATTGAGATCACCCAATTGGAGTACTCTCCTCAAAGATGCCTCAGTAACATCAATAGTTACCCCATCCACAGTGGCTCTTAGAGCATCCACTGTTTATGTGTATCTCCAATCTCAAGTGTGATGGACTGAGCAGAAGTCCAAAACTGTTTGATTTGAGAGATATAAATTGTGGGTTTTAAAAGCAAAGCATACCTTATATGTGTGGTATGAAGAAAGTCCACAATCTGATGATAAACATGGCCACTCTTCTCGTTAGACTTTTGTAGGTAGGCCACTAGGTTGTGCTCATCTGAAAAGTTTAAAGATGCCATAGAAACTTTTGATGAAAAACAATATTGGGTCAGTAAGAATCAAAAGAATAACTAGCCAATTGAGAGAGAAAGATATATAGGTTAGGGTTTAAGATTATTGCGCAAGTAAAATTATCTTTAGAAAGTAATTATCATAATATGGAAAGAAGATAATTTACTTAAAATTTTAACCCTATATATATGACAATTAGTGGTTACTTTCAACGGCTAGTAAAAATTAGTTACTGACACAATCAGTTGTAACGGCTAGAACAACAGTGGTAAAATAACACTGTCAGTGGAAACTGTGAACTAGCAGTGGTAATTTTTCACAAAAATTTCAAAGAGCAGTGGTAAATAAAATCATGTGATAACAAGACTGCTCTTATCATAGTTTTTAGCAAACTACCAGCTATCAACGGATTTGATATGTCTTTACCATGAGCCGTTTGCTATGGACTAGCCAACTCTTAATCATAAAGAATATGGTGAGTTGATAACCATATAGTTTTTGGTAAACTATCAACCATAAACGGATTTGTCAAGTCTTTACCAGTAGCCGTTTGCTCTGGACTAGTTGATTCTTATGTGGGTTAGACATGGTGAATCAATAACCATTTGTTGTGTATCTCAGATATACACCTTTTAAATTTAACTCCCATCAAAACTTCATAAACACATAAACATGAATACAAGCAAACATATACAAACTCATACAACAATTTCAGTACCCAACAACCTCCCCTCAACACTAGAGAATATTTTGACAAAAAGGTTATGGATTAAGCATTCCAATACTTGTTACCAAGTATTGAAATCTCCCCACATCAAGGCCTTTTGTTAACAAATCAGCATAGTTGTCATCAGTATGAATTTTGACAACTTGAATTAGTCCCTTTTCATAGCAATCTCTAATGAAATGGTGCCTAATTTCAATATGTTTGGTCTTTGTGTGCTGAACAGGATTCTTAATTATGCAAATGGTACTGCTATTGTCAATATGAATGATGGTATTCATGAAATTGTACCCATAGTCCAAAAGTTGATTCTGAAGCCATAAAACTTGAGCACAACAACTAGTAGCAGCCACATACTCTGCCTCAGTTGAAGAATTAGCCACCATAGTTTGCTTCTTGCACTGCCATGACACTAATCTATTACCAAGAAATATGCATCCACCTGTTGTAGATTTTCTATCCAAGCTAGCTCCAGCATAGTCACTATATGAGTAAGTAACCAGAGTTGGAAATGCTTTAAGATATCTGAAAATCTTCTTCACAACAGTCAAGTGAGAGAACTTGGGAGAAACTTGAAACCTTGCACAGGCACACACTGCAAACATGATATCTGGTCTAGATGATGTAAGATACATCAAAGAACCAATCATAGACCTGTACATGTCCACATCAACAGCTTCACCACTATTTTCCTTCAGAAGTAGATGTGTAGTCTTGTCTGCAGGAGTGCTGGATGACTTTGCATCAGTGAACTTGAACTTTCTTAGTATCTCAGCCACATATTTATCTTGATTAATGAAAATACCATCTGGCCTCTGTAGTACTTGAAGTCCCAAAAAGAATGTGAGTTCACCCATAGAACTCATCTGAAATTCTTCTTTCATCAGTTTCTCAAATTCTTTGCACATCTCTGTCTTGGTAGATCCAAAAATAATATCATCAACATACACTTGAACAAGCAAGATATCATTCTTGTCTTTCTTGATGAACAAAGTTTGATCCACTCTGCCTCTATGAAACCCATTAGTAAGAAGATAAGTAGTTAAGGTTTCATACCATTTCCTTGGTGCTTGATGCAAACCATACAAAGCTTTAACTACCCTGTATACTTTGTTAGGATATTCAGGGTCTTCAAAGCCTGGAGGTTGTGAGACATAAACCTCCTCATCAATCTGCCCATATAGAAAAGCACTCTTTACATCCATTTGATAGACTTTGAAGACCATAAAGGATGCATAAGCTAAGAATAGCCTGATTGCTTCAATTCGTGCAACAGGGGCAAACACCTCTTCATAGTCAATACCCTCCTCTTGAGTGTATCCTTGAGCCACAATCCTAGCTTTGTTTCTGATAACAATTCCTCTTTCATCCTTCTTGTTTCTGAACACCCATTTAGTGCCTATTACCTTCTTGCCAGAAGGCAAATCACAAAGCACCCAAACCTTCTGAAGCTTAAATTGGAGCAACTCTTCTTGCATTGCTTCCACCCAACTTTCTTCTTCAAGTGCCTTGTAAACATTCTTTGGCTCCATTTGTGACAGAAAACACATAAAGAGACATTCATTCTTGCCTTCATGAATCTTAGATTCATATATTTTACTAATGAATCCATGGACATCAGGCAGCTTAGTTTGTCTTCTAGTCTTCACAGGTGAATAGACATCCCCAATCACATTTTCAAGAGGATGTGATTTATGAATAGAAGTGTGGGGAGTCTGAGGAACTGCAATCTCACTTGGCATATTTGGGATTTCAACATCATTGGCTTGAGCTTCCTCAGTAACTGGAGTTGTGATTTCCACATCTGATGTTGCAGTGGAAACATTTTGCCTGACAGTGGAATCTGAATTTCCACTGTTTTCAGAATTTTCAGCATTCAAATTACTATCTCCTTCCTTTCCCAAATCACTAGAAGGATGAGCATCTCCAGTTTTGGATATATCATCATTATCTGCATAGTCCCAAAGAGGTAGACTGAATTCATCTTGATCATCTGCATGATCCTTGCTTGGTTCATCATCATCAAGAAATTCTTCTGAACCTGCAAAGTCAAAAGAAGATGTTCCTGTAGAAACAGGTACATAATTCATAGTATTGGTTAGAGTATCAAGATCAAACAGCCTTTCTGGACCAGTTCCTTTGAGATTAACTTTGTTTTCCAGGAATTCTACATGCAGATTCTCTTCAATCTTTTGGGTTCTTAAGATGAATACTCTGAAAGCTTTACTAACCATGGAATACCCAACAAAATACCCTTCATCAGCTTTTTCATCAAACTTGCCCAGATAATCTATGGTATTGAGAATAGATACATGACACCCAAATGGTCTCATGAAGTCAAGGATAGGAGGTCTACCCCTAAACAATTCATAAGGTGTCTTGTTCTTTGTCTTTACCACTAAAACCCTATTTTGCACATAACATGCAGTGTTAACTGCTTCAGCCCAAAAAGTGATTAGCAATTTAGAATCGGCCAACATGGTTTTAGCAGCCTCTATCAGTGTCCTGTTCCTCCTCTCAGCAACACCATTTTGTTGAGGAGTTCTAGCCACACTAAATTCTCTTTTAATGCCTTTATCTCTGCAAAACTCATCCATAACTCTATTCTTGAATTCTGTTCCATTGTCACACCTAATGATTTTAACTTTCATATCATATTGGTTTTCTACTTCTGTGATAAAGATCTTGAGGATGCCTGTTGTTTCATCCTTGGTTCCAAGGAAGAAAACCCATGTAAACCTGCTAAAATCATCAGTTACCACTAGACAATATTTCTTTAGATTCAAGCTGCTCACTGATGTAGGACCAAATAAGTCCATATGTATCATTTGAAGAGGATAAGCAATAGAGTTAACCAACTTTGACCTTCAAGAATCTCTGTGTTGTTTGCCTTTAAGACAAGCCACACAGGTTTGATCATTTTCAAATCTTTTCTGAGGTAAACCTCTCACCAAACCATCTTTGACAATCTTGTTAATGGTTTTGAAGTTAACATGACCAATCCTTCTATGCCATAACATGGATTCATCCACTGTGGCCTTTGCAAGCAAGCAAGCATAATCATCTTTAGCTACAATGTTGTTCATATCAAAGCTATAGAGATTGCCTTTTCTAGGAATTTTAAGAAGAATCTGACTTTCATCAGGCATGTTAAAATCCTTAGAGAGAACAAAGCACATATCTTTGGTAAAAAGAACATTGTTCATCTTGTCACACATTTGTGACACACTAAAAAGATTGTACTTTAGCTCTTTTACATAGTACACAGGTTCCAAGTCCAAGTTACCAGTTTTGATAACACCTTTACCAGCAACTTTTCCATTTACTCCACCTCCAAAACTGACATACTGTCCATCATAATGCTCAAAATCTGAAAGATAGGACTTGTTGCCAGCCATGTGCCTTAAACACCCACTATATGAATATCCTTGATCTGATATTTTTGTCCTTGGATGTTCCTGCACATAAGAGTAAAGAATTAGTTTCTTTTGGGGACCCAAGCCATGATTGACTTGGATCTGCCTCGTGTATCAATATAGTTAAATATATCAAAGGTCATTCATACACCATTGGGATTGGTTGTAGAGGTATTTCCTTTTGGTTTCCATTCCCAACGTGCTGAGGCCTTCACAGCATTGCCCATGTCCCCCTTTTCTTGTTTACAACCCTTGCAGTGGTAATTTTTGAATGAGCAGTGGAAACTGCTGGTTTCTTTTTAGGCAACCACTGTTGGTTATAATTAACCTTTTTAGCTTGAAAAGTTCCTTTCCCTGTTTGTGCAGATTTTGCAAAAGTTGTTTTGGAGTTTGCACTTTTAACAGGTGACTTAGGGTGAGCAGTGTTAACAGTCTTTGCAGTGGCAAAGGTTTTGAGGACTTTTAAGTTGAACTGCTCTTGGGACCATTTTGCAATGTGAATTAGAGTGTACATTATGTTGAAACCTGTTAGTCTCCACCCTTTTATTCCCATGGACTTCTCTTCTCCCAACATGATTGTCACAATAAGCATGTAAATGATCAAAACTACCACAAATATAGCATGCCTTATTGTACATTACAAAATCACTACCTAGTTGTTGAGATTTAACATGATTCCAACTCCTATGGTTACCCCTAGGAGCTGAAGGCTTGTTCCTATACATCTCAGCATACCTTATAGTTGGTCTAGGTTTATTAACTGGTTTCCTAGGTTCCTCTGCAACAGTTGTTAGGAATTAGAAATTCTCGGTATTAAAGAGTCGGTCACCTCAAGTATATGTAATCGTTAAAAAGCTCGTAGTCGTAGTTCTTCTAAGTTAAGTAGTAATTTAGTTAAGTAACACCGTGGAGGACGGACGGGTCTTTACCCACTGTATGCCTGATCCACAGCCCAAAGTGTGGCGAGTTATGTAAGACTATAAATACTCTCTACCTTCCAAGGTAGAGAGTTGGAGCTCATAATAATATCTTTCACTTTCTCTCACTAAGTTCCCTAAACCTCTAACTTTCTCTCTCTAGAATTCCATCTATATGCTACTTTGTGTTATGGTTTGATGTGTATGTGAAAAGTAATATCTAACAATTGGTATCAAGAGCCATGGTTAGATCATATCTTGCACATCTTTGGATTTATAGTGGTTTTTAGGTGGTTTTTGAGTTTGAAAAAGTTTAGTGGTTTTTGCATCATTTGGTTGATCTCTTGTGTTAAACTTTGAATTTTGTTGGTACTTTTATGTTTAGAATCATCAAAAGTGTTTAGGTTTTCATTTGGTAAGCTTGAATCATCTTGGTTGGGTTGTTTTTGGATTGAAAAGTGAAGTTTATTTGGTTTTTCAAGCTAGCGACTTAGCTCTCGGAATAGTTTCTTGGTAGCGACTTGCTTCACAGTTTTGTAGCGACTTACAGTGTTAAAGCTAGCGAGTTAGATCTAGCGAGTTAAAGTACAAGTAGTGGAATCTCCACTACGGGTAGCGACTTGTGGTAGCGACTTGGTCAGTAGCGAGTTGCTCTTTAGCGACTTGCGTTTCTAGCGACTAGTGTAGCGAATTGCTGCCAAAATTTGGTTAGCGACTTGGTCCGTAGCGAGTTACTACTTAGCGACTTGCTTTTCTGTTAGCGACTTGGGATTCTAGCGACTTGGCTGTCTAGCGAATTAATTGGTAGCGACTTAGTGCATTTGTTCCTAGCGACTTAGAGCTTTATCATCTAGCGACTTGAGTGATTGTTTACGGTTTTCTCTTGATTTAGTAAAATCCCGTGAAAGAATCTATTTCCCGGTTTAATCATTGAGTTATAAAATCCTGTATAATCTGTTAACATGTCTACCAACGTCCCTACTGTCATCTCCACTGTTGCCGAGGATGTACAAGCAGCTGGTTCAGATACTCGTCCACCCATGCTTGACAGAACTGATTACGACTCTTGGGCTCAACGAATCAGATTGTATTGCCTTGGAAAGGAAAATGGTGTCAACATTCTCAAATCCATTGATGAAGGACCATATCGAGTTGAAACGACTAGAGACATACTTGATACTAATGAAGATGGTACTCCTGTTTACGGAATGGACAGACCTAAGATGTATGATGAGCTTGATGATAAGGAGAAAAAGAGATTCGATGCAGATATCAGGGCTTCAAACATTGTTCTTCAAGGTCTTCCTAAAGACATCTACAAGCTGATCAATCATAACACTGAAGCAAAGGCAGTTTGGGATAATGTTAAGATGCTTCTCTCAGGTTCAGAACTAACTGTGGAAGACAGAGAATCCCAACTCTATGACGAATTTGAGCACTTCAAGATGAAACCAGATGAGAGTGTCTATGAGTACTATGTGAGATTTCATAAGTTAGTGAATGACATGAGGAACATCAGAATGACTATGCCTAACATTCAGCTCAACTCAAAGTTTGTGAACAACATGAATCCCGAATGGCACAAGTTTGTCACAGCTGTGAAGCTCACTAAAGGATTGAAGAATACAAACTATGAGCAACTCTATGCCTTCCTCCTTCAGAATGAGAGACATGCCATGTTTGAAAAATTGATTCTCAATCAGTTCAAAACCAACCAGGGAGAGACAAGTTCGTCTAATGACTCAACAGCTTTCTACTCAAACATTGGAATCACAACCAAAGCATCACAAGTCATACCCTTGGGTAATGGTAATCACAAACTCATTCCTGATCCTATGTTCAAACAAGCTGATGCTGATGCACGCGTGGGTAACATCATTAATCAACTAGCTCTACTCATTAGTCAAAACACGAATTCTCTCCCACAAACCAACAACAACCTCAGAACTGCATCTAACCCACATAATCAAGCCACTGTTAAAGATGGAAGGATTGTGGTGCAACCAGTTCAGGAAAGACAGTATGATCAGGGAAGGGGTGGTGCTGGTAGAGGATATGTGGGCAATCAGAATCGAGGAAGGAATGGTAACCAAGGTCAAGCTAAGCCGATCAAATGCTATAACTGTGGTGGTGAGGGACACATTGCAAGGAACTGCACATCTCCAAAGCGTCCACAGAATGCTGATTACTTCAGAGATAAGATGTTACTGGCACAAGCTCAGGACAATGGTGCTGCGTTGGATGAAGAGGAATTGCTGTTTCTTGCTGAGGGTAATGCCAAGACCTATGATGTAGATGTGGATGAGCAGCCTATTCAGGAGATAGGTCACAATCATCAGAACGCCTTTCAAGTCGCTGACTGTGATGCATACGACTCTGATGTAGATGATGGACCTACTGCACACACAATCTTTATGGCTAGCATCTCTCCAATGGTTTCTCCCAAGATCTCTTCTTCACCACAAGCTGGCCCATCCAAGGACAAACTCATCTCTGAGGTATTAAAGCTATACGATGATGCTGATGTGCAACAGATGCATGACAAAGTACAATCAACTGAAACTATTGAATCAAATATTGAAAATATGGGTAATATCAATGTTGTCCCATATGATCAATACGTGAAACAAAGTGAAAGTGAAGTTGTACCAAGTGATGCATCCTCTGCAGTCAATAATGACTATGTCTTTGATGAATACACTGCATGTGCTCCTGATGATTCCATAATTTCTGAACTAAATGCCTATAAGGAACGTGTTGCTATTTATGAACAACGTGCAAAATTTGAGTTGACCACTCGTGAGCAGGAAATGGATGACCAAGTGCGTACAGTAATTAGAAAAAGTAATTTTAGAGAAGAAGTATTGAAACAAGAATTAAATTCTTTGCAAGAAAAACTTTCTAAAACAGCTAAGCAAAAACAAGAACTTCAAGAAAATGTGAAAATGCTTAAGCAAGAATTTAATGCAAAAGAATCAAAGCTCTTGAGAGATTTTTCTAATCTGAAAACTTTGAAAAACAAACTTGAAAACAAGTTGTACATGCAAGGAAACACCATTCAGACTGCTCACATGATCACTAAGCATAGAGTTCTAAGCGATAAGCATAGTGTTCCCATTATAGATAAACCCAACCCTGAGTATGGAAAGATAGCAAAAGCAGCTCAAAGTGTTATCTATGATGGAAATGAGATTCTTAAACCTAGACAAAAACCTAGTTGCGTTGGGTGCACTGAGGATGACAAGAAATTAGATGAAGTAACTAGGGAGAAGATGAATAAGAAACTAAATGATCCTAAGTGCAAAGAGAAGAAAGTAATTATCACTCCCCATGACTACAAGAAGGAAAACTGGATTTCCTTGAACAAGTTTAAGACTCAGACATTGTTGACTCCCGAACAAGTCTTCTGGAAAATGGATTTAGATAAGCAGAAAGCTGAAAATATTGTAGAAACAAACCCTCCCCTTCGGAAAATGCCTAGAGCGACTGTGTATCCTCCTAATACACCAATGCATCTTGTACCTAGAACAATTGCCACTAAAAGCAAGACATTAATTAGCCAATACGTTATATTTCAACTATTTGTTGATTTTGAGAAAACTTGCAAGAAAAGGATCACACCCACTGGTATAACTGAAGGAGAAAGGGGTTTTGAACAAATGAAAGAATGTTATTTAACTGAGGTCATGCCTTTCTTTAAACTTCTAAAGGATCACTTTGAGAGTCTTAAAAAGGGGATAGAAACGGATATTAAGGGAATGGAAAAGGAATTTGATGCAATAATAGTTGAAATTAATGACTATGAGCGTGCACTAAAATATAATGAGATTGAGAGAAAGAACCTGCATACATTAAATGAGAATCTTATTACTGAATGTGTTGCTCAAGATGTCTTTTTCACTGCTTCAAATTGCTCTATTAATGCTTCCAAATTTCATGAACTATCTGTGGCCCTGAAAGTCTCCCATGATCGTGTCATTGAGCTTGAAAAAACTAATTCTAAACTAAATGAGAAAATTGAACTGGATGATCATGACAATTTGGTTAAACATTTTTCTAAACTAGAAGTTGAGTATTTTAATCTACAACTAAAATATCAACATCTCAAAGAAAATGTCAAAACTTCAAATATCAAGACATCTTCAGATGCTCCAGAGTTTGATGCAGTTTTTCAAATTAACAAACGAGATGAACAGATTCATGCTCAGTGTAACACGATCAGAAAGTTGAAAGCCCAAATCTCTCAATTAAAAGGTCAAACGAACAATATGACAGGCTCCCAAATGCCTCCTTCTTTAGATTCTCAGAATTCTCAAACGTTTCATCTTCAAAACCTAGTAAATGCTTTACAAAAGGAAAACGAAAGTTTTCTAGAAGAGAATGAAAAGGTTAAACGTCATTTCAATGAGTTGTTTGAATCAATTAAAGTCACTCGTAACAAAAACAACGAACAAATAACTTCATTGCAAAAGGAAATTGAGAATCTAAAGAGTCAGGTAAAAGGGAAAATGCCAATGATCAATGAGGAAAATGTTGTATCTAAAGTTCACTCGGGTAATAAATCTGCTTTATCTGTGACATATGTCCCCCCTCACCTAAGGAACAACAAACTTGCCATTCAAACATATTTCTCATCCCTTAAGGATTGCTTAGAATGCCTGCGTGAGATTGTTGAAGAGGATAAGCTAGAGAAACCTCATGATAATGCAATTGGACATGCATGCTCATATGCCAAACGATCTCAAGAAATCTTAGAATGCTTGATCACTATATGCCCAAAGACATTAGGTGAGAGAGTTAACCCTTTGATTCCATGCTCAATGCCTAAAGCCAAAAATGATATGCACTCGATTCCCAATGTTTTGAATAAGAGCCGTAGTGTACCCTTGAGTAGTTCAGATTCTAGATATGTCAATGCTAGGAAAGAGAACTCAAATGTGCCTTCTAGGAGTACTAATCTCAGTACATCTAGCTTTAAGATAGTGAACCTTAGTGCACCTGCATGTAGTTCAGATCCCAGCACATCTAAACAGGTGGTGCAAAGAGTAGTAAAACAAACTAATGTTCCCATTCCCTCTACAGGAGTAATCAGTGACATTAAAGGAAGCAGGTCAAAGTCTCAAGACAATACAAGGAATGATAGGACCTCGCAAGCTAAGAATGTTCACTGGAAAAGAGTAGAAGAACAATCTAGGAACCTTAAGTTTGAATCGAATAAAACGAATCGTGTTGATTCTAGTATTTGCCATAGGCGTACTGTAATTAATTCGAATTCTGATACTATTTGCAAACCTTGTACTGATGATTGCGTGAATTCTGTTTCTAATCATGGATGTGATGTTAATGTTCTGCCTAATGATGTTAATTGTCTAGTTAATTTTGTTAATGCTAATATTCATGAAAAAAAGGCTAAAAGGCAAAAGCGAAAGAGAGTTAGAAAACAATGGAAACCCACAGGAAGAACATTCAGCAGAATAGGCTTTTATTGGATACCTGTTGGTCATAAGACTAATCAGATAATGCCCACTAGAAAATGGATGCCTACTGGTAGAACTATTCCTTTAAGAAGTGGTCACACTGTAAACAGGGCTAATACAGACACTAGTATTGCATCTATTCACAATGATTCCATTACCTCACTATCTGATATGAATGCTTCTATTTCTGATGTGGGTGGTCCAACTGTTGCTACTAACCAAATGGAACCCATTCTTGCATGGGGATCCCAATTATCCAGTTATCCATTCTTGTCTGTGTTCAACTGCAGATCGTTCAAATCGTTCTGTGGTACCTGGACTCAGGCTGTTCCAAGCATATGACTGGAGACCGGTCACGGCTCATGAACTTCGTGAGCAAATTCATCGGGACTGTTAGGTTTGGTAATGATCATTTCGGTGCTATTATGGGTTATGGAGATTATGTTGTTGGTGATAGTGTCATCTCCAGAGTGTATTATGTGGAAGGTTTAGGTCATAATCTGTTCTCTGTTGGTCAATTCTGTGATTCTGATCTAGAAGTAGCCTTCAGAAAACATACCTGCTTCGTTAGAGATCTTAATGGTAAGGAACTGTTGAAAGGAACTCGTGGCTCAAACCTTTACACCATCTCTATCGATGACATGATGAGAGCTTCACCAATCTGCTTGTTATTAAAGGCTTCAAAAACAAAGTCATGGTTATGGCATCGTCGTCTCAATCACTTGAACTTCGGCACCATCAACGATCTTTCCAGAAAGGACTTAGTTGTAGGTTTACCTAGACTAAAGTATGAAAAGGATCATCTTTGTTCAGCATGTCAATTGGGAAAAAGCAAGAAGTATGCCCATAAACCCAAACCTACTAACTCTGTCACAGAAGTTCTTCATATGATTCATATGGATTTATGTGGACCAATGAGGGTGCAGAATATCTTTGGGAAGAAATATGTGTTAGTTGTGGTTGATGATTATTCTAGATTCACCTGGGTCAAGTTCTTAAAGACAAAGGATGAAACTCCTGATATCATCATCAAACTCATCAAACAGCTGCAGGTTAGACTAAACAAAACTGTCAGAATTATCAGAACAGACAATGGAACTGAGTTTGTCAACAAACAACTTAGTGAATTCTATGAAAGCGTTGGAATCAGCCATCAAAGAAGTGTTCCACGAACCCCTCAACAGAACGGTGTAGTTGAAAGACGAAATCGTACTCTTGTTGAAGCTGCTAGAACAATGCTGATCTACTCAAAGGTTCCAATGTTTCTCTGGGCTGAAGCTATTGCCACTGCATGCTACACACAAAATCGTTCCCTGATTCACACTATTCATGGAAAAACTCCATATGAACTTGTCCACAACAGAAAACCTAATCTATCTTCCCTTCGTGTGTTCGGTGCATTGTGCTATCCAACTAATGAGGGTCAAGACTTAGGCAAACTTAGGGCCAAAGCTGACATTGGAGTATTTGTAGGATATGCATCAAACAAAAAGGGATACCGAATCTACAACAAAAGAACCCGAAATATCATGGAAACAATTCATGTTACGTTTGATGAGCTGACCGGTCAAATGGCTCCTGGACACTCCAGCTCAGGACCCGCACTTCAAAACAGTCCTATTGGTTCATCCCTTGTTCCAAACTCCTCTCAAGAAACTCCATATGTACCTCCATCTGAAGATGATGTAAAGAAATTGTTTGATCCCATGTTTGATGAACTGTATGAGTCTACTACTAATGAGGTGATGATCCCTACAACAGTGGATGCTCATATTCCAGTGAATGAAGTCAATCCATCAGTCTCAATATCTGTTAGTCACGAAGCACCTGCTGCTGATCCTTCAGTCTCATCAACAAATCATCATTCTTCAAATGTACATCATGGAAATGTTTCTGGCATCAATGATGAAGTTAATCCCTTTGCGACTCCTGAAGATGCTCCATTTGAAAACATATTTGCTACTCCTGAATCATCATCAGAACCATCTTCTTCAGGAGACATCGACTCTGCTACCTCAGTTCCTCAACAAATGCCACATGAACACCTCAGAAAATGGACTCACGATCACCCATTAGACAACATCATTGGTAATCCCTCTCGTCCTGTATCAACCCGGAAACAACTTGCAACCGACGCCTTATGGTGTTTCTTCAACTCCGTACTATCTAAGATCGAACCAAAAGATGTTAAAACCGCCATGAATGAAGACAGCTGGTTCAATGCTATGCAAGATGAAATTCATGAGTTTGATCGTCTTGATGTATGGGAGTTAGTACCTGCTCCAGACTGTGCTATGATTATAGCTCTAAAATGGATCTTCAAAGTAAAACTTGATGAGCATGGTGATGTGTTGAAGAACAAGGCTCGATTAGTTGCTAAAGGATATCGTCAAGAGGAGGGTATAGACTTTGAAGAATCTTTTGCTCCAGTTGCTCGAATCGAGGCAATCAGAATCTTTCTGGCTAATGCTGCTAGTAAGAACATGGTGGTATATCAGATGGATGTAAAGACGGCATTTCTGAACGGAGATCTTAAGGAAGTTGTCTACGTCAGCCAACCTGAAGGATTTGTGAACCAAGAGCATCCTACTCACGTTTATCGTTTGAAGAAGGCTCTTTACGGTTTAAAGCAAGCTCCAAGGGCATGGTATGATACACTGTCAAAGTTTCTTCTATCAACCGGATTCAGCAAAGGAGCAGTTGATCCTACATTGTTCACCAGGAAGTCAGGCAAACATTTAACTCATGTTCAAATTTATGTTGACGATATTATTTTTGCCTCGACTGACCCAATGGAATGTGATCGTTTTTCTAATGAAATGAGTTCAAAGTTTCAAATGTCAATGATGGGACAAATGTCATTTTTCTTGGGATTACAAATTTCACAAAGTCCCGGAGGCATTTTCATAAATCAATCTAAATATGCAACAGAGATTTTAAAGAAATTTGGATTTGATTCATGTGACCCTGTTGACACCCCCATGATTGACCGAACCAAACTAGATGAGGACCTCTCAGGGATCATGATTGACCAAACGAAATATCGGAGTATGATTGGATCCCTGATGTATGTCACTGCTAGTAGACCAGACATTTTGTTCTCTGTTTGCATGTGTGCTAGATACCAGGCTAAGCCTACTAAAAAGCACCTTGAAGCAGTTAAACGGGTCTTTCGGTATCTCCAAGGAACCATCAATATGGGACTATGGTACCCGAAGGACACCGGTATGTCTCTAACGGCCTATGCAGATGCTGATCATGCAGGTTGTCAAGATACACGTCGAAGTACGTCAGGAGGTGCTCAGTTTTTGGGTGATAAGCTTGTGAGCTGGTCTTCAAAGAAGCAAATGAGTACTTCTATTTCCTCTACAGAGGCTGAATACATAGCCATGTCATCTTGTTGTGCTCAAATCTTATGGATGAGATCACAATTATCTGACTATGGCTTTGAATTCAACAAAATCCCTCTGTACTGTGATAATAAAAGTGCTATTGCTCTCTCATGCAACAACGTTCAACACTCAAGAGCAAAGCATATCGACATTCGACATCATTTCATCAGGGAACAGGTGGAAAAGGGTGTGGTGGAACTATATTTTGTGAGGTCTGAATATCAGTTAGCAGACATCTTCACCAAAGCTCTTCCAAGAGAACGTTTTGAGTTTATTCTTCCACGACTTGGTTTGAAAAGCCTTCAACAAGAAACTCTCAAACGTCTTCAGGAGGAAGACGAGGAGTAAAGGTCTTTCTTCATCTATCTCTTGTACATATATATTTGAAAAACAAAATAGAAAATTATAAAACTTTCAAAATCCATAAAAATTTGAAAAATTCGAAAAATCTTCAAAAAATATTGTCATTTTGTCACGTTTCTTTTGGTTCGATTATATCTACGGTCTTTGTGCTGTCACTCAAAGAATGACACGGGTCTTTAGATGTTGTTCGAATTTAAAAAAAAAAAAAAAAAAAAAAAAAAAAAAAAAAAAAATTCAAAAAATCAAAAAATATTTTTGGGAGAAAGAGAAATGGTTTATTGTCATTTTCAGGCAATAACCCGGTTTTAAAGAAAGAACAGAGCCATGTTTTACCATGTTTTCAAATCCTATGCTCTGATTCTATAAACTCCTATCTGCTGAAAACTAAATGCTTTGAAAAATAACTCAATCTCTATTTTTGATAATCATCAGGACTTATTTGTCAAAATCTCTATCTCTCAATCAACAACCTACGTCATTGATTGAGGGGGAGAATGATTTCAATTAAATTAAAAAGTTATTTGGCATTAAATTGTTTTCAAAAGATATACATGCATGTTTTATCAATGGAGTTTAAAGTCTTAAAATCCGATCAAATCAGTTCAAACGCTTTCATAATCAAGTCACAATTCTCCTTAAAAGCTTTCAAAATCAATTTAAATCAATAAGAGATCACAAATCTCAAATGATTTGATAATTGTGGTCGGGGGAGAATGTGTGATTTAAACTGGATTTAAATTGGTAAATGGTTTTATAAGGATGTACATGCTATCCCGCCCACATGTGACAAACGATTTCAAATTTTCCATGCACATGTTGAGAGGGAGCATCTATCTTAAACCTATGATCTGAAATGTGATCTACGTTTCCCAATGTGCAGGTTCCCTCTAGTATGTGCAAAACTCTTTTCTAATCTCGAGGCACATATTGAGGGGGAGCGAATTTATGGAAACCTCATCCTTCCCGGAAATGCTATATCTTCTTGATTTGTTGAGGGAAGTGATGTTGATATCTTTTAGAAAATGGCAATCAAAGAAGTTAATTCTTTCTCTTGCCTCCGTGTGCAAAACATTTTCAAATACTTGATGCACATGTTGAGGGGGAGTTCTCGTTCTAAAAATATCAAAAACAATTCAGGTACAAAATGCTTTGATTATATATCACAAGTATCTGAATTGAGTTTCAAATGGTTTTCAATTGGATCCAATGGCAGACGAACAATACCAAACTGACCGACCAACTTTACTTTATGTACGGTGATATAAGGATGATAAGGTTAGGTATTGGTTCCCAAGATCCGCCAGAACCGGAGGGATCTACCCAGGGACAATCCACTAGTTAGTGTAGAAGTCCTTAGGTATGATGATAAAAGGAGAAAAATGAGATATGGGAAGAGTGCGGACTAAGACTGAGCTAGCACTGGAATAAACCCAACAAGGTTCTAGCTATGAAGTCTTGGTAAGCACTGAAGGGGTTGAAGAATTAAAAAGAATTGAATGAGAAAAGGGTGAAAACAAATAGCCCTCCATTTATTCAACCTTAGGGCAGAAACCGGGTTCACTTCATATGCTACTGATGGTAACATCGGTATTGAAGACAAGACGTCATGGACCCAGTGACGCACTGCACTTCAACTTTCCAAACCACTCAAGTTCCTCTTAAAAGGACTTGTTTCATTCTCACGGGGAACCGACATTATCTATCGACTTTCTCTTAGAGATTGTTGATATTGAAGAAGGAGACCCTCTCCCTAGTCTCCGGCACAGGATCCAAATATGCACAAATTGAGTCTAGAGCCACGAGATCATCAATAAATCTCATTAGGACACTTTCAATGAAGACTCTTTGTTTCACACAATGTGGAAAGAGAGATTATATCTTGAGTCCTACGCATTATCCTTGTGGTATTGCCAGAACATCTGAGTGATGTGTTTACATATTCACAATGAAGATGGAAAGCCTTCTGGAGCCAACATCAAACAAGCTCCTGGTAGGTGGCGTGTGAGATCTATTATATAGATCAACCATGTGACAACTGAACAGAAACAATGGGGCGATTCAATCTCTTGAATCAAACCTGGTTCAGGTTATGGATTGACGGATACCTTTGAAAAACCGGTCTTTGTGCTTAAAAACTCTTTTCTTTAGCACATCGACTGTGTACTCATTTTTCAAACCAAAAGGTATTTTTATGATTGATAATTGATTTTCCATAAAACCTTCGTTGTATTGCAAAAACAATTTCTATTGAGCAATACACGATTGTTTTTCAAATCTCTTTTCATCAATCAGTGAACTTAAAATTCGCTGGTTCACTCACTCCGTGTTGTCTTCTTTGAGACGTTCCGGTTTGAGAACAGCTAGAACAGCTGCGAAACCCTGTCAAGGAGATTCTTAGGAATCCTACTTGATCACAGGCAGTATTTGTACTGATCAACGGGGAACCGTGGGCCGTGTACCTCAATTCAACGAAAGTGATCAAAGACACTTTCGTGCGATTTGTTGCTAACTGTTGTATGCAGGTACGCCCGACGTTTGCAGCTGATCAGAATGAAGCGGTCAATCCACAGCCGCATGCTCACTTAACACATTTATCTCAAAAGAAATCATGATTAGTGCATCAATGACTCTGATATTTTCACTCCATGCTTCTGCTACGCTGCTGCCAATCTCATGATTCAACAAATGCTTCCGCTACTCTGATGAGAAGATATCATGATCCAGAATGTGAGCATGTCGGTCCCAAAGTCACAACACCACAATGGATGTCTCAGAGATTGTTGATAGCTGATGATCTCAAATGATGGCTCAAAGTTATCATCACGTAGATCAGTAAAAGACCTCCACTTGGAACAACCAAACATGCAATGTGAAGAATCAATGACTACGAGCTTAGGAGCAAAGGTCTACATCAAGAATGCAAGATCAATTGTTAGATGTAATATCTATTTGTATTCAATGTAATTTTAGTACATGATTGAGGTGACCTCCCTTAGGGGAGATTGTTAGGAATTAGAAATTCCCGGTATTAAAGAGTCGGTCACCTCAAGTATATGTAATCGTTAAAAAGCTCGTAGTCGTAGTTCTTCTAAGTTAAGTAGTAATTTAGTTAAGTAACACCGTGGAGGACGGACGGGTCTTTACCCACTGTATGCCTGATCTACAGCCCAAAGTGTGGCGAGTTATGTAAGACTATAAATACTCTCTACCTTCCAAGGTAGAGAGTTGGAGCTCATAATAATATCTTTCACTTTCTCTCACTAAGTTCCCTAAACCTCTAACTTTCTCTCTCTAGAATTCCATCTATATGCTACTTTGTGTTATGGTTTGATGTGTATGTGAAAAGTAATATCTAACAACAGTATTAACAACTTTTGGGATAGAAGTCTCTACATTCTTATTAACATTCTCATCAACAACAGATGAGTCACTAGCACTCTCAAAAACATCATTATCCTGCTTAAACTCTTCCTCACTTTTCACCACTGTGTCCTTTAAAGGACCATATTCTCTTTCAAGATCCTTAAAATCTTCTAAGCCTGTATGAGCTAAGTCTATACCTGGAGGTGAGTGAACACCCCTTAGTGGTGGAGGTACAGTATTATAACCCATACCAGACTTAACTTTACTATGTACTTGAGCATTCCAAATTTTATCAATTGACTTAGACTGATGATAGCATGTGTCTAACGTTAGATTGACATTTTCATTTTTCTTTTGAAGTTTTTCCAACTCTTTTTGGTATGCTTCATTCACAACTGTTGTATGTTCTACCTCTCTTCTAAGAAGAATCATATCATCATTATATTTTGACTCATTTGCCTGATAGTGCTCTATTTGCTTTTCTAATACTGCCATGGCTCTCCTAAGATTAGACACGGTATAATTAGCAGTATATAACTCTTGTCTTTCATTAGAATATAAATCATTAAGTCTTTCAACTTCTTTAGCAGCCCTACATGTTTTAGAACAACTATCAAAGTTTTGTACCTCAGAGTCAGAGAAAGCCATGAGAGCAAATTCAGTAGCAACAAGAGCAGCATCAGAATGTTCTTCTTCTTGTTCATCAGCCATGAAAATCCAATCATAGCTCACACCATCAATAGCCAACATTGCCTTTGGTTCTTCCACAGTTGGTCCCTTCTTTTGCTTGTACCAAGTAGACCTGTTGTCCTTGGTCTTTGGTCTTCTGCATTCTCTAGCAAAATGTCCAAACATGTGGCAGTTAAAGCACTCCACTTTCTTCTTATCAAAGCCTGCAGTTTCATCACCATTGATATGAATAGGCTTGCCAGTCTTCTTGTAGAATTTCCTAGCCCTCATGCTAAGAAGAGCTATTTGCCATTTTATATCCATCTCTTCCAAGTCATCTTCATCAATTTGCTCTATGTCTTCATGTGTTAAGACAGAGCCATCAACTTGTGTGGATATTAAAGCATAAAAGGTAGGATCTCCAATACTAGCAACCTTCTTCTTTGACCCTGCAGTGGTAACATTCACATTACCAGTGGAAACTTTAGAACCAGCAATGGCAACTTCATCATCACCGTCATCTTCAGAATCATCACTGTCAACTGAGGTTGACAACAATGCCAAGCTACTAGAGCTTGTACCAAGTTTCCCTGCCTTCTTCAACCTTTGCTCAATAAGTTTGAAGTTGTTGTAAAGGTCATTGAGCTTCAGTGTTTCTATGTCTGATTTGTTTTCCCAGACAGTAACATTGGTTTGAAACTCTGAAGGCAAACTTCTTAGAAACTTCAAATTGAGGTCTTCCTTTTCTACCTCAATGCCAAGAACAGTTAGTTGTGTAACAATCTTCTGAAGTTTGTTGAAAATGCTATCAAGTGAGTCATTACTTGAAGCAGAAAAGTTTCCATAACTTTGCTTCAACAATGTCTTTTGTGTCTTCTTTGTAGCATCATTACCACAAAAAACTAAGCAAATCTATTCAAACAGTTCCTTAGCAGTTGTGTACTTGCTGAATGCAATGATCTGATCTCTTGGAAGAGTCATCAGCAGCAAACTTCTAGCTTTAAGATCATTCTTCCTGCAAGCTTTTTCAACACTAGATTCAGGCACAAAAACTTTCACAACATCTGTGTCTCCAACCTTCACAGTACTAGTCACAGACTTGAAAGAATCACCAGTTTGAATGATCTCCCATAGAGCATAGTCCTGAATGAGAAAGTATTGCTCAATCAGTATCCTCCACATCTCAAACTCATTTAGTTTGAGCTTAGGTAGCCTTGGTGTAGAAGAGTTTGATTGGTTGTTTTCCATCTCCATTGAATTGAGTGAGTAGGTTAAGCTAATTCCTTGGATCTTCTAAAACAAAATATCAGAACCTTCGCTCTGATACCACTTGATGGATCTAGACACACTCCTTGTGTCAATGATATTTTGTATGATATTATTAAGCACGCGGAATTTACTTAGTAATACTTAGAAGATGGATTATATGATGTATTGTATGTAAACACAGATTAAACACAAAACTTAAGCTCCAATATTATTGATTAATAATACGAGTGATCTTATCTTATCACTAGGGTTACACCTTGAAGCCTTTGTGAGTAATACGTAGGTAATTCGATAAGTACCTAAGACAATGACCAAGGACCTCCTTTTATACAACAAGGAGTCCTTTACAAGATAAGTACAATGCTAACATTATAGAATATACACAAGATCTATTCTATACTTATCTAAACACGTTTAACTAAACATTATCTAACAGCAGTGGTAATAATGTACTGGCAGTGGGAATATGTTTCCACTGCTAGTGTTAATCCGAGCAGTGTAAACCACAACAATCCGTGGTAACGGATTATTCCAAACAATGTCCCCAACCAAGCCACTCAATACGGTGACTGCGGAATATGGGCTTGCATTAACCTATACCAGCTGTGTTAGGTCACCATATTAGTAACACAAGCATCAATATAAGAAATAGAGAAGAGAAAAGGATCGAATGAACAAGACACACACAAACACGTATGATATGAGAATAGTTATGCGTAGGAAAATGTATGCATTGAACAACCAACCCTCAAGTGAGGGTTATACAAGAGTATTTATAGGAGGGAACTAGGGCAACACTCCAAGTTCCCATCCTTTTACTTATTGGGCTTGGCCTAGGCTTATGGGCTTTCTACATAAGCCTAGCCTTGATTACTAACATAAAAGCCATATTAAGCTAACTATTACATATGAATCACTAACACTTGAAATATAGTTTAGGAGTGATTCCAACAATCTCCCCCTAAGTGTTATTGATGAATGATAGAGTGATAAACGATGTAGGTGCTGATGTAATAGTAGCTTTGACGTCTTCTGACATTCTTCTTTCTTGTGAGAAGAAGTGCCTTGATTTGAACAATCTCCCCAGTGTAGGGATCTTGTAACTTTTGAAGTGTTATGCTTTTACGTCTTTTGATTTCTTTGTTCTTTAGTTCTTTGTTCTTTGTGATGATAGTGATATTATGTTGTTGTTGTCTGCATCAGGTCTGCTTCGTTGCTCCAGTGTCTCCACGTCTTTCTCCAACATGCTCAAATGCTCTTTAACGTTGGATTACAGTACTGATGAAGTTCTCTTAGTCTTTAAACTTTGTAGATTGTTTGATTTGTCGAAGAATCATTCTAACTTATGTGTTGCCTTTTGAGAGAACTTGCATTAGTGATGATGTTGGTATGAGCATGTGAAGAATATGCACGATCAGTCTGCTCCAGAGCTTCCATAAGAAGAAAAACATACACACGGTTAGTAATAAGCGGAATCTGGCACTTACAAGTTTGAATTTTGAGGGTGTTAACAGCATAGTGTGAAAACACGTCTCTAATTCTCACAAAAGCCGTTCCTGAAATGGAGTCCCACAAGTGAGATAACACGATGTACCGAAGTACACCTACAGTTCAGATGAGTCGCTGAGGTACACTGAAGCATCACCTCACGACTGTACACCGTTTGAGACACACTAAGCGTAATCCACGGGGAGTTACCGAAGTGACCTGTTGTCAGGGCTGTTAGATGTTGATCCTGGCAGGAGTTTCCATTCAATCACTGAAGATCACATATGTGAACCTCTCATAAATGTTCTCGATAGATTTCTAAGATCTGTGAAGGACACGATAATATATCACTTGCGTTCTTATTGTTGAACGACAAGCGATGAATTGTCAAGTGTACCTAAGAGATCTTTTGATGAATCTCGTGGCTCTAGACTCAATAGTGCACTTTGGTTTTCCTGAGCGGAGACTAGGGAGAGGGTCTCCTTCTTCAATACCAACAATCTCTAAGAGAAAGCCGATAGTTTACGTAAGGTTCCCTGTGAGAATGAAACAAGCTTCTGTTGGGAGAAACTTGAGTGGCTAAGAAGGTTTAGTGCATGCGTCACTGGGTCCATGATGACTTTTATCTTCAATACTGGTGTCATCTAGTAACGACCAGTAGTATATGAATTGAACTCGGTGTCTGCCCTAAGTTGAATAATCTGGAGGGCTATTTCTTTACACTCTTTTCATTGCATTTCTTTTTAATTCTTCAACTCCTTCTTTCTCCGATTCTCATTTTCTCCTTTTTTATAATCATACCTAAGGACTTCTAAGTACTAACTACTTGTGACGTCCTTGGGTAGATCCCTCCGGCTCAGGCGGATCATAGGACGGTTATTCCTAACCTTAGTCACCTTATAACTCCATGACTAACCTATGTTGCCATAAAACCATTTTCTTGAAAATCTCTCAAAGTGGTTATGATTGAAAAACATTTTGTACCACTGTAAGAGTTTGATCATTTGTAGAAATACTCCCCCTCCACAAGTGCTTAAGTGTTTAGATAGAAATCTGCACGGTGAGAGAAGAGTGCGCACTTTTGAATTGATCGACTCAAGATAGACAATTCCCCGAGGGACACGGTTACGTTGCATAGTTAAAGAGATACATTGTCAGCTTTTAGGTGACAACTAGCTCTAATAACTACCTTGAAGGTGTGGACAAACCTCGAAAGGTTTTCAAACCCGTCAAAGTTCATGTCTACCAAGAGTTTCTCGAATGGTACATTCTACTCGGACAAGTCCTTCGCGAGACACGTTTACATTACTAGCGAACTAGCTTGAAATTATTACCCGTCCCGGACAAGTCTTTTCGAGTTACTAACTTTTAAGATTCGTCAATTCATTGGTTAAGTCTGTAGCACAAAGATTTATTTGCATTCACACAACATATTTCTTATCACATAGTTTTTCTCCCCCTAAAAAATGGCATATAAATATGGTATTTTTGAAGAAATGTTGAGAATAAATATGACCAATTTTGAGTTTTGTGGGAAGATTATTCCAAAGAACAATTTGTGAACAAAGTTTTACATCAAATACTCCCCCTCAACAAGTGATATAAACGGTTGAGGTTTTGAAAATCATAAAGGGAAGTACTTGTTCTTTTGAGCAAAACCTTTTCAAATTGAAAGGTTTGATAGGTTTTACTCAAAAATAAGAAGCTTTCGCTCCTTTTATAAGGATTATGGCACTGAAGCGTACCACAGGGTCCTTTCATGACAAGTACGGGTTGTACACTGTAATGTGTGCACAAGCCATTTTCATTATAAAATCACACATCCAAATTAATTATGAAATAATGAAACAGTTTAAGGGGTACCAGGTAGTCCCGCAATATCTCCAGGAATGCGAATAGGGCGTTGATAGCCTGTGAGAGTAATCCTGGGACGACCACCTACAAAGCTCTCCAGAGTTCTGAACTGGTCCCTTCTGTACAACCTTTCATCGATCCGAGTGATGATCCTCTTAACATTCTGTTTTTCTTGAGAATTCCATCGCTTCTTCGACCCGATGCCTTCATGTATCTCCTTTAACCGATAAGCTAACCCGTCCCTAACTTTATTCAGTGTGTGATCCCCAAACTTATGAAGATCTCTACACGCCATCAAGCAGTTGCGTTGTAGTTCACTACGGTAAACTACTCCAAACGGTTTGCTGATGAGAGTGTATTGTGGAAGATGGTTGATGTCAGGAAGTGCTAGCTGAGGTTTGGTAAAGTTGACACGTGTCTGATATGATTCAACAGCAAGTTGTAAATCTTCTACACGTTCCTGGATCACTATGCTTCTGATGAAGATGAGCAAGGACTTGATGTATTCACGTTGAATTTCAGTCAAGAATTGTCTCATTCTTCCCTGTACCTTGGCAAGGTACAGATCTTCAATGTCGTTGAGAGACAAATTCTAAAAGTCCGCTTCACAGAAATCATAGTCTCTTTCGTCTTGTCTTTTGACCACAATATTCTTGAGGAAAGTGTAATCCCATTTAGACGATAGATCTATATGCTTAACAGCAACGATCCCTTTATCACTGTACACTTCATGTGTAGACTTTTGAACCTGGCAGCTTTTGTAGTAGATTCGTCGGCGTTCCGGCCAATGGTGAATCCCGTACATTGCATCAATGTCATACTGTTCCACACTGTTAGAAAACATGTGAGTAGCCTTTTCTTCGATGGCTATGCAGTTGGAATATATGGCTACCGGGAACGGAAGTGTAAGTGATGTAGCGTATTTCTTTGAACCATCGCTACCGTGTAGAAGAAATTCCAAGTCATTGTTGAAGAAGTAGCGAAATGGAATCTTAGGTTGATCTGGTTGGCCAATCGTTGGTAGAGGTTTAGACCAATCGGTGTAGTATGGAGCCTTGTCTCTTCTGGTGAAGTCGATGTTTGCTTCAGGGTTGAGCCAATAAATGTTGTTCGACATGGCTCGTGCTATGTTATCAAGATGGTATTCAACTTCAATCGCACTTTCCGAGCTGTCTTTGAGTAGTTGAAATGCTTCATTCTTGATTCGTTTCAACTCTGATTTCGTCATCTTCTTCACTCGGAACTTTTCTTGCAGTAACTTAGCATGCTCCAACGTACGACCTTATACCATGTCTGGATCATCAGTTAAGGCGGGAGTAGCATCAACAAGTTTAGAAAACCAGTCATATTCGGTATCATCTTCGTCTAGCCATGAAACGACGTTAGCCTTAGGCGTCTTCTTCTTCTTTTTCTTTGGCCTAGATGAGGATTTTGGTTTCTTAGTTGAAGCGGGAGAGGTGGGTTGTTGTTGGGGCTCAGTGACTTCCTCATCGTTACCACCAGTATACTTGAAGTGATCACCAGTTTTCTCTGTCTGGGGTGGTAACTCAGAGTCTCGAGGTTTGTCAGTCGAAGAGCGTGTAGGAGATCGTTGTTGAGTTGGAGTCCTTAGGGGTGGAGGTGGCATGGAGGATGATTCAACAGTTTTCTTCAGGCGTTTAGGCTCGTTATCTTTATCTTTATCCTTATCTTCATCGTCTTTTGGACGTTTAGGCCTTTGAGCTTCTTCTCTGCATGCTGATTTGAGTTGGTATTCCAGTAGTGCTTCAAACAATTTACCTTCATAAGAAGTAAATGTTGCAGATCGTTTAGACATTTAAGTTACCAGCCTGGAAACCAATTCAGCATCTGAGAACACTATAGGATCAGAAGGGTTAATTGTTACGATCATAGGTGTTGATCTTATAGTTTGCTTAGCTATATGCATCAGATTTAGATAGAGTTGTCTGTTGAACATCTCTCTTGTCACGCCCGGAACTTTGTCGAGTAAGAACTGATGAGTATAGCCCTTAATCATCTCGTTCAGTTCCCCTTGGACATCACGTTGCATGAATTTCTGAATATACTCCCCTTCATTAGACATCTTTTCTATCTCGTCATTAAGATGTTTGATGTTGTCAGCGAGTATATCTAACTTTTTGTTGGTCACATCTTTCTTCCTAACCTGCTTGACAGCTTTAACAATCCTTGTCTTTGCCCGAGATATCCAAGAGTTGGTTGGTTTCTTCACATATTTGGATGTGGATTTGGTTGTGTCTTTGGATGGTGGTAGAGAAGAGTGAAAAGACGAGTCCGATGATGAGGAGACGTGAGGTGACTCAGGGTCCTTTAGTGGCTCAGAAGTTTCCTCCTTAGAGCGTGCGAGACTGTCTAGAAGATAAGTATCATAATCAATATCTTCATCATGTCCAGACTTAGCCGTTTCATCAGTCTTCGTATCATCACCAGGAGTTTTCTCAGTCTTTTCCATGTCTGGTTCCTCTATGTCATAGTTGATGGAATCCTCTATCTGCCTTTGTTGTTGTTCGTGGGTGGTGGTACCAGTTTCCTTATCGGGTTGATTAACCGCATCGAAAACTGGTGTGGCTTGAGTTTCACCACTTGATCCTCCAGGGCCACGAGTTTGATCCTTTACGAATTCATCGGCAAAGTATTTTTGTTTGAGGTTCTTCAACTTCTTTTGATATTCTCTTTCCTCATCAACTGGTTCTTCTTCAGAACTTTCCTTATCATGCTCGAGCACAGGAGTTTTCCCTTTTCCTTTATCAGCTACTGGACTGGGAGGTTTAGCTACTATTGGAGTGACATCGGTTGCAGTTTCAGAGTAGGTGACCTCTTCGTCTGATTCGGTTTCCTCAGAGCTTTCATCCACTAGCTTTTGTTGCGGTTCAAGCTTGGGAAGGGGAATAGGAATAGCTTCCTTAGAGGGAACTTTCCTTTTGAGTGCAGGTTTCCTCTTAGGTAACTTTCTTTGACTCTCAGTGCTTGTAACACTTCCTGCACTGCCTCTCCTGGTTTTTCTAGTCGGTGTACCGGAGGACTTTTCATTAAGAAAACCGACTTTGCCTTCATCAACTGCCACCAGATACCTTTTGTATGAATAAAGTTGTTTGACTTCATCAGTTAGAAGGTGATCTGGCAACACTGCACCCTGTTTCTTTGTTGTAGATTCCTTAAATCTGACTGTGAGTCTAGGCTCATACAACATGGAGTGATTGTTGGGGTCATTGAGTCTCTTGGGGATATCATGATTATACCCTAGAGCTCTTTGGATTAACAGTTTTGTATATCTAATGTATGGGATCTTGGAGCCAAGCTTTTTGAGGAATGACATCATGTCGTCCCATATCAGAGCTTCAACTTCAATATGTTTCATGTTGATCAAAGCCCAAAAGATCTGTAGTTCCACGAGCTTGGGATGCTCGTAACCACTATCACGTCCAGAAACTGATTTGGTGATGATGATGTAGAGGGTTCTCCAAGGCTGAGGAATATTCTTAAGATCCACGTATGAAGGCTTTGTGATTACTCCTGTAGCTTCGTCATAACCAATGTCGATCATGAATTGCAGAAAAGCGTCTTCAGTTGGTGTGGCATTATATTCGGTTGGCTCGATGTCAGGAATGAGAAGAATAGCCCGTAAGTCTGCTGGTGTGATGGTGACTTGTTTGTGGTTGAGCGTCACCGTCACAGAGTTTTGACCTTTGATCTTTTGCATTGTATTCCAGAACTGGTGAATGTAGATCTCCGGAACTGTAGTAGAATTGGTGAGCATGTTCTGATAAAGGTGTTTCTTCAAAATTGTTGGGAATTATGCGAAGTAGAATTTCTGCTGTCAATACTGCTGAAGGATTCTGCTGAAGTAGAAGCAGAATCTGCTGAAGAAGACATTCTGCTGAAGTATAAAAGCCGTGCTGTGTTTCTGCTGAAGAGTGGAAGCTGACTAGGATCTGCACACGCTTTATTAATTATATGCTAACCCATCATTATTCTTGAACTGCCCGAGGTTAGCATGGGTATTATTGTACTGCTCAATATTGTTTAGTGATTAGTCATTAAATGCATGCTTGCATGCTTAGTCGATTGAGTAGTAATAGTTTAGGGTTCCTTGTCTATAAAAGGAACTTGATAGTTTGTAATAGAAGACAATTCGAAACATAGAGTTTCAGTTAATAAAAGATACATAGAGGATCTAAGTGTTCTTAGTTATAACAACTTGTATTTACATTCCGCTATAAAATACGAGTTGTAGAGATTTTCTATTAGTTTGCTTATGATTACATAGGCAACACTAACGATCCACGAGTACTCAAGAACTGTCAAGGTCTGTCTGTGTTCAACAAGTGGTATCAGAGCATCCTACAAAGCTATCACTGCTACAAGCATTATCTCTGAGCCTCTTCAGCTGTTACATATGGATCTATTTGGTCCAACTCAAGTCAGAAGCATTGATCACAAGTATTTTTGTTTGGTTATCACTGATGGCTACAGCAGATTTTGTTGGGTGTTCTTTCTAAGGACTAAAGATGAAACAACTCCAGTGCTGAAAGACTTCATCACCCTCATTGAAAATCAGTTGAACAAGAAGGTTAAGGGAATTCGGTGTGATAATGGGACAGAGTTCAAGAATGCTATTATTATAGAACTCTGTAGGTCTAAAGGGATAAAGAGGGACTATAGCAACAAAATGGGGTAGCTGAAAGAAAGAATAGGACCTTAATAGAGGCTGCAAGATCAATGCTTGCAGACTCTAAATTGCCCACTATGTTCTGGACTGAAGCTGTTGGCACAGCTTGCTATGTGCTTAACAGGGTCTCCATTACTAGACCTCACCTCAAAACACCATATGAACTTCTCTTTGGGAAGGTTCCAGTCATTCATTACCTCAAACCTTTTGGTTGTTAAGTGACCATTCTAAACACCAGTGATCCGTTGGGGAAGTTTGATGAGAAAGCTGATGATGGTTATATTGTGGGTTATTCAGCTAATAGCAAAACTTACAGAGTGTACAACCTATCTGCCAAGAAGATAGAGGAGACTTTGAACCTGAGATACTTGGAAGATAAGCCCAATGTTCAAGGACAGGGTCATGTGTGGTCTTTTGACCTTGACTACCTAACTGATTATCTGGGCTACACTAGACATATGGCTAACCAAAGTGCAGGCTCTCAAGAATCTCCCACTAACAATGCAGGTACCTTGGATGCTGACTCTGGAAGTGAATTTGAAGATGATGAACAACCTATTCTTGTGCCTTTTTTCTCCCCTAACAATGTTGCAGGTAACACTTCTAGAGATACTTCTGCTGAGAGTGAAGATGAATCACACTATGCTGAGGACCTTGCTAGGCTTCAGACTCAAGAGTTTGCAGCTAAGCTTGAAGCTGAGAAGGTGAATGGGGAACTTGCAAATGAGGCTGTCAGTGGAAACCATGTTTCTGCTGACACTGATGCAGTCTCTCCCATCGTCATCAAATCTGCTGAAAGCTCGACTGTTACTACTCCTATTCCTACTAGAGTGTCCACAGACTTTGGTGAACCGTATACTCGCTTTCCAAGACCTTCAGATCTTGGAAATCATCAACCCAAATCTGGCATTTTCACCTCACCTTCCTATGACACAACTTTTGTACCAACTGTGTCTAATCTTGAACCTACCATTGAAGTCAACCTCACTGCTACTAAAAGAATCTACATAACTACCCTCAATCAAATATTATTGGTGACATTCTAGCTCCTGTTAGAACTCGAAGGGCTATCTCTAGTCCTAAATTTGGACAAGTTGCATTTCTCTCTTATGTCTCAAATCAGCAAAGAGACAATCACACAGACTTCAAGCATTGTCTGTTTGCGTGTTTTCTTTCTCAAGTAGAACCAACCAGTGTCACTCAAGCTCTTGAAGACTCAAGTTGGATTGAGGCAATGCAAGACGAAATGCAACAGTTTCAAAACCAACAAGTTTGGATCTTGGTACCATTACCATATGGCAAATATGCTATTGGAACTAAATGGATTCTGAAGAACAAAAGAGATGCAAGGGGTGTGGTTATTAAAAACAAAGCAAGATTAGTAGCTCAAGGTTACAGGCAAGAGGAAGGGATTGATTATGATGAAGTGTTTGCCCCTGTTGCTAGGGTAGAGGCTATTCGAATTTTCTTGGCCTATGCCTCCTACATGGGCTTCATGCTGTATCAGATGGATGTTAAACGTGCTTTTCTATATGGTGAGATAGAAGAGGAAGTTTATGTCACTCAACCCAAAGGATTTGAAGACCCAGATCATCCTAATCATGTTTACAAGGTCGTTAAATCTCTCTATGGACTTCATCAGGCACCAAGGGCATGGTATGCTAGGCTTTCATCATTTCTACTGAAGCATGGCTACAGAAGAGGTGCCATTGATAAGACTCTTTTTCTGAAGAAGAACTCGACAGACATCATACTTGTGCAAGTGTATGTGGATGACATCATTTTTGGATCCACTAAAGAAGCTTGGTGCAGGGAATTTGAGGATCTGATGAAAGGAGAATTTCAGATGAGTGCTATGGGGGAGCTTAGTTTCTTTTTGGGTCTCCAAGTTCAGCAGAAACAAGATGGGATATTTATCAGTCAAGATAAATATGTGAGGGACATGTTGAAGAAATTTGGTATGGAAGGTGTCAGAACTGCCACAACACCTTATGAAGCTCCAAAAACAAAAACCAACAATGAACCAGATCTACCTGTGAATGTTCACTTATACAGATCTATGATTGGTTCATTAATGTATCTAACAGCTTCAAGGCCTGATATTACCTTTGCTGTGAGTGTTTGCTCTCGACATCAAGTCACTCCACTTACTTCCCATCTCAATGCAGTCAAGAAGATCTTTAAGTACCTCAAAGGCCAACCTCATTTAGGCCTTTGGTACCCAAAAGAGTCTCCCTTTAAGTTGGAAGCATATAGTGATAGTGATTATGCTGTTGCAAATCTTGATAGGAGATCCACAACTGGAGGCTGTCAATTCCTTGGAACGAGATTGATTTCTTGGCAGTGCAAGAAACAAACCATTGTGGCTACCTCAACTACTGAAGCAGAGTATGTTGCTGCTGCAAATTGTTGTGGACAGGTCCTTTGGATTCAAAATCAATTGCTGGATTATGGGTATAACTTCATGAACACAACTCTTTTTATTGATAATCAGAGTACCATATGCATTGTCAAAAATCCAGTTTTTCACAGTAGAACCAAACATATTGAAATCAGGCACCACTTTATAAGAGATGCATATGAAAAACATTTGATAAATGTGGCTAAAATTCATACAGATGATAATGTGGCAGATCTGTTAACAAAAGCTTTTGATGGACCAAGGTTTCAACACCTTGTGGTCAATATAGGAATGCTTAACCCTTAACTGCAAAGTTTAAGGGGATGCATAGGCCTCAGGGGAGGCTTATGCCTCAAGGGAGGATTTTGTTGTATTTTATTTTCTTTGTTTGTCTGTTTGTTAGTTCATTAGTTAAAAAAAAAAAAAAAAAAAAAAAAAAAAAAAAAAAAAAAAACTAACTTTCTCTTGCAGGTTTGTTGTATTTTGTTAATGGTTTTTAACTCACCAGATATACCTTGTGTATATCAAAGAGTTGGCTAGTCTAAAGGGTACAGCTTTGGTAAAGACATGTCAAATATGTTGATAGCTGTAATGATTTGCTCAAAATCATAGGGTCTGCAACCACCCATGCTTAATTGCTGAGAGTTGTATGGTCATCAATTCACCATGGTCTATTCCTTGTTGGAATCCAAGAATTGGCTAGCCCACAAGTATATGGCTTGTGGTAAAGGCAACTGAATCCATACTTGGTTATCAATTCACCAATTCTAAGAATTGACTAGTCCTGAGCAAACGGCTACAGGTAAAGACACATCAAATCCGTTTATATAGTTGCTGATTTGCTCATAAATCAGATGGTTATCAGTGTACCATAGTTTTCGAACTTAAACATCTGGCTACTCCAGTAGTGATGGCTATTGGTAAAGAGACATCAAATCCATTATTTTCAATGATTCACCTCTCACAGGAGTTAACACACCTGGATGTGATGAGAATAGTATGCAACTAATGAGTTTTGATGTACATTATGTCTTTTGTTGCTGCAAAGACCTGGCGTTTCAAAGTTTGGTCATCATAGAGATGAGATTATTATTGGTTCTTTGCTACTGATATTGAGAACAATCCTATAGTACTGAAGTCTATAAAGATCTATCAAGGTTAGGAAACTGGAACTTAACCAAGTCAAATTCCAGTTTAGGGGAGGATAGTTGGGAATTATGCGAAGTAGGATTTCTGCTGTCAATACTGCCGAAGGATTCTGCTGAAGTAGAAGCAGAATCTGCTGAAGAAGACATTCTGCTGAAGTATAAAAGCCGTGCCGTGTTTCTGCTGAAGAGTGGAAGCTGACTAGGATCTGCACACGCTTTATTAATTATATGCTAACCCATCATTATTCTTGAACTGCCCGAGGTTAGCATGGGTATTATTGTACTGCTCAATATTGTTTAGTGATTAGTCATTAAATGCATGCTTGCATGCTTAGTCGATTGAGTAGTAATAGTTTAGGGTTCCTTGTCTATAAAAGGAACTTGATAGTTTGTAATAGAAGACAATTCGAAACATAGAGTTTCAGTTAATAAAAGATCCATAGAGGATCTAAGTGTTCTTAGTTATAACAACTTGTATTTACATTCCGCTATAAAATATGAGTTGTAGAGATTTTCTATTAGTTTGCTTATGATTACATAGGCAACACTAACGATCCACGAGTGCTCAAGATCTGTCAAGGTCTGTCTGTGTTCAACAAGAATGTCCACAGCTATTAAGCAAGAAGACTCTGAGCAGGTGAGAGTATCAAAATCAACACGAAGGTTGTTCTTTCCAATCTTCATCGGATAGCCATTAGGGAAGATATCAGCAACGGTGAGAACATTTGGTGCATCTACATTCTGCATTTGAGCTTCCATGTCGTGATCTGAAAGATATTTAGCCAAAAGAACCAACATATCGAAAGACATTGTTAGTCAACAGATGGTTTTATTGTCTAATTATTGAATGTGATATGTCGATGATTGTTACGAGTCCAATGTCACTTCTTTGTCCAATAGTCCAATGACGTCGTGATAAGTTTCGTGAGTTGATTAACTTTAAGTTTTAAAGTCCATGTTTACACTTATTTTTCACAACTTATTAAACGATTATGCTTATTAGTGACATTATTGGTTTCGTGGCGTTATGATTTATTTATTTACAAGTTTTCACGCGTAACAATTCATAACTAAGGTTAAAACTAGGCTTAGGCATAGAAATGGCAAGCTTATGCGTAAACAGGAGTGGTATACGCGTAAGCATAAGCTTATGCGTAGGTCCTTGACTTACGCGTAAGAAATATTGCACGTAGGAAAAGAGGACTTTATGCGTAGAGCTTACGCTTAAGTGTATATGGAACCTGACGCATAAGGCTTACTCGTAAGAGTCAACCTTATGCGTAGAGGTCACTGTTTATGCATATCCTTCACTGGATACACGTAGTCCCTTTGTAGAACCTTACGCGTAAAAGTTACGCGTAAGATTTCTCTTACGCATAACATGCTACGCGTAAGGTGATCCTTATGCGTAGATGGCAAATACCCTTGATTCTAAATTTTCACGCTTAATAAACCTGAAATAATTTCATCATAGCACCAATATTAACACATACATTCAGTTATTTTCAGATCAATTCATGAATACTCATAAAACAGTTCGCGTAAGAAGACTTATGCGTAAACCTAAACCCTAAGGCTCAATTTTTATGAGTAAGTAATCTAGCCATAGAAATTTCACCAAAATGATTCTAGGATGTCTAGGAAGCCTATTGAGTTGTTTTATCCAAGTTTTAACATCAAACTCTAAGTGAATAAAAAACACCCAATTCGTATGAACTAAAACCCTATAATTCAATTCTTTCACATTTGATGTTTCTGGGCAAGTTCTAAACATGGATATGATCAATTCATCACATAAACAACACCTTATAAGCAACTAATTAACCAGAAACACTCACACAAGAAAATACCCAATTCACGCATAAACCCTAATATTTCAAATTCAATCAATTCGTGTTTCTGGGTGCGTTTTGATGATGGAAATGGTTTCAAAGTGATTAATTAAACATTTTGACACTATCATATTAACAAAAAACACACACCATTGATTATGTGTTCATACGCTTATGCGTAGAACACAAGATCACTCATAAATGGAAATTTAACCGTTGGATTTAGAAACGATTTAAAACCCTTGTTTGTAATCATGTTAAGAACACAAAGCGACTTACAAAATGATGATCCAAAACACGGATTTGAAGCTTGATAAGGTTTTAAAAGGTACCATTTTGAGGGGTCGTTTAAGTCCTTATTTGATCACTTTTGTATCCGTTATTGCTTAATATCGTTCCTTTTCACTTTTTAGGTCTCGTGAAGGCAAAATGCTGGAATGACACTTATTTGGACAGAAAGGCGCGAATATATGAAGAAAATGGCCAAAGTAGAAATCAGACACTCACAGTCGCTGAATGTAGAAGGCGACGGCGTCAGGTTCTATGTACGACGCCGTCGGAGAATTGTTGTGACGGGTCAGAACTCAAAACTCGTGTTTTCAAGAGACGGCGTCTAGTGTGAAAGAGTAGGCCGTCGCTACTCAGACGGCCTAGATGCGATCCAGACGACGTCAGAAGCTGAAGAGGACGGCGTCGCACTGCGGCAGGAGAAGTCGAAGACTGCAGCAGACCTAGCGTAGATCCGGCAGACTCATCGCTGCCGGATGAGAAAGTGTGATCTGCGGCAGAGAACTTTTGTGCTCAAAACTCAAGACTGGGCAGTGTTGTTAAGAGGCTGCCGCAGCATGTATCTTGGACTGCGGCAGCGGAAGATGTAAGTCGCTGACACTCACAGACTAAAGATGAAACCGGTAAAAGAAGTATATAAGCGCGGAAAGACAGGTTTATTCACAGTAAGGTCGTAAAACGGAAGTGCTCTGGATTTTTCACTTTTCCTTGCTATAATTCGTTATTGCCTATGTTTTCACTAGTTTATTCCTGAATTTGCTGGGGAGTTTTACCATGGAAAATTTTGGAATAGTTCGAAGTTTAGGCACAAAACCTAGTAGTAAAACATTCAGCGAAACACAAGAATTGTACTAATGTTTGT